>RJVT01000119.1:0-564626 GCA_018835575.1 Cotesia chilonis
TGTGCGCGCTCGCTTGCACACGTGTGATATCATTGCTCAGTTATAGCGGGATGCCCGCATGCAATAATAATGATCAATGATACTCCTGTAAATAAAAAAAAAATTAATATTAGAAAAATCATCCCATAGACAGCCCCATAAAATAAAAAATGTGCGATTTTTTGATAATTAAAACTCAAATTTTCGGTGTCACCGAAAAATGAAAAAAAAAAAGCCAACAGTCATATTCAATGATACCCCTGTAATTAAAAAAAAAAGAAAAGTTATAAAAGTACCCCATACACTCTGAGATACAGCCCCATAAAGCCAAAAATTTGCGATTATTTAATGATGAAATTCAAATGATCAGTGTGCACTTGAAGTTAAAAAAAAAAGCAATAAAAATAATCAGTGACACTACTGTAGACCAAAAAAATTAAAAAAAATAAAAAACTACCCCATAGACAGGGAGATACAGCCCCGTAAAGCCGAAAATTCGCGATTATTTAATAATGAAATTCAAATGATCAGAGTGCACTTGAAGTGAAAAAAAAAAAGCAATAAAAATAATCAGTGACACTACTGTAGGTGAAGAAAATTTTTAAAAATAAAAAACTACCCCATAGACAGGGAGATACAGTCCCATAAAGCCAAAAATTGTGCGATATTTCAATAATTAAAATAGAAATTTTCGACGACTACTCAAAATTTCAAATAAAAATCTAGGACTAATAGTTAACTATACCCATAACAATCAGAAAAAAATTAAAAATTACAAAAACCACCCCATAGACACTAAGATACAGCCTAATAAAGCCGAGTATTTCGGGATTATTTAACATAAAAATTAAAATATTCACAGTGCATTCGAAATAGAAAAAAAATACCAATCAAAATTATCAGTGGTACTTTTGACCATCAGACAAATTTAAAAAATTGTAAAAACACCCCATAGATACCGAAATACGACTTGATAACGCACAAAAATCGGGATTGCTTAGAAATTAAAATTCAAATTATTGGTGCCCATTGAAAATCAACAAAAGAAACCTTTTGTACTTATCGATTAAACTCCTGTGTATCGAAAAAAATTATTATTTAAAAAACCACCCCGCAAACTCCGAATTATGATCCCATTAAGCTGAAAATTTCTGATTTTTTAGTAATTAAAATGCTACTTCTCGGTGTCCGTTGAAAATAAATGAAAAGTATGAAAACTCATTTTCAGATATACTCTTGTAAGCAAAAAAAAATAAGATTTGAAAAAACCACCCCATTAACGGCGAGATAGGACCCCATAAATCCGCTAATTTGTGATTTGTTAGTAATTGAAATTGAAATTCTTGGTGTCCATTTAACAACAACAAGAGAAACCTATTGTACTTTTAAATTACACCCTTAAAAACATAAAAAAACTTAACTCTTGAAAATCCACCGCATAGACACTAACAAACATCCAAATAAAGCCAACAATTCGCGATTTTTCAATAATTAAAATTCAAATTTTCATATGACACCGAAAATTTCGATATCAATCCACAAAAAATCGATAAATCGCGGCTTTATGGAGGCGTATCTTGGGGTCTATGGGGTGAATTCTTGAATTTTGATATTTTTATTTATTAAAAAGAGTAAATTGGAAAGTGGAATGAGTTTATGCTCTTTATTTTAAGTGGACACCGAGAATTTCAATTTAAGTCAATTAAAAATCGACAAATAGCGACTGTATGGGGATGTATCTCGGTGTCTGTGGGGTGGATTCTAAAATTTTGATTTATTATTTTATAACAGAGATAACATTAAAAAGTACAATAATTTTCTTTTACTTATTTTGAGTAGACACCGAGAATTTCAATTTAAATCAATGAAAAATCGAACAATTGTGGCATTGTGGGGTTGCCTCTCGGTGTTTATGGGGTGGATTCCAAAATTTTGATTTTTTAATTCATAAAAAAGGTTAAACTGGAAAGTAAGATAATTTTCTTTGAGTTATTCCGAGTTGACACCGAGAATTTCAACTTAACTTCACAAATAATGGAGAAATCGCAGCTTTATGGGGGTGTATCTCAGTGTCTATGGGGTGGATTCTTAAATTTTGATTTTTCAATTCTTTACAAAGGTTACATTGGAAAGTACGATAATTTTTTTTAAGTTATTTTCAGTGGACACCGAGAATTTCCATTTAAATCAATGAAAAATCGAAAAATCGCGGCTTTATAGGGTTGTCTCCTGATGTTTATAGGGTGGATTCCGAAATTTTTTTTTTTAATTCATGACGAAGATTGAACTGGAAAGTGGGATAGTTTTCTTTGGCTTATTTTCAGTGGATACCGAAAATTTCAAATTAAATAAATGAAAAATTGACAAATCGCGGCTTTATGGGGGCGCATCTCAGTGTCTATGGGGTGGACTCCATAATTTTGATATTTTTATGTATGACTGACGTTAAATTGAATAGAAGGATTATTTTCTTTTTGTTATTTTCAGTGGACACCGAGAATTTCATTGAAAGTAAATTAAACATCGACTTATCGCCAGTTTATGGGGGTGTATCTCGGTGTTTATAGGGTGGATTCCATAATTTTGATATCTTTGTGTATGACCGAGGTTACATTAGATAGGAAGATTATTGTAATTCTGTTATTTTAAGTGGACACCGAGAATTTCAATTTACGTCAAATAAAAATCGACAAATCGCGAGTGTATGGGAGTGTATCTCGGTGTCTCTGGGGTGGTTCCTAAAATTTCGATTTTTTATTTCATAACAAAGATAACATCAAAAAGTACAATAATTTTCTTTGACTTATTTTGAGTGGACACCGAGAATTTCAATTTCAATCAATTAAAAATCAAAAAATCCCGGCTTTACGGGGTTGCCTCTCAATCTCTGTGGGGTGGATTTCATAATTTTAATATTTTTATGTATGACCAAGGTTGAATTGAAAAACAGGATTATTTTCTTTCTGTTATTTTTAGTGGACACCGAGAATTTCACTTGAAGTCAATAAAAAATCTAAAAATCGCGACTTCATGGGGATGTATCTCGGTGTCTATGGGGTGAATTTACGAATTTTGATTTTTTTATTTATGACAAAGGTAAAATTAGACAAGAGGATATTTTTCTTTGGCTTATTTTGAATGGACACCAAGAATTTCAATATCAATCCAAAAAAAAATCGAGCAATCCCGGTTTTATGGGGCCGTATCTCGGTGTCTATGGGGTGAATTCTCAAATTTTGATAATTTAATTAATAACTAAGGTTAAATCGAATAGTTAAATTATTTTCTTTGATTTATTTCAAGTTGACACCGAGGATTTCAAAATAAATTCATGAATAACCGACAAATCGCGGCTTTGTGGGGGTGTATCTCGCTGTACATAGGGTGAATCGATTGATTATGAATCTAGAAATATTCTGAAAAGTGTTTTCTATGATTTCTATAAGTTTTCTTCCTTAATCTCTAGTGGACACCAAGAATTAAATTTTAACAGTCGAATTTGTGGCAATTTAGTTGAGAAACGCCGTGTTTGGGGCTGTTACTCGGTGTCTATGGGGTTGATTGATCGATTAGGAGTTTAAAACTCTTTTGTAAGGTCTTATTTATGATTTCAAAGAGTTTTCTTCCTTAATCTCCAGTGGACACCGAGGAATGATTTTTTAAAAGTCAAATTGCTGTCAATTTAGACGAAAAACGATACCGTTTATGAGGCTGTTACTCGGTGTTCATAGGGTGGATTAATCGATTACGACTCGAAAAATTTTCTGTAGGGTGTACCCTATGATTTTTACGAGTGTTATTCCTTAATCGCCAGTGGACACTGAGAATTGAATTTGTAAATGTTAAATTGCTGTCAATTTAGACGGAAAACACCTTTTAGGGAGCAGTTACTCGGTGTCTATGGGTGAATCTATCAATTATAGGTCTTAAAATCTTCTGTAGGGTGTACTCTATGATTTTTATGAGTTTTTTTCCTTAATCTTTAGTGGACACCGAGGAATGATTTTTGAAACGTCAAATTACTGTCAATTTAGACGAAAAAATCCTTTTATGAGGCTGTTGCTCGGTGTCCATGGGGTTGATTGATCGATTAGGAGTCTGGAAATTTTCTGTAGTGTGTACTTTATGATTTTCATGAGTTTTGTTCCTTAATCTTTAGTGGACACCGAGATTTGAATTTTGAACAGTCAACTTTCTGTCAATTTCATCAAAAAAAGCCTTTTATAGGGCTAGTGCTCGGTGTCCATGGGGTTGATTGATCGAATAGGAGTCTTCAAATTTTCTGTAGGGTGTACTCTATGATTTTAACAAGTTTTCATTCTTAATAGCCAGTGGACACTGAGGAATGATTTTTTAAAAGTCAAATTGCTGTCAATTTAGACGAAAAACAACACCTTTTATGAGGCTGTTACTCGGTGTCCATGGGGTTGATTAATCGATTACGACTCGAAAAATCTCCTGTAGGGTGTACCCTATGATTTTTACGAGTGTTATTCCTTAATCTCCAGTGGACACTGAGAATTGAATTTTTAAATGTTCAAATGCTTGTCAATTTAGACGGAAAACGCCTGTTAGGGAGCTGTTACTCGGTGTCCATGCGGTGAATCTATCAATTCTGGGTCTTAAAATCTTCAGTAGGGTGTACTCTATGATTTTTATGAGTTTTTTCCTTAATCTTTAGTGGACACCGAGGAATGATTTTTGAAACGTCAAATTACTGTCAATTTAGACGAAAAAATCCTTTTATGAGGCTGTTTCTCGGTGTCCATGGGGTTGATTGATCGATTAGGAGTCTGCCAATTTTGTGTAGGGTCGACTTCATGATTTTTATAAGTTTTCTTACTTAATCTCCACTGGACACCGAAAATTAAATTTTTAACAGTCGAATTTGTGTCAATTTAGTCGAGAAACACCGTTTTTGGGGCTGTTACTCGGTGTTTATTGGGTTGATTGATCGAGTAGGGTTCTTAAAATCTTTTGTAGGTTCTTTTCTGATTTCAATAAGTTTTAGTCCTTAATCTCCTGTGGACACCGAGATGTGAATTTTGAACAGTCGATTTTCTTTCAATTTCATCAAAAAAAGCTTTTTATGGGGCTTGTACTCGGTATCCATGGGGTTGATTGATCGAATAGGAGTGTTCAAATTTTATTTAAGATCTACTCTATGATTTAAACAAGTTTTCTTCCTGAATCTGCATTGGACACCGAGGAATGATTTTTTAAAATTCAAATTGCTGTCAATTTAGACGAAAAACGCCTTTTATGGGGCTGTTACTCGGTGTCTATGGGGTAAATCGATCAATTATGGGTCTAACAATCTTCTGTAGGGTGTACTCTATGATTTCCATGAGTTTTCGTCTTTTATCTCTAGTGGGCACCTAGAATTGAATTTTGAACAGTCGAGTTTCTGTCAATTAAGTCAAACAACGCCATTTATGGGGCTAGTGCTCGGTGTCCATAGGGTTGATTGATCGAATAGGAGTCTGAAACTCTTCTGTAGGGTGTACTCTATGATTTTTACAAGATTTTTTCCTTAATCTCTACTGGACATCGAGAATTCAATTTTTAAATGTTAAATTAGTGTCAATTTAGACGGAACACCCCGTTTAGGGAGCTGTCACTCGGTGTTTATGGAGTGAATCGATCAATTGTGGGTCCGAAAGTCTTCTGTAGCGTGTAGTCTATGATTTTCAGGAGTTTTCTTCCTTAATATCCATCGGACACCGAGAATTAAATTTTTAACAGTCGAATTTCTGTTAATTTAGTTAAAAAAAAACGCCTTTTATAGGGCTGTTACTCGGTGTCCATGGGGTTGATTGATCGATTAGGAGTCTGCAAATTTTCTGTAGGGTCTACTTTATGATTTCGATAACTTTTCGTTCTTAATCCTCCGTAGACACCGAGATGTGAATTTTGAACAGTCGATTTTCTGTCAATTTAATCAAAAAAAGCTTTTTATGGGGCTTGTAGTCGGTATATATGGGGTTGATTGATCGAATAGGAGTGTTCAAATTTTATGTAGGGTCTACTCTATGATTTAAACAAGTTTTCTTTCTTAATCTCCAGTGGACACCGAGGAATGATTTTTTAAAAGTCAAATTGCTGTCAATTTAGACGAAAAACGCTTTTTATGGGCTGTTACTCGGTATCAATGCAGTAAATCGATAGATTGTGGGTTTGGAAATCTTCTGTAGGGTGTCCTCTGTTATTTCCATGAGTTTTTTTACTTAATCTCTAGTGAGCATCGAGAATTGAATTTTGAACAGTCGAGTTTCTATCAATTAAGTCAAACAACGCTTTTTATGGGACTGTAACTCGGTGTCGATGAGGTGGAATTTCAAATTTGATGTTTTCATTTCTTGACAAAGGCCAAATTCGATAGTAGGATAAGTTATTCGACTTATTTTGAGTGGACACCGAGAATTTCAAATTAAATTGACGAAAAATCGAGAAATCGCGGCTTCATGAGGGTGCATGACGGTGTCTATGGGGTGGATTCGGGATCTTTAATTTTTTTTCAATTAATAAGGGATGATTACAAAATGACATCAAGTTTCTTAAATTTATTTCGCGTGTACATTGAGATATTACATTTCAATTTCTGAAATTTTCTAAGCTTGCGAGTTGATGGAGTTGAACCTCAGAATCTATGGCGTAGTTTTTCAATTTAATTTTTTTTTTTTATTAAAAGGGTTAATATTGAGAATCTTTCTATGTACTTCCTCTCAATTTTATTTAGACTGCGGTAATGTCAGTTTCATTACTGACAAATCCTGAATTCCAATGCTTATGAAGGAGTTTTTTGTGCTTCATGGGTTTGAACCTACAAAAAATCTACACACGATCTCCTAGACGTAGAAAAGGATCTTGAATCTTCAACTGCTCCAGATGATGTCGTTAAACAACACTAAAGACTGAAAATTCGCGAATTTACTAAGAATTATTTTTATAAATGACTTGAAATGCTTGTTTTGAGGTGTAAAAAAATTGTTTTAAGTTTATTTACAGTCACGTGAATATCGAGGTAGATATTCAGGTACTAAGAAATTTATTTATTTATTTATTAATTTCATTATTTTTGTTCCGGTCGATTCCGGTTCAGTGAGCTCATTTCAACAAGTGTTCAAAGATACCGCCGTTTTGTTGGATGCATAGTCGGCAACGCTTAATAAAGTTGCGACGGACTTCCTCCAGCATCTCGGCGGTTACTGTCGTCTGTGCGGCCATAATTCTTGCCATGGTCACCATTTGATCGTCGGGTTCGTCAGCGTAGACTACGCCTTTGAAATGACCCCACAAAAAGAAATCGAGGGGCGTTAAATCCGGTGATCTTGGGGGCCATCTCTCCGGACCGTTCCTGCCGAGCCAGCGTTGCGGAAATCTCTGATTGAGAAAGTCGCGGACTTGCGCGCCATAGTGACATGGTGCTCCGTCGTGCTGGAACCACTCGGGATCCTCACCAGCTTCCTGAAGGAGATTCGGTAGGTCCTCTCTTAGGAATGTCAAATATTGGTCACTCTGTGAAATAAATAATATTACCATAAATTTAGAGTTTATGAAATGAAAATTTCCAGTAAAAAAAATAATGTCCCGAACTTGAATGCAAAATGAAAGTAATTGAAATGTTCTAAATAGAGAACTTGATTATTTATACTACATTAAATTGATTACACACTAAGTACATCATGTTCTAACACTACGATCCAGAAATTTTGATAAGAATATTATTGCTTGACTTACGTTCATTACATCGGGAAGAAGAAACAGTAGCACGTGATCTCCGATAATTCCACCCCACATATTAATTTTCCATTTATTTTGGAAGTTTCGGGCGACTGTTAACCGCGGATTTTCTTCGGAATAATGATGTACATTGTGCTGATTGAAGCACCCTTCACGAGTGAACAGTGATTCATCAGTCCACAACATATTCCGAAGAAAATCCGGATCGTCTTCATCTTTCCGAATCATCATTTGGCAAAAATGCAACCGCAACTCTCGATCTCCGCCCTCGAGATCTTGGACTCGTTGTTTGTGGTAGGGATGCAGTTTCTCCGTACGAGTAATTTTATTAATCATCGTACGAGAAACATGCAAACGCCTTTCAAGCCTCCGCGTGCTTGTCCCTGGCTCAGCGTGAACAGCATCGATGACTCGCTCCTCGAGTTGAACCGTTCGAACGTCTCGAGGACGACCAGCACGCTCGATGCGGTTCAACCCAACATATCCCGATTCACGAGCTCTATTTACGAGCCGAGTTATTAGGCCGTGTGTCGGGAAACGTTGTCGATCGGGGAATCGCTCGCGGTACACGCGACAGGTCAAACGAGCGTTGCGTTGGCACTCACCGTAAAGGATGAGCATCTCGACGTAATCCGCATTAGAATAATTATCCATTACGATGTGGTCAAAACAAATAATTCATTAAGACTGACAGTCGACGATATTTTGTTTAGAAAATGTAAAAAACAATGGAAAGCAATAAACAAAATCGAGCCGCTGTCGGTAGAAAGAGAGCAAAAATAATATGCAAAAGCTGCACAGACATTGCTCGAAAATTAAAGTAATAAAAACAACAGGAATTTGAAAGAATTTATTAAATATCTTCGCCGCAAATTCGCGGATTTTTTATGACAAGAGTGGTTTAAGATGTTCATATAAAGCAATTACAGATTTAAAAATTTTTTTCAGGTCCAAAGGTCGTGCGTAAATATTTAACTTCCCGCGAATGTAATTTAAAATTCTTTAAAGTCAGGAAGTTACTATTTCGAAAGTTACCAACTTCAAACAAGCGGTAGCATGCATCGGTTAGTTTCGGGTCTGATAACAAATTCGACCTCTGGACACAAAGATACAGCCCCACAAAGTCGCGATTTCTCGAATTTTCGTGAATTCAATTTTAAATTCTCGGTGTCCACTCAAAATTAGTTAAACAGAATTATCCTACTTTACTATTCAACCTTTTTCATAAAATGAAAAATCTAAATTTGAGAATACACCCCATAGACACCGAGATTCACCCCCATAAATCCGCAATTTCTGGATTTTTCGTGATATTAATTTAAAATTCTTGGTTTACACTCAAAGTAAAGGGCATAAACTCATTCCCCTCTACAGTTTACGCTTTTTACTGAATAAAAAAATCGAAATTTTACAATCTATCCCACAGACACCGAGATGCAACCCCAGAAAACCGCGATTTCTCGATTTTTCATTGATTAAAATTGAAATTCTCGGTGTCCACTCGAAATAAGTCTAGGAATATTATTGTACTTTTAAAGTTTATCTCTTTTATAAAATAAAAAATCAAAATTTTAGAATCCACCCCATAGACACCGACATACATTCCCATAAAGTCGCAATTTTTTATTGATTTAAATTAAAATTCTCAGTGACCACTCAAAATAACTCGAAAATAATTATCCAACTGTCCGATTCAACCTTTGTTATAAATTATAAAGCCACCGAAAAACGGCCCCATAAGAGGCGTTTTTTGACTAAATTGATAAAAATTCGACTATTAAAAATTAAATTCTTGGTGCCCAATGGAGATAAAGGAAAAACACTTCAAAAAATCATAGAGTACAACCTACAGAAGATTTTCCGAATCGTAATCGATCAATCAACCTCACGTTCCCGAGTAACAGCCCTATAAAAATCATTCTTTGACTGAATTGACACTGATTCGACTGTTAGAAATTCAATTCTCGGTAACCACTGAAGATTAAGGATAAAAATTATGAAGTACACCCTACAGAAGATTTCCAGACTCCTAATTGATCAATCGACCCCATGGACACCGAGTAACAGCCTCATAAAAGGATTTTTTCGTCTAAATTGACAGTAATTTGACGTTTCAAAAATCATTCCTCGGTGTCCACTAAAGATTAAGGAAGAAAACTCATAAAAATCATAGAGTACACCCTACTGAAGATTTTAAGACCCAGAATTGATAGATCACCGCATGGACACCGAGTAACAGCTCCCTAAAGGCGTTTTCCGTCTAAATTGACAAGCATTTGAACATTAAAAATTCAATTCTCAGTGTCCACTGGAGATTAAGGAATAACACTCGTAAAAATCATAGGTACACCCTACAGGAGATTTTTCGAGTAGTAATCGATTAATCAACCCATGGACACCGAGTAACAGCCTCATAAAAGGTGTTGTTTTTCGTCTAAATTGACAGAAATTTGACTTTTAAAAAATCATTCCTCAGTGTCCACTGGCTATTAAGAATGAAAAAATTGTTAAAATCATAGAGTACACCCTACAGAAAATTTGAAGACTCCTATTCGATCAATCAACCCCATGGACACCGAGCACTAGCCCTATAAAAGGCTTTTTTTGATAAATTGACAGAAAGTTGACTGTTCAAAATTCAATTCTAGGTGTCCACTAAAGATTAAGGAACAAAACTCATGAAAATCATAAGTACACCTACAGAAAATTTAGACTCCTAATCGATCAATCAACCCCATGACACCGAGCAACAGCCTCATAAAAGGATTTTTCGTCTAAATTGACAGTAATTTGACGTTTCAAAAATCATTCCTCGGTGTCCACTAAAGATTAAGGAAAAAACTCATAAAAATCATAGAGTACACCCTACAGAAGATTTTAAGACCTATAATTGATAGATTCACCCATAGACACGAGTAACTGCTCCCTAAAAGGTGTTTTTCGTCTAAATTGACAGCAATTTAACATTTACAAATTCAATTCTCAGTGTCCACTGGCGATTAAGGAATAACACTCGTAAAAATCATAGGGTACACCCTACAAAAATTTTTCGAGTCGTAATCGATTAATCCACCCTATGAACACCGAGTAACAGCCTCATAAACGGTATCGTTTTTCGTCTAAATTGACAGCAATTTGACTTTTAAAAAATCATTCCTCGGTGTCCACTGGACATTAAGGAAGAAAACTCTTTGAAATCATAAATAAGACCTTACAAAAGAGTTTTAAACTCCTAATCGATCAATCAATCCCATAGACACCGAGTAACAGCCCCAAACACGGCGTTTCTCAACTAAATTGCCACAAATTCGACTGTTAAAATTTAATTCTTGGTGTCCACTAGAGATTAAGGAAGAAAACTTATAGAAATCATAGAAAACACTTTTCAGAATATTTCTAGATTCATAATCAATCGATTCACCCTATGTACAGCGAGATACACCCCCACAAAGCCGCGATTTGTCGGTTATTCATGAATTTATTTTGAAATCCTCGGTGTCAACTTGAAATAAATGAAAGAAAATGATTTAACTATTCGATTTAACCTTAGTTATTAATTAAATTATCAAAATTTGAGAATTCACCCTATAGACACCGAGATACGGCCCCATAAAACCGGGATTGCTCGATTTTTTTTTGGATTGATATTGATATTCCAGTTTAACCTTTTTTATGAATTAAAAAATCAAAATTTTGGAATCCACCCCATAAACACCGAGAGGCAACCCCACAATGCCACAATTGTTCGATTTTTCATTGATTTAAATTGAAATTCTCGGTGTCTACTCAAAATAAGTAAAAGAAAATTATTGTACTTTTTAATGTTATCTCTGTTATAAAATAATAAATCAAAATTTTAGAATCCACCCCACAGACACCGAGATACATCCCCATACAGTCGCTATTTGTCGATTTTTAATTGACTTAAATTGAAATTCTCGGTGTCCACTTAAAATAAAGAGCATAAACTCATTCCACTTTCCAATTTACTCTTTTTAATAAATAAAAATATCAAAATTCAAGAATTCACCCCATAGACCCCAAGATACGCCTCCATAAAGCCGCGATTTATCGATTTTTTGTGGATTGATATCGAAATTTTCGGTGTCATATGAAAATTTGAATTTTAATTATTGAAAAATCGCGAATTGTTGGCTTTATTTGGATGTTTGTTAGTGTCTATGCGGTGGATTTTCAAGAGTTAAGTTTTTTTATGTTTTTAAGGGTGTAATTTAAAAGTACAATAGGTTTCTCTTGTTGTTGTTAAATGGACACCAAGAATTTCAATTTCAATTACTAACAAATCACAAATTAGCGGATTTATGGGGTCCTATCTCGCCGTTAATGGGGTGGTTTTTTCAAATCTTATTTTTTTTTTGCTTACAAGAGTATATCTGAAAATGAGTTTTCATACTTTTCATTTATTTTCAACGGACACCGAGAAGTAGCATTTTAATTACTAAAAAATCAGAAATTTTCAGCTTAATGGGATCATAATTCGGAGTTTGCGGGGTGGTTTTTTAAATAATAATTTTTTTCGATACACAGGAGTTTAATCGATAAGTACAAAAGGTTTCTTTTGTTGATTTTCAATGGGCACCAATAATTTGAATTTTAATTTCTAAGCAATCCCGATTTTTGTGCGTTATCAAGTCGTATTTCGGTATCTATGGGGTGTTTTTACAATTTTTTAAATTTGTCTGATGGTCAAAAGTACCACTGATAATTTTGATTGGTATTTTTTTTCTATTTCGAATGCACTGTGAATATTTTAATTTTTATGTTAAATAATCCCGAAATACTCGGCTTTATTAGGCTGTATCTTAGTGTCTATGGGGTGGTTTTTGTAATTTTTAATTTTTTTCTGATTGTTATGGGTATAGTTAACTATTAGTCCTAGATTTTTATTTGAAATTTTGAGTAGTCGTCGAAAATTTCTATTTTAATTATTGAAATATCGCACAATTTTTGGCTTTATGGGACTGTATCTCCCTGTCTATGGGGTAGTTTTTTATTTTTAAAAATTTTCTTCACCTACAGTAGTGTCACTGATTATTTTTATTGCTTTTTTTTTTTTCACTTCAAGTGCACTCTGATCATTTGAATTTCATTATTAAATAATCGCGAATTTTCGGCTTTACGGGGCTGTATCTCCCTGTCTATGGGGTAGTTTTTTATTTTTTTAATTTTTTTGGTCTACAGTAGTGTCACTGATTATTTTTATTGCTTTTTTTTTTAACTTCAAGTGCACACTGATCATTTGAATTTCATCATTAAATAATCGCAAATTTTTGGCTTTATGGGGCTGTATCTCAGAGTGTATGGGGTACTTTTATAACTTTTCTTTTTTTTTTTAATTACAGGGGTATCATTGAATATGACTGTTGGCTTTTTTTTTTTCATTTTTCGGTGACACCGAAAATTTGAGTTTTAATTATCAAAAAATCGCACATTTTTTATTTTATGGGGCTGTCTATGGGATGATTTTTCTAATATTAATTTTTTTTTATTTACAGGAGTATCATTGATCATTATTATTGCATGCGGGCATCCCGCTATAACTGAGCAATGATATCACACGTGTGCAAGCGAGCGCGCACTCATTGCCTGTCGCGCTTCCACTCGCTCGCTCTTGCGCCTACCGTTCTGCCGCTAAACCGCGCTCTTCATTGGTCTATTTTCATAAATTTGTAGTAATTTTTCTATGGGTCTGATCGAAAAATGGTAAAGGACTTTTCTATTCAGAATCCAATTTTCTACCACACCCTGTCCGGTGGCTCACGACTTCTGAGACACCCTGTATATATTATATATATAATATATATATATATATATATATATATATATATATATATATATATATATATATATTTATTTATTCACACTGCGTAATTCCATCTAATCAATTACAACACCAACCACGGAAGAAGGACCATCTGCACAGTAACTTTTGTAAGTAAGTAAAATAAATTTAACTGGCACACGTGGTAACTTCTGTCCCATAATCTTTCTAATCGAGCTCTCTTAAAACAAAAGACAATCATAAATACGGGAGCGGAATATCCCAGGGCAGTAGACCAAAATTATAAACGAAATCCAGGCGACTAATTCTTATCCGCGAGGTTTAGTGGCCTGGAAACTAAAATTTTTCATAGAAGTAAAAATTCTAGTGTTTCAATGGCGCTCGAACAGGGACGCTGCCCTCATTAATGAATGTCTTTGTTCCAAAAAATTGCAAAAATTCGTAAATTCATTTCTACTTTAAAAATTCAATACTTTACAGATAGAAAATTGATTAATACGATTAATCGATAGAATTCTCGTCATAAATAATTATAAAATTCTATTAAGATAGCAAAAAATTTTTGCTGAAAATTTGAAAAAAAATTCTAAACTTATAAATTAATCTCTACATTGACAAAAATTGCCACGTTTTCATACAATCTCATCTAATATTAAGTATAATAAACTGAAAAGAATTATATTGTGTACATAAATTGTAATATTGTAAAACTACAATCCGATTATTGTATAAATTTATGCTGATGTCATTTATTTTACGATAACTGAGAAGTACTCTCAGTAAAATTCCAGTAAAAATAATTTCGACAAAATTTTTATCAGTATATAAATCTTACAAATCCATTGTCTATCATATTTTGTGTGCCGGGTCGTAAGCCATAAACACGCTGCACGCTCGGGCTAAAGTAAACACGACACAAGGTCGCTTCACTCAAACGTCCTTCGAAGAATCGGTCGTCATATACTAAGTATTGTAACGTTCGGAAATAAAATTAAAATCTTTAAGTTTTATTCCTACACAAGAATTTCTTTTGTCTAGCCAAGTCGAAACTAAATCTCTTATTTAATTTTATTACTCAAAATAAACTCTTAGTAGAAAATATTTTAAGACTAAAATTAAACATTGCCGTTAAAATAAATTATTTTATTTAACTTCACAGCTCGAATTTCAGAAAAATAACGTTCGAATTAATTATCATAAATTAATAAGCTCATTGTCGAAGTAAAATTTAGTGATTAAATTAATAACCCCGAGTATCCGATAATTATTAAATAAATCCGGGATTGTAGCGATTTAACTTGAGTACGTTACCGAGGAAAACCATTGTCAAAAATCTAAGATTAAAATTTTCTATCAGGTGTGTCACCATAAAATAAAATTCCCGAAAATTTAATCCAACCGAAAATTAATTAAGTAAAATAATTAAGAAAAAATTTTAATATCAGAATTTTTCAAAAATGTTTCCCCGTACGCCAGTAAACCGATTCCCGGTACCTGTAAACAATAATGCGAACCAGATCCCACAAGATCCCCATGTAATCACATCAAGCCAGAATCTACTAAATTTTAACCCGACTCAAGTTCCCAGTTCAAGTCTATATCCACAGTTATCAGACGACTTACTTAGACTAGACAATTCACAAAACGACTTGCATAACAGTACAAGTTACAACAATAATACTGACCCCGCTCAGACAATTCAAAACAACATGAGCGGAATACAAGACTTAGTGAATCCCGCAAATTTAAGCGGTAACGAGATAAATAGTGTACAAGACCCACTAGACCCAACGAACGCAACAACAACTATGTAAACGCAATACAAAATCCTGGGAATACCAATGTTGCGACACATGCTCTCGAGGAAGCAGTTAGACAGCTCAGATCGGAAAACGAAGCCTGGAAAGCCGCGTATTATCAATTAATACCACCCTTTGCCAGCACCCTAGTCCGAACAACGTCTGACGCTGTAAATAACAACAACAATCTGCCAATACTACGTATGCATTTCAGCTGCGGGAATTATTCCCGAATTCAAACTTCTCGGCGGGAAGTCATTTCGTACCGCCCGCACCCCGCTTACCTCCCGCTACCACGGTACAAAACTCAGCGTTCAGTGGAGCTGCGCGTTTACCGTACGCGCACCCGTATATCCCACCACTCGTACCGCCAGTATCTCAGTACGTACCAGCTACACACACACAAACATACACCACTGTATCTCAAGCAACACAAACTTACACAGCACCGTCGATGCCATACTACACCAGCCACACACATACAGCCCCACACTACTGTACCGCACGTGACGCATACCTACACAGCACCGATAGCTTCTTTCACGTACCCGCATCGCAGACACAGCAATATACACACACTATCCCAGGCATGGTCCCAAGCGCTGCTCACTCTTATACATACCCGAGTACAGTTGCACCCTTACGGACTAATGACATTTGCCAGACTGCCAAATCGTGAAATATAATTTTTCCTTCACGTGACCCATCCGCAAAACTAGACGCTAAAAAATTTATCAAAACTTTAGAACAGAGAATGATCAGTAATGATATACCACTAGATAGTTTTAGGCCAGTAGTTGCTTCAACCTTAACTGGTAATATTCTAGACTGGTATTATCAAAACGAACACCTATTCACCGACTGGTCGATCTTCAAAACACACTTTAAAGTATGGCAAACCCACCAAACAGACGAGACCCTATTACAAGAAATTTATTCATATCGGCAATCCGACGACGAACTCGGAGCAGCATTTATTAATCGAATGCAAAGTGCATTTGCCCAACTAGAAGAGCCGTTACCGGAAATCGACAGATTAAAATTATTATTCAAAAATTTAATTCCAAATTTTTACTTAAATTTGCCGAAGAACATATCAGTACCTATTCAATGCTTTATCAACGCGTTGGCGTTTGGCAATCGATTATGGACACTTGTAATCCCCCTAAGCAAGAACAATTAAATAAATCAAAAGTACAGAATCAGGGCTATTCCAAATCCAGAACGCGAATGAACGCTGTTACCGACACAGATCCTGATCAAGACGCGTTAAATACGGAAAACAACGAACAAACTACCCTAGACGCGGTATTAACTAACAAACAACCCAATTTCCGTAAAGAGAAGCCAAAAGACGACACTACAGACACAATAGTATCGTCAATAAACAATCTTCAGGTAGCAATGCAGGGCATGTTCGAAAACTTGCAAAAGACTCTCTCTCCACCACCACCTTCCGCGTCCTGTATACGCTGTGGACGTTATGGACATACATCCGACAAATGTTGCGCGAAAACCACCGATGAGATTCGGGCCAGAGCTGGTTTACCACCGTTGCCGAGAAACCCGGATCCAAAAAACGAGTAGGTGCCCTGGTGTATCCCTCTACAGCAGCCAGGGCCAAAACCGTTGCAGTAGAGACAAATAGTACTACTGAATCAGCCAGTCAAACCCACGTATCATCTATTTCTCCAGCTAACACCTTGGTAGAGCCAAAAATTGACAACTGTAAAGCTAGTACTTCCCAAACTCGGATTTCCTATTTGATCCTCCACAACTAAACATCTCAGATTCGGAATATGAGGATATGACGATTGTGACTACGAATCAGACTCAGAATCGGAATTTCCCATTGATTCACCGAAATCAAAAATCAAATCAGACCATGACGAAACACCCGACTGTCTTATGCAAATACACGGTCCCAATCATCAGAATCGACATATCTATCGCATACGCAGGCACCAACGCTTGTAAGTCGCATGATTACAGATATCACAATCGGACCTTTCAACATTGAAGCCATGTTGGACAGCGGAAGCGAACGAAGTTACATCTCTGAGACCGCGTACAATCGAATCCAAGGCAATGAACTTCAAGAACTCAGCCAGATCCCACCAGTACTGTAGGAGTAACATTAGCCGACTCTGCTTCAATATATACCCGCGGAGGCGCTCCATTCAAAGTAGAACTCGATGGAAAGACTATCTTAACCTGGTTGAGCGTATTACCTGGTCTATCAACCCCAATTATCCTCGGTTTAGATTTCTGGCAGTCTGCAGACGTTCATGTAGAATCAAAAACTGCTACTTGGTACCTAGGCGGTAATTCCATCAAACATCAATTTCGTTCCCGTACAAATAAAACAAACCCCTGACATTAAATGCTCTATCTTCATCAGAACGATCTGAATTAAGTAATTTTCTCGAGACAGAATTTAATAAAAATAAATCTACCACGTTAGGAGTCACTAATTTAGTAAAACATCGTATCGAAGTAACTGACGAAACCCAGTACGCTGTAAACCATACAGACGCAGTCAGCCAGTAATGAAAGCATTGCACGAAAAAGTTGACCAATTACTCGAGAAAGGATATATTCGACCTTCGAATAGTAGCTGGGCTTGCTCACCAGTTATGGTCGCGAAGAAAATAATACCTAGCGCATGTGTATCGACTATCGCCTTTAAATAAAAAGACCAAACAATCAGCGTACCCATTACCAATCATGCATCGAATTTTATCTAGCCTTCGAGGCGCAAAAATTATTTCTACTATCGATCTCAGCGACGCTTTTCATCAAGTATTAGTTGAAGAGAGTAGTCGACACTATACAGCTTTTGTGTCGATGGCCGTGGCCAATTCGAATGGATTCGTATGCCATTCGGGCTTGTTAACGCTCCTAGTACTTATCAAGCTCTCACTGACCAAGTTCTCCGAATCGTAATGCAAATTCTTTGGAAAAAGGCTCGGAAATATTTACCCAGCGCGCAAGAAAAAATTTTTGCCTACTTAGATGATTGGATTATTATCAGTAATACTCTAGAGGAACACATGACGTATTTACAAGCTGTTTTTGAAGCTTTTCGAATCGCGGGCCTCAAAATGAACGAAGAAAAAAGTCAATTCGGACGTTCCGAAGTTAAATTCCTAGGCTTCATAATTAATGAAGAAGGCATGAGTCCGATCCAGCGCGACTCGAACCAATAGCCGATTATCCGCGACCTACTAACCGCAAGGAACTTCGTAGATTTAACGGTCTTGTAAATTGGTATCACAAACACCTTAAAAATATTGCACAAGTCCAAGGTCCTTTAAATAAATTAACAAGCACGCGTGTAGACTGGAAATGGACTGATGTAGAAGAAAAAGCATTTGTCGAGACTAAGAAATCTCTATACAGCAGCCACATTAGCTCTGCCTGAGCCAGATCGCCCCTATCGCTTATACACTGACGCGAGTAACACTGGACTAGGCGCAATTCTCACTCAGTACGACTTTAAAGAAGATCGAGAGAATTTAATTATGTGTCTGAGCAGACCTCTGAATAAAGCTGAAATTAATTACACGACGACAGAAAAAGAATGCCTCGCGGTAGTTTGGGCCTTACGGAAATTACGTGGATACGTAGAAGGTCTTCCAGTTACAGTTTATACTGACCATTCCGCGTTAAAATGGCTCTACAATTTAAAAGATCCAGCAGGTCGTTTAGCTAGGTGGGCTATTGACTTATCAGCATACAAGTTGGACATTATCCATTACAGAGGAACCAAAACGAAGCTCCAGACGCTCTATCACGCCTTTATGAAGATCCTGGATTAACAGAACTCTCAGCAATTCAAAATCGTAGCATTCCTGAACTGAAATTTCATGGTACAACGAAAAAGTCCGAGTAGTCCAAAAATTCCCGGAAAAATACCCCGAATGGAAGTACGAAGACGAAAGACTATATTATTACCGCCCAACAGCAGTCAAGGAAATTCTAGGTGACATTACCGCGTGGAAAATCGTCCTCACAGAACCTGAAATCAAGCCACAACTCGAGAAAGCCATTGCGATGTTCAATCGGACATTTAGGTATCGATAAAACCTACTGGCGTATCCGCGAGACCCATTACTGGCCCGGTATGTTCCGAGATGTTGTTTCCTATGTCAATTCTTGTGAGAGTTGCCTTAAAACAAAAAGTAATCAGGCTAAACCGCAAGGCTATATTGGTACTAGACCACCAACTCAGCCATGGACTATCATCTCCATGGATACCATAGGCCCTTACACTAAATCCTCATCTGGTTTCCAATATGCATTGGTAATTGAAGACATTTATACCCGATACTAGAAATTTTCCCATTAAGACAACAAACTGGCAAAGAAATAATCAAGCATTTACGCGGAGTATTAACCCACTGGGGCCCAGTTAAACAAATTATTTCAGATAATGGTAAAGAGTTTATAAATAAAGACGTTCTGGCCCTTATAAAGCAGTACAATATCTTACTTACGCCTACTCCAATAGGACACCCATGTGCGAACCCCGTAGAACGTTGTAATCGCACGATAAAACCCATGATTATTTCATTTACTGGACAAAACCAATGAGACTGGGACCTTCACATACCAGACTTAAAATTTGCCTAGTCCACACCGCACTAGGCGTGTCCCCATTTTATTCAAATCATGGTCGTGACCCACACCCGATATCAGATACACCTGTTACTGAAAACTTTGACAAGACTGATATAACTGTTTGGAAATCCCGCATAAGTAGAATAGACGAACTTCGCCATTTTACAGAACATTATATGTTAAAAGCTCGGGAACGAACACGAAAACAACATGAAAAACGGTTCTCCACTCAATCTATTAATTTACAGGTCGGGGATCGCGTTTATTATTTAAATAAAAAATTAAGTAAAAAAGTTGATGGCTATAGCGCGAAGTTAGCACCTAAATATGCAGGACCCGCAGTAGTTACTGATATAATTAGTCCGATGGTCGTGAAATTATCAGATTTAAATGGCAATGGCCTCGGCACACATTATTTAAATGATTTGAAAATTCCACGAAGGTCTAATAGACAAATTTCATTCCAGAAAGAAACTACTGAGAGTACTACAATGTCATCTATCACCAGCAGCGAGTCGAAAGCTAGTTCACGTGCGAGTTTGGAGTCATTGATTCTCGACCCGCTGACCGAAACTCTAGCTTCCGACACCATTTCACCTCATCTGAATGACACTGTATCACCACCATCACCTGAACCGTCAGCTGTAACCCCTGCATCGTCACCGACCATGGCTAAGCCTAGCCTGACTCCAGAGGAAGCTACCCAGCTCACCTTCGGCCGAATTCCCAGGCCCCTCGCAGTCCAGCTCGGCACAGTTACCGTAGCTACCGCAGTAACTACTCCAGTAGCAGCCACATCGACACAGTGGCCAGCAGTCTGATTACAGGTCCAGTCAGTAATGCTAACCAGCCAGAGGATACTTTGACATCCACGAGCAGCAAGGCAGCTACAGAGCAGCCATCAGTCACGATGCGAGTCAACAAACAGTTGCCTCAGCATTCGTGAGCCGACTAGACTCTCTAGCTCAGCCAACAGCTAGACTCACCAGCGAACGACCTTTCTGGGTCAATGACATATTGGATGGCATTGAGCATCTGCGCATGCAGCTGCAAAGAAACACACGTGACATCCAGTCTTTACAACGCGATGTCACCAACCTAGCTGAGACAACTAACCAGCAACGTCGGAACCTTCGCGATGTAGCCGAAGAAGTCGTTGCCGTCAACCACCGACTCGAGGCGATGGAACCCTCCATCAAGCAGCTGGGTGATGACCTCATCAAAGAGCACACCAGGAGGACCCATAACCTTCCAAGTCACCGAAGAGCAGACCATCAGAACGGTCTACAACATCGGGACTACGCCAACCAACAAGGCGGTAGTTCCAGTCCTAGCCAGCCAGCCAGCGACAGCATGTGGACCGAATGCTGGACTGAAACCTCACACATCAACGTCCAGGCCCATCCGAGAGGGTTCTCAATTCCCTCCATCTCCACTATTGGCCCACAGAGCGGCTCGAGGAGAGCTCACCCAGGAGCAATCGAACCTCCTCCAAGCAACAGGAGCCATCAAGAAGGGCGCACCGGCTAAAACAGTAATGGTAACGTACGCTCATTCGTTACCGTACTCCCAGACTACGTCAGCACCTGAGTACAGTGCGCCGATATCACCAGAGCTGCATATCAACAGTTTTGGCTGACACTGACTCAGCAACTCCATCAACAACTACTACAGACGCTAACCAGGTATGCGTGCATAACGGAATCCGCTTTATGGATTACAACACCTTCTGTAAAGCAATCCGCAGCACTTGTGCTGCCGTTCGGCCAAGGATCCGACACCAAGAGCTCCAGGAGTCTTGGACCCAGACAGTGACTACCCAGGCTCAGTCACTGTTCTTCTCCACAGGGTGCCAGAATTGTCGGCAACGAACACACAAAATTGCCGAATGCCGTCTACCATGGAGACCAGATATGTGTCACGTCTGTTACCAGGACCAAGTGACAACGGAAACGTGTTTCCGCCCACACGAGAAAGAACTGAAAGACCACTTCCGTGGACGTTGCTCAGGATGCGGAGTGGCAAATCAATTCTTCGACCCCATGTGCCGGGCTTGTAACCAGCGCTGGCCAAAATACAAGGACTGGATCAGTACCAAGTACACCAAGAGGACATGAGACTCTTCCACGAGGCCCATCTTCGTGCCATGAGGAAATAAACCCCCCCTTACGGTTCAGGAAGTTTTCATCCTCATTCATCACTCTTTCATTAATACTTTAATAATTTTTTTTATTACATTACTTTCTTATTATTTTAATTTTTTTTGTTTGTTCATTACTGACAAGAAGTCAGTTCATTATATACTTTGAAAATTGTGTGTTTACTACTATAAAATAAAATTCAAATAATTATTCATATTAATTTCTATATAATCGCAACATCATTCATATCATCTAAAATTTTATCTGCCAGTTAATTTGTTTTATTTACAGCTACAGTCCAAAAAAAAAAATCAACCAACTATAACCAAAAAATTTTTAATTTATTTCTCTTTTAATTCAATAGATCGAAGTCTAGACCGGAGTTTCGACATTCACTCAAGGAATTCACCAATAACAAATTCTTTATTTAAAAATAATATTAAAATTTTAATTAATAAATTTTTTTTTCTTTACAGGTGATGACTCACCAGTCTACAACACATCTATTCCTCAGGTGACTACTCACCAACCCAAAATTCCTCAAACTCCCTACTTCCTCATACCACTATAGGTGATTACTCACCACCCTTTCTCATTAACAGGTGACTACTCACCAAATCATCATACTACTATAGGTGACTACTCACCAAACCAAACTTTTCACACTGTCATTTCATCAAACTACCCTTCCTAGGTGATCACTCACCACTAACTCCTATCTTCCAATTACCCTCAATCCTGGTGACGATTCACCGATTCTTTTAAAAAAGCTAGCTCGGTTCAAAAATTGACGGGGTAGTCTTGGCTTGGCAGGGAGGATTGAGACACTACAAAATGTCCCGACTTTATCAGCCTGGCGAACTACCACCCGAAATTTTTGTTACCGACACTAGCTAAAATAATAGGTAGTCCCGTGACGTCACAAGACGGCACGAGGAGGGGAAAAACGGTCACAAACCCCGATACTTGAGCGGTGATCGACACTTCGATCTATCCCCCGGTGTCAACCACCACGTTAGATTTATCTTAGTCAATCTTACCACTATACTACTATTACCACTATTAGGTGATTACTCACCAAAATTAAATAATTATTAACAACTACCAAATCTACTAATTAATTAATAAGTTTATGTCGTCATTATTACTACTATTTTGTGTTAAAATATCATTGTGTTATTATAAATAATTAACCATCGACAACCTAGGATATTGGTAAAATAATCATACCACAAATCTATTGTATTTCGTCACCGAATATAATAAGTATAATTCAAGTGTTTAGTTAGTGAAATAAAATTAAGTTTGTTGCAATTTTGTTATCAATCAAGTTAATTTATCCACTACACTATTCACACTGCGTAATTTCATCTAATCAATTACAACATCAACCACGGAAGAAGGACCATCTGCATAGTAACTTTTGTAAGTAAGTAAAATAAATTTAACTGGCACACGTGGTAACTTCTGTCCCATAATCTTTCTAATCGAGCTCTCTTAAAACAAAAGACAATCATAAATACGGGAGCGGAATATCCCAGGGCAGTGGACCAAAAATTATAAACGAAATCCTGGCGACTAATTCTCATCCGCGAGGTTTAGTGGCCTGGAAACTAAAATTTTTCATAGAAGTAAAAATTTTAGTGTTTCAATATATATACGATATTGGCTTTATGGGCACGCTCACTCTAACAATTCTCAACCGATCCTTATAAAACTCAGTATAAATATTCTATCGACAATTACTAAACTTAAGTTCTTAGATGAGCCAAATCGGTAGGTTAGTCTAGAAATAGGAGCCGATTGAAAATTTCAAAAAATTCCTAAAAATTCGATTTTTTTTGGTTCTCTCTTCAATAACTTTTGAATGCATTACAATTTTCAAATTTTGTGAATTGCATCTTATAGCTTATCAAAAAAGCTTCAAACTCCATATATATATGTTGTGATGAGCTATGTTATAGCCTATGTTTATCCATGGTTTTCGCAGCCAAATAAACATAATTTTTTTCAGTTTGTCTTTAAATCATTTTGAATAACTTCAAATCGCGTCAATTTTTCTCAGTTCTATAAATTGTATTATAAAGCTTATTCAATAACCTTTAATTTCTGTACCAATCTGATCTCTTTTACTAGTTAAATCACTCATTAAAGCTGATTTATGCTGTCAAAAATTCGCTAAAAATGTAATTTTTTTTGTTCTCGGTTCAATAACTTTTGAATGCCTCACATTATCTTATTTGTGTAAATTGTTTCTTAAAGCTTATTAATTAAGCTTTAATTTTTATATCTATACATTAGCTTTAGTCGTTTATTGTCGAAATAATAGCATTGTTTTAATGAAATTTTACTATTGCAGTGGTCCTTATGTCGAGTCGACTCGTACATATACGATGGAGTATATACGAGTGTGTGCGTAGAAAATCATGTATGTATTGTGCTACACACAATTACATCTATATCTGTTGAGAGAGAGCGTGGGCGTACGAAATCAGATGACTATATCCATATATTAGCTCTAGCTTTGACTAGAAAATTCTCGAACAATTTTCTTACCGGAATTCGTTTAAATTCGGAAGTCATCGTAGTCGTCAAGTTGCGGCGTAGGCGCAGAACGGTATCGCGCAGATCGGGACCGTATAGGAAAAACCGAATTGGCTCATGCGGTGGCCGGGACCACTAGTTGCTCTGAGGCCCTTGAATCAGTAGTAATTTACGCAATCGCTCTTGCACATTACATAGCATACAATACAATTCATAAATTTTCAAAAGTCATATCATTTTACTTCACTTTACTCAATATCATTCAATTCATCTTCACAAACTCAGCTGAATCCAGTTATTCGCTTATCAGTGCAATTTTGTAGAAATTTACGCGACAATTCGGGCAGACGCCATACATCCGAGCTCTCTCTCTCACATTTTTTGGGTATTGACGGCCCGTGGTTGATCACGCCGCCTTGGCTTTGATCGGTTCTCGCACACACACATACAATTTAACACGATTCTCAACGAGTCGTTAATATTCGCCTATAATTGGCAATACACATTGAACTATCCAACGGGAATAGTTCAATATTATTACAGTTACGGTCTCGCTCTGACTAAACAACAATAGTTACGGTCCCGCCCTGACTCAATAACAATTACACATTCATACACGATTTTTCTTGTACTTATCATCGAGGAGGTTTTTTTATCTGGCTTCACCAGATTTTTCCTCCTCTGGGACAATAAACTTCTTCCTGTTGTCCCAAACATCGAGTGTAATTTATTTAAAATTCCTATCCATCCAAAATATTAATCAAATCAAATTTTGAAAACCTGAAGCACGAAATCTCGGCGCTTTGACGAGCTTTCGACAAAACACCTTATGTCGGAATTCATAAAAAATTTTCATTGATCTTTACTCAATTCATCGAATTCACTGTTAATTCACCGTGAAACGACCGTTTATAAATTGCATAAACAAACGGTATATTCACCGTGAATTCACTGTGAAATCACCGTGAATTCACCGTGAGTTTACCGTGAATTCACCGTGAATTCAAGGCTGCAAGGGATAACTTGTAAAAAACTTTACTGATTGATTCTATTAACTAATCGGCTTTTGACATAAAAAAAACACGTCGATCGTCATTTTGTATGATAAAATCAGTTGATTTGTTCGTGAGATATTATTGTCGAAAAAAATCGGAAAATTTGATTTTCTTAAGAAAAACTTTGAAATTTTTTATAATTTTTTTTTTGTTTTTATATTCTCGATAGTATTCAAAAAGCTGTATCGATTGCGAGAAACCATGTGAAAATCCCAAAAACAAATTTTTTAACGACACAAATTATTTTTACATACAGAAATATTTTAAATAATAGATCTTTTTTTTTTTTTTCTAAATAGAGATTGATTACATTTATCTGAATTTTCCACTAGTTCGGTGATCGGAAATCTATGGATCCTTGAGTTAAATTGATGTAAGACCATTTACTGAAGGCGACATTATAGATCAACTACGTTCTATTAATAATGAAATAATTTTAAGTATCTCATCTAGGTTAATGAAATCTACTTCCATTTCGGTTGCCGAATGGTCTTTTTTTTTTTTTATCTGATTTATTTCGATAATGGACTCAAGATCGTGTTGATTATCGACAATGACTATAACATGATCCCCAGACTGATCACGGATACCAAATGAAAAATTGTCGGTAAAGAGTAATTCACGGTACCCGAAAAGCTACTGAACGTACGCAGTGAATCTGAAAAAAAAAAATCAATAATTTTATAAAATAAACAAAAAAGATTTTAAGGTAGTTCTTTCCCTACAGTCTGCTCAGAATGTTTTGGATCTCTACCCGTGTATCGCGTAACAGTTGAGCTAACGCTATAGTCCACGTTTTTTTTTACTGGACTGTACTCCTCACACTACTGTAACCTCTATACAAATACGCGCACACTAGTATAGATTAGCCTGCATAAAAATTTGGCAACGTCGCATATTTATTCTCTTACTTGCCTTGTACAACCCAGACTAACTTATAGTTTATGCCCGCGATCTAAATGTAAACATTAAGTCCTGTAAACTCTTTTGGTTATTTTAATAAATAAATTGATTATGAGTGACCAACTACGTCATAAAGGAATGTGTATAAATAAAAAAGTATTAAATAAGAAGATGAATATAGTAAATAGTTTACAAGAGATAAAAGCAAAAAAAAAACGATAATAAACCAGTTGAGTCTAACCTAATCGAGGGACCTCGTCTCATGGATTTGAAAGAATTAGGCAAAAATCTAAAATGTTGTAAATGTCATGAGGTACTCTGTCTTGACAACATTTCTGATGAAACACGTGTAGCGTTTCATTCTACCCTGAAAGTAAATTATCCGAAATGTAATGTAGTAACACTAGTGTCAACTGGCAAATGTCATAGTGTCAACAATAATAATAGAACCAAGCATTCTGATATTACAACGGGAGTTGTACTTGGTAAGTTTAAAAATTAGTATTTGTTATAAATATTTTATTGTCAAATTTTAAATAAGTTATATTTTATTGCTTTAAAAAAAATTTCTAATTTGTAAATATCTGCTACAGGTGCTCTACATGCTGGATATGGCTGTTCTGGGCTGAACAAAATATTGGCATGTGTTAATATGCCTTTAATTTCATCAAAACTTTTTAAAAAATATGAAAGGGAAGTTGGTCCAGCAATCGAAAAGGCTGCTTAAGAAAGTTGCAAGAGAGCTGCCGGTGAAGAACGACAATTAGTATTAAGTAACATCGAAAAATTGTGTGAATTTTTGTAAGTTGTATATACATATATTTATCAATGTTGCAATTAACATACAACGTGGATATTTTTACAAATGTAATTCTATTACATCTGCGTATCTGTTATAATATCCGTGAAGTTTGATATAATAGACAATTATATTGTAACGAAGTACACGAGACCTTCTTTATCCGGTGAAGGTCTTCGATTCGAGCTAAAATTATCGACCAATTCCCCAGGGCGCTGTGCTCCGAAGTACTCACGCCAATAGTCTTAAGCTAGTGAGTAAGTCCCCGAGAGGGTAACGCCGGCGCTGAGAGAGAGAGGGAGTGGGGAAGACAGAGCCAAGAAGAAACGAACCAACAAATTTTGGTAAGTTTTATTGTGTTCGAACGATCGAAGAATCGACATCGCAAACATCTCACTCAGGTAATTATTTCTATTCTATTGTTTCTTGAGGAACGAGGCGATAAATTTTAGTTAAATTTAATGCGTGCTAGGCCCAATGCCAGCTCGCTTAAGTTTAATTAATCTAAGAAATATTCTAATACCAATTTCGTGTTCCAGAATAAAATATTTCCTGAGGATTAAGTTACGAAGTGGCGATTCAGGACCGTGCTGCCAATAAGACCTCATCGAGGAGAACATCAAGGAAAAACGAAAAATTTGGGAGTAAAAGCGTCGAGGGATTTTGAGAAAAGAAAAACCCAAGAAGACTCCAGGTACAATAAATATGTCTAATTAGATTCTCGGTGAAGCGGCATCAGCCAGGCCTTAAGTCGGCTGGAGGTTATCGCCATTTCGCGTTCGATCACAATCGTTAGTTACCCAAAATTTAAGTAATAAAATCAAGTAGAATATTAAGAATAATTAACGAAATGTTTAAGAACAAAATTTGGTAAACTAATCAGAATAAAAGTCCGAATAAAATTAAGAATAAATTTAAGAACAAGTCAGAAATGAAATAACTAAATATTTAATTAATAATACCAGGAATTATTTCGGGTTATTAATTAAACACGTAGGCAGAGTCTGGATTAATCTTACTAGGAATTATTTCAGTTTGTTAATTCATGATTTTGGTGTCACGTGAAAATTTGATGAGACTGGTAATTGAGTTTGAGTAAAATCAGTTAATTTTTGTGTCAATTAAAATCATTAAAATAATTTCAGTAAAATATTTTAGTAAAATCATCAGAAGTTAAAATTAATTAAAATCAATATAAATAATTTGGAACGAATTTTGATTGTGTGAAATAAAATAGAAGTAAAATTAGAATCGTAAAAAATCGTTAGAATAATTGTTAAAATCATTTAGATAAAAGTAGAAAATAAATCAGTTGTAAATTTCACTTGAAGAAAAATTCAACAAAAGTTGGGAGAGGGTCCGCCATCTTGTTTCGAGCTAAAACGCTGAGTAAAGGACGTACAAGGTCGAGACTAAAAATCTCAAGGCGTTGTAAGGTGAAATATAATCCTCAAAATTAAAATAAAATAATTTCAAGTTTCAAACAACACAAAAGTAAAATAAAGTAATTTAGCAAAAATAAAATAAACTCAGTTATTCAGAGACAAGTAAAATAATTTAGTTAAAATTGAGTGAAATAAAACCAATTGTCAATTTCTTAATTCCGAGATTAAAACTAAATAAATTAATTAATTAACTCTGACAAATAATTTGTACAAGATTAAAACAATTCAAGTAAACAAAATAAATTACAAAATTCGGCAAAATGCAATTCGAAGAAAACAATTAATAAAATGAAGCTAAATTAATTTTAAGGAAATTAATTAAAGTAATTAAGTAGAATTTTATAACAAAATTTGGCGAAAATAAAATCGACAAAAGTAAAATAAATTTGTAAGAATACTAGGACGTAGCGAATATTTTGTCGGCAGATTATTAAGACCTCTGTCATCAAATTTTAATCTATTAATACGAGATACGAAGACCTCTTAGTATTAAATATTTATTGTTGTATTATTAAGACCACGGCAGTAAATTAGTTAAGAATTTTAATAAGAAAATTAATCGCTATAGGAATTTGGATTGGGAATGAATGGAAAATTTATTCAAGAGAAAATTTAATAATTGAAATTTAATTTGGATTTAGAAAATTTAATAATCAGATTTAATTTGGAAAATAAAAGTAAATAATAGTCTTAGAAAATAATTAATAAAGTATGGAAATTTTAATTAGTGTGTTTGAATGATAATAATTATATTGTGGGTGCGTGTGGAAAATTATGAAACTATGAAACTATAGCAAATTATGGAAAATGGAAATTATGGAAAATTATGGAAAATTGAAAAATGGAGGAAAATAATTAGAAACCGCGTATGGTCGCTCCATAAGAGGGTACCGTCGGGAATAAGTAACTATGATAGAAACCGCGATATGGTCGCTCCATAAGAGGGTATCGTCGGGATTAGGAGCTTTGATAGGAAACCGTCTTATAAACGGGAATAGGACTTAGGATTAAGTGTTAATTAATTGTAAGGGGAATATCATTGTAATGGGGTGGGTTAAATAAAATTTCTTGAAAAATGAATTTCTTTGATGGTTTCTGTTTTCTCCCCAGCAATCTCTCACGACCCTGTAGAACTTACTCCATGCTCTGGTCCAGTTTCTGGATACTGTGTCTAAAAATCCAGTGGCGCCCTAAAAAAATTTAGGGGTGACCAAAGAGGACGAGTGGGCTTTTCAAAAGAGTCGCATCCCGTTTCAATATTTATATATATGTATATGAATTAATTTCTCAGAATCATTGTTCAGTACATATACAATAAGATATTTTTTTACATCTTGAATTATAATGGTACATATTTTACCAAATTAAATTATAATTGTACATATTTTATCCAATAATTTTTTTATACATTGAAAAAAGTATTTTTAAAAAAAAATATCAAGTGATTAATCAATAACTATTTATCAACTTACTATGTATACACATATATAAATATGAATATCTATAATCAACTGAAAAATAAATAAATACAAGAAATATTGTAAAAAAAAAATTGTTTTGCTACATAATATTACTCCTTACTTATCTTCTTTTCTCTTATTAGTCCAAAAGAAGTAGCAGAAGAAATTTATCCACATCACAAGATTCTAATGTCGACGGCAAATATGGCAGATATAGATGAAAATAATAATAAACAAGACATGAGTGATAATAATAATAAGAATGCAAAATTTGATTCAGATGTAGGAGTAGTCGTTAATATTATTGTTTCATATGATATGGGATGGAGTAAACGCGGAAATGGAAGAAGTTATGACAGTCTAAATGGGTACGGAGCTATTATTGGATTTTTAAGCGGAAAAATTTTAGATTATGCAGATCGTATAAGAAAGTGCAAATTTTGTAATAAGGACAAAAGCAAAGAAGAACATGATTGTAGAAAAAATTTTGAGGGAAGTGCGAAAGCTATGGAAGCAGATGCTGGAGCAGCTTTAATAAATGATAGCAAGATTCTTAAAGAATCTAATCTTGCTGTCAGAGTGGTTATTGGTGATGAGGACAGCTCAACAATTGCGGCTGTACGTCGAGGAACTGTTAATACTATTTTCAAGTTTGCTGATGGTAAACATTTGAAAAAAAATTTCAGTAAAGAGTTGTATAGTCTTGATGACAAGGAACTTAAATGAAAGGAAACCATGATTCATATTAAAAAATGTTTTTCGTATGCTATTGCTCAAAATACTGGCAACGCAAAAAATTTAGCAAATACTTTACGCAATATTCCAGATCACATGTTTAATAGCCATGAAAATTGTGGCTCTTGGTGCAATCGAAAAAATGGATCCAATAAACAAACAATTATCCTTAAGAATGATTCGTTATATAATGCCTTATCTGATTTATTCAAAAATTACGCTGCAAATGCTCAAAAGTTCTCAATAGCTGCATCTAGCCAATCCAATGAGTCTTTTAATAACATCATGGCTCACAAATCTCCCAAAAATATTTGTTATAGTCTAAGTGAATCATCTAGCTTTCGTCTTGCTAGTTCAGTATGTACTAAAAATGATGGAGAGTCATCAATCTTAGAAATACGTAAAAATTTAGGGCTTTCATCTGGACTAAACACCGATTTCTACGCTGAACAAGCTGATCTCAAGCGAACGATACGATCTGACGACGCAAAACTACCAGAAGCAAAGAAACGAAGAATTTCTTCAGCTCAGGCGCGTGAAAAACTGAAGAAAACAAATGAGAAGGTCGAAGGTATACAATACCAATCAAACTTTGGTTTTTCTGAATCTGTTGACACTTCCCATGACTTTGATGACTCACAATTGGAAAGCACACAAATAAAAATTACTTCAGAAACATGTAATTTGGTATATTTTGATTTGGAAACTTCGGGTTTTTGTAAAAATGATGAAATACTACAAATTGCGGCATCGTGTAAAGGTCGTAAATTCAGTATTTACATAAGCCCTACTAAACGCATTGATGACAAAGCTTCTGTTCATACAGGGTTAAAAAATATCAAAGGGGATTTATATTTTCGTAGTAAAAAAGTGTTATCTGTCCCGATAAAAGATGCTCTTGAAAGCTTTTTGCAGTTTTTAAACCTGTCATCAAAATCATGCGTACTTGTAGCACACAATGTGAGTTTTGATAAATCGCATTTGGTCCGAACAATTTTGAAATGTTCAGTGGTTCAGAAATTTAGTAAAATTTCTGGATTTTCAGATTCATTGCCTTTGTTTAAAAAATGCTTTGGTGTTAAAAAAGTTTCAGGCGAATTCAAGCTTTCAACACTAGCTGCTGAAGATTTAAATATCACATCACAAGATCAATTTCATGAAGCTATATATGATGTTGATATCTTGGAACAATTATTAGCATTAACAAATAAGAATCGTTTATACGAAAACTCCAAATCGTACAGGACATGTTTGAATCACCTAACAGCTTCGAAAATGATAGCCAGTGCAATGCAGATTCATCTCTCTTGATAGGTGTCGTGTCTAATAACATTTTGAAAAAAATCACCTCTGAAGGCATGAAATATAGTGATTTATTGAACAAATACCAAAAAGAAGACACTGAAAAGTTCAAAGAATACCTGAAAAATCCTGGCAATGATAAAAAAGCACGGATTTCCAACGATAAAAGGGTAATTGATAAGTAAGTTAAGTATTTCAACGAAAAACTGTGATATTTATTTCCAAGAATACTCATATCGTTGTTAAACTGATAAAAAATACATGTCATTTAATTAATTATTTATAATAACATAAATTATTAAAAAAATATTAATAAAGTAAATTAACTAATTATTTAGTCATTTATTTCAATATTCACTTTATCGTTGTAAATTAATATATATTATCTATTAATAACTATTAATGAAACATATACAATGATTTATTCATTATTATTATTCGCATTATTTCATTATATGTGTTTAGCTGTTTTGTATTTTCGCGCTTCTTTTAAAACTCCGCCATTTTACCCGTTACAACGTTGCCGCTCCACTAACTAGTGACTTTCTCTCCGATCCCCTCCACTAAAAATAATCCTTCAAATGGGTTCTTTATTTTAAATTTTTATTTAAATTACGCGGTCAATAATTCTAATTTTTTTTTTTTAAGTTCGAAATGTATTTTTCTTTAATATATTAGTTTTTTGTCAAAACGGTGAAATTCGGTCAAGGAGAAACTATAAAGTTGGTCATTTTTCCACGCTTCTCCCATGCTGCGTATGTTAAAAACATCATTTTTAAATGCAAATATCTTTAGTTAGACATGGTCAATCGTCTCTAAATTTTAACAGCGTGTGTATTATGTATTTAACTACTTATATACGGAGTTTGGAAGATCTCTTGAATTTTTGCTTAAACGATCGAACTACCTTAAATTCAATTAAAAATTATAAAAAAGACTTAAGATGTATAACTGACGTAACAGGATCTGGTGATTCATCAACATGAATTGGTTCGTCATCTGAATTCCCATCAGTTTCAAAGCATTCATTAGATTCATCATCAGTTTCGTCGGGTGCAGCTTCGGCAAACTGCTTCAGTAATTTTTTATGACAAGCACTACATACACAATCACTGGTAGATAAGCCGAAATGAACAATCAAATACTCAGGCAGACCACGCAAATATGACTTTTTATTGTGTTTATCGAGATTCAATGGATTACAGCAACGATTAAAAAATTTCGGCATAATGAATTTTTTCGACAAAAGAAATTAAGTTTAGATAGTCGTTATTTACTAACTAATCGTCTGTTATTCTTAATACACTTCAAATTAATAGAACCATCAACAAGGCACGACAAAAACCCAAACGTCATTCAGAAAACATAACCTTAATAAGATTTAGAAAAAAAAAGAAATTATCTACATTATCGACGGCCCATTTTTTTATACTTATCCACAATATGCTGTTGGTAAAAAATTCATTGAAATTTTCAAAAATCTATTGTATTCAACTTCTGAGGTTTTACGAGGGATCCATTATAAATTTGATGCAATTTTTTGTAAAATAATCCAATTTTCAAGAATTTTATTTTTTCAATGAAAAAAAAATATATATATCAGGTAAAGTGGGCACAACTTCGGACTGGCAAAGTCAAATAGAGTATTAATTGAAGTTTTTTTTGAGACAAAAAAATTTAGAATCAAAGGTTTCGGACCTTGAAAATGTTACGGTTTCATTGAAAAAACTGAAATATTTTATATATCGTGACTTCCGAAAAATTTTTTGTATTTTTTTCTGAAAACTACAATTAAAAAAAAAATATTTCAAGAAAAAAGTGCCAAAAGGTCAATTTTTGTCAAAGTTACAGCAATTTGAAAAAACAAGAGCGTTACATTACATTACATTACATTACATCACATTATTATTATTATTATTATTATTATTATTATTATTTTGTTATTAAATGCTCAGGGGGGTTATCCCCAGAGTCCGATTCTCCGAGGGCCCAGCCTGAGCTCCATCCGTTACTGCTGGACCACTCCGCACAACAAGGCGGTTAGTGATCACAGCAGGCCAAAGTCATTTCCCTTAAGAGACGGAGAGAACCAAGTATAACAGCCTTCTGCATCCTAACTGCCAAGAACTCAGCTTTTGATGAGCAAGCTGGAACTTTGGCAAGTGAGGATACAAAAGACTGTTTCATCCCTCCTAGGACGCCAACAATCAGGACGACAAGCTTGACACGGTAACCTGGGTAAAGTTTGCCAATTTCAAACAGGAGATCCTGATATATTTGTCTTTTGTGCTCTTCTTTGGCTGAGATGTTGTATTCAGCCGGGGCCGAGAACTCAATGACATAAATGTCACGAGTGGCCTTGTCGAAGAGCACAATATCAGGTTTGTTGTGATCTATCCGCCGGGTTGTTGCAAATGGCATGTTCCAATAAATTTTGCAACTGTCATTCTCAACAACCTGGGGAATATCTCCTGGCAGATAAGGCAGCACTGGTGTCACGTCAATACCGTAGCAATGACGAAGATAGTAGTACAGTACTCTCAGGGCAGCATTGTGACGCTGGATATATGCACCTCTCGCCAGCACAGGACATGCCGACAAAAGGTGCATAAGCGTCTCCGGATGTTGTTTACACCTCCTACAGGAAGTGTCCGGAAGCTGCACCTGGAGCACCTTGCTACGGTACTCAAGAGTGTTAATGACACCATCTTGGCAGGCAAATATGAACCCTTCAGTCTCGGACATCAGGCCAGCTGACTTTAAGAAGGAAAACGTCAGCTGGGTGGACAAGCCATGATCACGCACGTGTTTAAAGAACACGCTGTGCATGGACTTGTCCATCAGTTCGCCAAGGAGTAGTTTTTCCTCGGCGTTCCTGATGACGCTCTTAAATTCCTCCTTTCGGAGTTCCATAAGAGCGTTTATTTCTCCAAGACCAAGGGTTCTTGCCGCATATATTGCTGCCTTATACAAGAATGACCCCTTATGCGCATTTTCATGTTTATGTACAATTTGCATAAGAAAGTCATCCTCGTCTGCAGTGAAATTGACAACTTCGTGTGTTAAACCCAGGACCAAACGGTCGTGAAGCCGCTCCAAACTCTGCAAACCTCTCCCACCGATGGACCGGGAGAGGTATAATCTGGCGACTGATGAATTGGGGTGCATGCTCCGATTCATATTGATGATCTTACGGGTTTTGATGTCGAGATCTCGTAAATCCTTTCGGGCCCATTTCAGGACACCGAAAGTGTATAGTAAGACTGGGACAGCGAGCATATTAGTAGCTGAGACTTTGTTTTTGCCGGAAAGTTCGGAGGACCAAATTTTCCGGAGTCTCCTAACATACTCGCTCTGGAGAGTTGCTCGGACTTCAGAGACCGCATGCATGCGGTGCTCTTCCATTCCTAGATATCTATACAACTCTCCGGCGTCTAATTGTCTTAAGACGCTCCCATCCACTAACTCGACATCATCACCAGTATCAGAGCACTTACCCCTCGCCAGATGTACGACCGCACACTTGTCCAACCCAAAAGACATTCCGACATCTCGTGTGTACTCTGCTACGATGTTGAGGGCCGCTTGTAGATGATCTTTATCAGCACTATACAGCTTCAGATCATCCATGTAAAGCAGATGGGTAATCGAATAGTTTCGATCACCCGGAGGCCCCACAGAGTACCCACGAGTTTTACGGAGAGCAACAGATATAGGCAGCAGTGAAACGCAAAACAGCAGAGGGCTCAAGGAATCACCTTGGAAGACCCCCGTTTATACTCTACAACTCCGGTTACGTGCAATGCGTTTCCACTTCCAATGTGAAAACGCGTTCGCCAGAGCTGCATTGTACGCCGAATGCATTCCACTATTTCCGGATTGACTCCCAGGCATTTGAGTAGATATAAAATCAACTCATGAGGAGTTGAGTCAAATGCCTTGCGATAGTCAATCCAAGCCATTGACAGGTTGCGTTGATAGTAGATCGCATCTTGTAAGACGCATCGATCCACTATCAGGTTCTCCTTGCAACCTGACAGGCCTCTTTTACTGCCACGTTGTTCATATATCTGTTGCCATACAGGCTCTATCTGCTGCAAGATACGGTTATTTAAAATTTTTGTAAAAATTTTATAAACCGCATTCAAGCAGGTGATAGGCCTGAAATTCTTAGGGTCAGACAAGTCACCTTTTTTAGGTATCAGTACGGTTCGCCCTTCTACAAGCCAGTCCGGAATCGGATCGTCAGCTCTAATGTACGATGTAAATATGCGGGCCAGATGGAGGTGGGTAGAAGTAAACTTCTTCCACCAGAAGACATTAATGCCATCTGGTCCCGGGGCAGCCCAATTTTTGCTGCCATTTAGAGCTGAACGAACTTCATCCACACTGACTGCAGGGCTCTCTTCATCAGCATTCTGCCGACGGTGTTCCCGACAGAATGCTTTGAAGTCGTGCAGAGCTGGAGTATTGGCGTTCACGTTTGGTTGATCTCCATACAACTCAGTCCAAAAAGCTTCCACCCGCTCAGGTGTTGGATAAGTCCCGGTAACATCGGTCTTTGGTGTCAGAAACCGTGAAGGGCTGGATCGAAACAACGAGTTGTCGACCAACCGCTTCAGCCTTTTCTCTAGTGACTTTTTGGCAGTCACTAGAGCCCGCAATTTATTAAGAGACTCTTCTTTGATGACAAGAAGAGTACTCTTGTTCAGTGTGTGATGACGCCACCGAAGTTCAGCAGCAATGCGTCGAATTTTTTTTTTTTTTTTTTTTTCAATTTAAGCACTTTCTGGAACAAAAATGTGGAAAAAGCTCGAAAAAACAATTTTTTTCTCATTTTTAAAAATTATGAGCTTTTCAGAGCAAAAAACGTGATCCTTTAATTTTTTCAAAAATTCGATCAAGTGAAACAAAAAAACGGCTGGCTGGATTAATTTGATTCTTTGTAGGGTTTTTGTGGACATATTGAACTGTAAAAGGCACACTTAACATTAGTGGTTTCCTCCCTATTTTCGATCCAGCGTTTGATTTTCCAAAAAACCACTAAAAGCCCTTTTTTTGTTGCATTTTCAAATTCATGTGACGGAAAGAAAAAATTTTTTTTTCGAAAAAACAATGGACAGTTGTTAAGGGGAATTCATTCAAGTTCTTGAAACCCACCTTTAACTTTCTGTGCGATCATTGGTTGCTGAGATATCGATAATCAAAGACAAAAAGATCCTTTTCCATTTGAAGACGATATCTCAGCGAGGAGTGGACGTATCAGGGTGTTTAAAAAAAGAAATTAAAGCTAAATGAACAAAGTATCCGATCCTTATGGTGGTTAAGCTAAAAAAATTTTTTCCACGCCCGTAGACCAAAATAAAAAACTAAAAAAATTTTGAGAATTTTTTTGTTGCTGGTTTTTCTACGATTACTCAGAAACCGCGGAGGCTACAAAATTTTCTAATCCAAAAACTAGACACTTGGTGCTACAATTTCCTTTTTTTTTATTTCCTGTACGACCATTTCTCTCAAAGTTACGGCCTGTTGAAAACTACCGAAAAATTTGGAATTTTTTTTTGATCCCTTAATTTTTTCCAGTAGTGTAGATGGAGCCAAATTAGTGACACCGACACGATACACATGTTCTCATTGCAAGCAAACGAATTTGAGAGCAGCTCATCAGTGCAGTGGCTGTCATCAGTTATTCCATAAAGCTTGTTGACTAAAAAATCATAAGTATGTAAATGACATTGGTGAACTAATGGAGTGTGTAGGACATGAAATACCTGACGACATAAGTGTGGCATCGTCGGTTTCATCAGGAACCAGGAAAAAGAGAAAGAGATATGATGAAGAAGTAGATGTCGCTGATATTGCAGAAAAAGTGGACTTATTACTGGAAAAAATTGAGGAAATTGGCATTAACGTGGAAGAGCGTAAATATGAGTTTAGAAAAATTGCAACGGAAATTTTACTCGATATCAAAGATGACTTATTGAAAGAGGTAAGGGAGGTTGTAAAGGATGAGTTGAAAAAGTTAAATTTGAGTGGACCTCGTGACGGTAATTCTGAACAAGTAATGGCATCAAAGAAAAAGCCTACTTATGCTAAATTGATGAAAGGCTCAAAATCGGAGACTGTTATAGTGGAACCTAAACAGAAGCAGGATAGTTCGGAAACGTTTACTGAGATTAAAAAAAACGTTCAGATAGGTAAATTGGGTGTAGGTGTGGAAAAGCTGAAAAAAACGCAATCCGGAAAAGTAGTGATCGGATGCGTTGGAAAAGATGATCAAATTAAATTGGCAAGTGAATTGAAAAAGAATATGGGTGAAAATTACACAATTCGATAAACTGACAAGAAACTGCCAAAATTAAAAATTATCGATGTTGACATAGAAACTTTGGAAAAATGCGAGGAAAATGAAATTATTGATATGATTATAAAACAAAATGGTATAATTAAAACTACCCGCTTGTAAAAGCTTTATATGTTTTAAAATATATGATTAAATATATTGATATTATAATGTAATATATGGAACGATATATAAAATCATATCTATAATTTTGCCACAATAATATAAAAAAATATATTGTAAATAAATATATCATTCTTATGTATAAACCATATATTGATCAATATATTTGCTTCATGTATGCACAATCCATATATGTATCGATACAACTTTTTATATATTGATACCTTATACTCAAAATAATGTATTGATAAATATATGGTGTCACATATATTCTTCATATATTGTCCATGATATATCGCATACTTTACATATTTAAATATATGATTCATTATATTCAGGCAATATATCGATCGTTATATAATTCACAGTATAATTTTCAAAATATTAGAAACTGTATGTTACCATATATTCTCTATGATTCTTTAAAAAGAGAATTATAAACGACTTAATTCACTTGAGGGAACCCGGTGGTTTAGCGGCCTAAAATTTAAGCTATTTTAAAAATTTTATTTCTATATAAAGGGAATGACTAATGCCTTCAAATTTTTCTATACTTATTCTATTTTTTTTTTCTTAATTTGTTTAAAGTCGTATAAACTACTAAGGTCATGAGCGACTACGGTAGGAGGTAAACTTTTGAGATTGGAACTCGTTTTATTTTTTGGGCTGAGCAGAATAATACACTTAAGTATTGAAAATATTCATGGGTGTACGCCGGACTCAAACCCGGTCCAATGCTTTGGTAAGCAAGGGCCGGATCCGATAGGCTACTGCGCGCCTACTTATTCTATTACTTATCAACTACACGGAGAGAAATTTATAGGAATCTTTCCAAAAATTATGGGAATGGTTCCTATAGTAAAATTATCATTATAGGCATTAATCCTATACTTATTATGGGAACCATACCCATAGTTTATTAGAAACGTTCCTATACAATAATGAAATAGCTTCAATATATTAAAGGAATGGTTTCTATAATATTATAGAAATGGTTCGTACAATATTATAAGAATGACGCATATAATAATAGAAAAAAGTTTATATCTTAATAATGAAGCAATCACTTCCAAAATATAAAGTAATTATTATGTATTTTTTTGCTAATGAATTTTTTTTTTTTTTGTAAATAAAAATTGATCTTACACTAGAGTGAAAAAATTTCTTTTTCATAATTTTTGTTCACGTGTGTACTTAATCTTGAATTATTTATTCAAGCTCAGTTATTATTGTGTTAAATAGTATTGAAAATTTTAAATTTCAAAACCATTGGAAATTTTATTTTATTGAAGAAAATTTTTTTTTTCTAGTAGAAATTTTTTTTTTAATTAACTTTTTTTTTTAATTAATTTTATTTTAATTTACAAGCATGTATACAATTAAAGATTAAAAAAATATCAACTGCTACAACTGATTAATTTAGTAATGATAATAATAATAAATATTATTACTGATAACTTTTTTATCAATTTATATATTATAAAAAACGAATTACTTAATCAAAAAAAAAAATAAATTCAGTTAAAAGTAATTAATTAAATACCACAGTTGTGTGAAAATAAATTACTCCAATATTATAGGAATGGTTCAAGATTTTTTCTTTCAAGTTTTTTATCGGTGTAACTCTTACAAGCTCAAACGTTAGATAATATTTTTTGTTACGTAAAATTCAATAAAAAATAATTTGAACAATTTATATCATTAAACTCTGATTCATTCATACTGGTAATATTGTCGAAATAATTTTACTTGTATGAACTATTTGTATAAAGTCTTTCTGCCATAAAATAATAACTTTAATCATGTACGGACAAAAAAAAATAATACTGGTTACAGCAACAGATAGTACTCAGTCACATTTGACGAAAAAAATGTATCAGATGCTGATTAATTACTTTGATAGGCGATTCGTAAGGCTTGATTCAACACATGGTTAAGCAGTACTTACTTCTTCGGGAAAAAATTTCTGGATTGACTTAGAACACTTATATTCTACTAACTATGCTATAAAAATTATGTGTATGTCGATATCTATAATTAAATATTTTAATGAGATGTTTTATACAATTTCAACTTCACAATTTATTTCATGAAAATAGCTTAAATATGAATTATAAGACAGATAATTTTGTACTTAAAAAAATATCGTTATAACCTTTGTTGAGACATTTAAAAATTACACATAGGTTGACAAGAAGTACTACTTTCGGATGAATTTAGTATCATTTAATTTTTATATAATCGAGGATGCGTAGAGTACTTTGTTTTATTATTCTGGCTGCCTTCTATTATTCTCCTCGGCAATTTTTTTATTATTTTGCCTTCTCAAGTCAGTTAACATATTGTTAATTGTGATTCCAAAGTACGATTTGCTAAAATCCGGGAATTTTGAAATCAAAGTCTCTGCAAAAGAAATAGCAAATTACTTATAGAGTTATAAATTTCTTTACATAGTACCAAACTTATGTAGTATTAAGCTGTTTTTAATATATTCCCTAAAACATTTTTTTTCACATTGTAATTTATTTCACACTACGGAAAATAAATCTTTAATTTGTAATTTTTATTACAATGAGTTAATGCATGCCGATAAAATTAATAAAAATACAACAATAATATGCTTTGCGCTTACATTAAGTAATACAATAGTAAAAAAAAATGTAAGAGTTAAAATTCATTAATTCTAAGTAGTGGAAGTAAATTTTTCTTGGGATCTATCTACTCATCAGAGAATAAGAAATGTATTAAAACAAAATTTAATACAGCAAGTCTGGATTTTATTACAACTTAAGGGCCAGTTTTTCAACCCCGGGTTTAAGTATTTTATCAATGTGAATATATCTATATATAATATAGATATATAGATATATTCACAATGATAAAATACTTAACCCCCGGGTTGAAAAACTGGCCCTAAATAGTATATCAGTTAGCAATACGTAGGTTGAATAACCTTCAATAGCATTCATTATATTTAGATCCAGGGCAGGCTTTTTTGGTGCATTTTTGTTAATCTTACTCGCATTTCCTCGAAGATTGCTTAAAAGCATAACTTCAGTAGGAAACGCAGCTTTGACGAGTGCTTTTCCCATCGACTGATAAGAACGTTTCTGCTCTGCTGTAGTCCAATAATTTTTGGAAATAAATACTCTACTTCCAACATGCCCAAGCTCATGCTAAATTAAAAACAAAAAAAAAAACGAATAGAATCTTGATACATACGAAAAAATAAAGCTCATTTTTTCCACAATTATTTTTTAACGGAGTTTAAAATTTTTGAAAAATTAAAACAATTATTTTAAATTCATAGTTAAAAATCAATTTCTGTCTGTTCGAATAGAAGCACAAACCTTTTATTCAGAATAACCCTACGAAGGAGTTAAAAAAGTTCAATGTCCAGTATTATTTAAAAAATTAAGTAAAATCCTCACGAGTTTTTGGTTATCTCAAAAGAAATATTTATAATTGTTTAAACAAATAATAAAATTTGCAAGGAAAAAGTCTTTTGTATTAAAAAAAATTATATTTTTAATAAAATAATAAAAAAGAACAAACAAATTTAAATGTTCAGTATAATTTAAGAAATACGATAAAATCATCAAGAGATATTGGTATAATCAAATATAAAACTACTTTTTTCTGTAAATTAATTTCTTATTAGGAGTTGAATATGAGAAGCTATACAGTTTTAAAATTGATCAATTATTAATGATAATAGTTTTATCAAAAAAAAAAATATTTTTAAATGTACGTATATGAGTTGAACTAGTTAATGAGAATTCGAAAATAATTAACTTTTTTCTTTTGGTAAAGTTAAGATTTATCATCTCTTTAAATCTTTTGCCTGAGAAATATAATTTTTACTGAATATATTCATAAAAATATCATAGTATATATGGAACCTGATCATTTTGGTTTTCATCATCATTGTTTCGAGCACGTGCATAATCTCTCATGAAGTTGGCTTGAGAAGCATTGATTTCTTAAAGCTGCTTGTACATTTTTTTTATTAATGTTGGTGCCCTTAATTGATCTGTAAGTTAAAAATTTCTTTTAATGATTGAGTTAAAGTAAAGATATAATATAAATTGGATTCATATTTCATTTATTACCGTCATCGTCATCACTCTCACTCTGTAAAATATCTATTCCACTATTATCATTTTTGTCTTCATTGTGCAATCTTCTCCCTTCGAATTGTTTTCTTCGTAAATCATTTAGTTCTGTATTCGAGCTTGTCTTTTAAATAAAAAATTGTGATATTAGTTATTGATTTCTAAAACTAGAGCAATCATAAAATATAAATTTGCCAATAAGCTAACTGACTCGCTGAAAAATTAGGAAACTTCTTATAATATTTCATATAATAAAAAAATTTTTTTAGATTGAGTTATCAGCGATTAAAAGGTTAATATTAAAAGCATCATCATAAAAGAAGTCTTCATTTTATGAGAAGGAATCTGACTTTAATCTACTTCGAAGAGAAAACGTTGCGGTTAGTGGACTTTGAATGAAGTTTGATTACTTCAATAAAAATCTTTAAGTTTTGTTTTTATCATTACGTATCTATTTTAAGACTTACAGTATCTGATGCTGGGTTAACATTTTGAATTTTAGCATCCTTTCCTTTCTTCTTTTTTCCCGACTGAAAAAGAAAATTAAAATAAGTAATTATTTATTAAGTTCAATTCACTGTTGAGTTTATGAGTAAAGAAAACAGTAAATGAATAGATACATCGTCATTCTTCCGCTTTTTTTTGCATTCAGGCTCTACTGGTGATTTAGGCTTTATTCTCTTCTTTTTTTGAAGATGATCAAATTCCAGTGGCTTATACGGTGAGGTTTGGGCGTCAAGAGCTTTCAATTTGTTCTTTAACGATGCTACATTCTCTGAAAAAAAAAAAAAAAATAACGATAGTTAATTTAAAAAGAATATAATATAAATTACAATAGTAAACATTTAAATTACAAACTTGATACTTCAATCACTTGTGCATCGAAATGATTCCACTCATTAGTAGATGGTTTCCTACCCTACGCCATTCTACCACATACGAAGTATCTGGGTCTTCATTCTCAAGATCAAAGGTTGCGATATTGAGATCTTTAATCCAAGCGACTGGAACACCAGCAGTATATAGGCCATCGTCTGGGCCACCAATCCATTTAACAAGTGCATAGTATTCATCAGTCATTATTTTCAAAACTTTTAGTTAATTACTCGTACAATGATAAATTCTTCGATTGACAATTTCATTGATTAACTTAATAGGTTAAGATTCTCATTTATTTCTTATGTAAATAAATATTAATTAACAAATGACTATTAATTAAAATCAGTGTTCATAACTGTCAAAAAACGCACGATAAAATATTCAGCCATGAAAATAGTTGATAAAAAGACTAAAAAAAAAAGACGAGGACCATACTCAGAATACAATACATTTGGAAGTACTAGTTAAATTCCAGCTCGAACTCTTCGATACTGGCGAACTAAATCCAAAGCATGCTCGTAACTTATGGATAAATTTTATCATCATTTTATAAATTTTACATTTTATCATCATTTAGTTAATATTTGATATACTTACTTAATTTTAGGAATAATACTTCACATCCTATAAAATTTTTATCTTCTCTTTGGACACCATTTGAAGAAACTTTAGTCAAGTTAAAAAATATAGATAAAAAAGAATTTATAAATATTGATACTCACCATGATAATAATAATACAATAAAAAAACAAGTAATATATCTTTGTTTATTTACATGAATATATCACTTCGCGTTACAATCACCATAAAGGTGTATAATTATTTTACGCCTTTATGGCACTCGGAATCATAATAAAGGTGGAGCAAAAAATTTTGTTACTTAAAGTAGATGTCAATAATGTAAAAACATATTTGTACACCCTCACAAATCTCAATGCTTATTCTAAAAACCGTAAGGATGTAAAAAAGTCCTCTTGGTGATTGATAAAACATTATTTTTTAAAAGTATAAAACAAAAAAAAATTTTTTTTGCTACAACCTGTTGAAAGTCACTTAAAAATTTTTAATTCTTTTAATGTTTCTTGATTTTGATAACAATAGTGTAATATCTTTAAATTCAATTACTTTCATTATTTAAGGATAATCAATTGTTGGAGTGTGAGAATAACTACGATAATAATAATGACTACCAAAATCAGAATGGAAGTTTAGAAAATCCTCTTTCGAAAAAATGTCAAACCAAACAAAACAGTCTCAATTTATCGAAAGACGATTTAATAAGTTATTTACTTGTTATGGCGACCAAGTGGAGACACGGAGTGACTTATACTGCTGCCTTAGATTCTTTAAAATTATCAAAAATCTTATCAAATAAATTAAACAATTCAAATTCAAAATATTTCTGGAAAAAAATAATTAATCATTACTCCGAAAATGTTCAAGTTCATTATATTTGTATTCAGTGCGGTTTTTATTTAGGGTTAACTATCGATGCGACAACTATTTGTGAAAAATGCAATTCTAAAATTGACCCAGAAGCTAAAGAAGGATTTTTTTACAACTACCACTAAAAGAACAGCTCACAGAAATTTTTGAAACAACAAATGCTCATAATTTATACTCAAAAAACCGGACAAAAATTTGTAATTTTTTTATCGAAGATATTTATGATGGAAAGCTTTACAAAAGTAGAATTAATAAAGAAGACGATACTATATCAATTAATTTCAGTATTGATGGCGTACCAATATTTGATAGCTCACAAACATCAGTATACCCAGTCGTATGTACTGTAAATGAATTCCATCCAACTGAACGCCGTAATCGTATGTCGTTATCAAGTATATGGTTTGTTGCAGGTAAACCTAAAAGTATGAATGATTATTTAAAGCCATTCATTGCTGAAGCAAAAAAACTCGCCGATAAGGGTTTTCAATACAAGTACAATGGCAGAATATATACTAAAAAAGTAATTGTTATGTTGGGAATTTGTGACGCCGTTGCACGACCATTGGTGAGATGTTCAACTTAGTTTAATGGCGAGTATGGTTGCGGTTTGTGCCTTCATCCGGGAGAACGAGTAGAAAAGGGCCGAGGGTACACGAGAGTGTATCCTATAATTCAAGGAAATCCGTTTGGAGAAGGTTTAAGATCTCATAATCAATATTTACAACTTGCCGAAAAAAAAAAAAAGAAGAAAAGAAAGGAATTAAACAAAAATCTACTTTGTGTGATTTGGATGACTTCGATATTATTAAGAGTTTGGATGTAGATTGGATGCATTGTGTTGGATTGTGTTGGATGCATTGAATTGGGAGTATGCCGGCAGTTTGCTAATTTATTGTTTGATACGAAGAATCATGCGGAAAAATTTTACTTAGGTCACTTTATCAAGGACGTCGATTCTCTTCTTTTGTCAATTCACTCAACATCTGAATTTTCCCGAACACCACGCGTTATGTCAGATCGAGCTCATTTCAAAGCTCACGAGTGGATCATTTTTTTATTAGCCTACAGCTTGCCAGTTTTTCAAAAATTTATGAAAAAAGAATATTTTGAACATTGGGCTTTACTGGTAGATGGAATTTCGATTTTGGTTAAAGAATCTATTGCTAAATCCGAAATAATTTATGCTAGGCAATGCTTAATTAGTTTTATAAATGGAGTCGAAACGCTTTACGGAAAGAAACATGTTTCTTATAATGTACATCAGTTAGCGCATTTACCAGAAAGTGTAGAAAATTGGGGGCCTCTATTTGCTCACAGTGCATTTATATATGAAGACTTTTATCAAAACATACAAAATTACGTTAAAAGTGCGAACGGCGTGAGCATTCAAATATGTGATGCTTTTCGTCTAAAATGTGTAATTGATCGTCTCTTAATTATCTGTGATAAAGATCTAAATTTTAATCAACGAGAATACTTAAATAATGTCTTAAAAATTAAACCTAAACTGATCTCAACACTAACGATAGGATCTATTGGTGTTTTAGGAAAGCCAACAATTATGACATACTTACCTAACTATCTTTACTTGTCGGTAAGTTGTATATGTACTCTGGGTAATGATAATACATACTTTTTATATACGAGATGTATCATTAATCAAAATACATTTACCAGTAAATCTTATAATTGAAAAAAAAACGGGCCAATTATAATGTTTTGCTTAACGATAACAGAGTTTTCGAAATTCATAAATTTATTGGAGTTAAATCAAAGACAGGCGATGTACAAAATTTTTTAATTGGAAATTATTATGAAACAAACAAGACGATGTTTATAAAAAATCGGAGATTGAGTCACTTGATACATTTAAATAAAAAAAACAATCATTGGGTAGCTGTGAGTATTGATAAAGTTTTAAAAAAAGTTACTTTAATAGATACAAGTCAATTAAATGAGAATAATGAATCATATATAGCCTATTGTAATGTGTGTAACCATGAATTCTTAACATAACATGTACAAAGAATGAAGACGACCGTAATAAGAATGTAGATTTTTAATTTTTATATCACATCTATACAGAATTAAGAGCTTGGAATTAATGCGTAATTTTACCTGAATATTTGTTTTATTTATTTTACATTAATGTTAAATTTAATGACCAATATTAATATAAAATTAGTTAAATGAACACTATGTATATTTGAACGAATTTGTATATTTAGTTTGTACGTTAAATTAAAAAAAAATAATAATGATAAAATTAATTTTGTTTATCAGAATTAACAAAAAAGTTTATTTGTCTGTATCAGTTATATATTTTTCTAAAACAATTGACCCTAAAGGCCATCCCTGCAACTTCCCGTTAAAATCGGTCAATAAGCGTTTGCAATTTTGCTGCTCATTACAATATTTTTGAGCTCTTGGAGCTCTAAAATTTAATTTCTGTGTCATAGTTAGCTCTCTGAGCTCAAAAATAAATTTGTTTAGTTATAATTTTGAAATACAACAAAAAAATCAAACAATAATGAATTTATTTTAAGTTATAAAATAAATGATGCTGAAAAAGTATTAAATTAAAAAACAAAAATCCCTGTAAAATTGAGTCCAGTAATTCTTGATTGAATTCTACTCAAACGTTTTGCAATAAGTAGATCATTATCTTTACGCAATCCCAAGTGCACAGAAAGAAAAATTTCTTGACTGCAGAAAAACAAAATTCTTGGCTCAAGAAAATTTTCGGGTGCCTGAAGGAAGGCCGAAGTTGTGTTGGCCGAAGTAAAAATTTTTCTTTAAATTCTATTCTTGGTAGAAGTAATTTTTTCTTAATTCAAATTATCATAAATACTTGATACATTAAATTTTTATATTAGATCAAAATTTTTAGATACTTTAAGGAAGCAGCGCCACTTACTTCAGCTGAGAAAAAAATTTTCTCACCTTGAGAATTTTTCTCTTGAATATTTGATGACCATTTTATATTATTTTAGCGTGCAATTATACATATTGAATAAAAAAAATGATTCAATATTATTTGATCTTCCCATTTGACATGTTAATCAATAAAAATATTAATGAAAATTTACTTCTATCAAGAACTAAATTTTTTGGAGCAAGAGGCTGAATTTTCTCGAAACAACAAGATTTTCTTGATTCAAATTAATTTTATTGGATTAAAATATATATTTCTTATAGCAAGAGAATTAATTTTGTTGGAATAAGTAAAATTTTTTATATAAAAAAAAAATTTTTTTTTCGCTCAAGAGAATAATTAGGAAGAAAAACACTTTCGTGACTCAAGTGAACCTTTTTTTCTGTGTGTGTGAATTGATTAATTCATAAAATTTGTGATACTATTTATATTTACATCACTCTATCTCATTTTTATATTATTCCACGAGCGTCTTAAGCAAAAAATGGACATGCCAAATATGTTCTAGATATAATAGAAAATTTAATTTCTTTTTTTTTTCTGTTTCAAATAAAAGATTGCCATGGCATGATTTACGAACATGAGGTTGCACAAGACTGTAAAATATATGATTAAATATAATTTTTCATATATTCAACAATATACTTTTCAATACAACAATTAAATATAATGGAAAATATATTAGAATTGTTATATTGAATCATATATTTTTGATTATATATAAGTCGATATAAGGATAAAATATTTAGATTAATATAAGAGTAACAATATATGAAAATATATATAGCATTAACTATATAGTGTAATGTATTGTTTTTATATATTCTGTAATATAGCAGATTATATCTACTAAACGATATATGGATCACCATATATTAATGAATATATTATTTAAAATACATGGTTCCATTTATAGAATAAAGTTATACTTTTCAATATAGACAATTTCGCCGCCATATATTTATCACCTATTTTCAATATATTGTACAATATATATTTAACGATATATAGTATTTTCATGCGGGTAATAAAACGAAAATGATTATTAAGAAAACGTTAATGGGTAAAAACAATAATGGAATGATAATTATAGAGGTCGATCCGATAACACACAAATATTTAATAGAAAAAATAAAAATTAAGTTGGATTGGAATTCATGCCGTGTGTTCGATTGTGTAAGTGTTCTGAGATGTTTTAAATGCTGGGGTTTCTATCATTATGCTAAATTTTGTAAGAGTGAAGTAAAATGCCGCAGATGTTCAGAAAACCATATGGAAAAAGACTGCCAAAAGGATACAAAAAGATGTGTTATTTGTGTTAAAATGGTAAAAGATTTTAAGATAGAAGGATTAAAAACTGATCACTGTGCGAATGACATCGACTGTGAGTGTTATAAAAGAGCGATAAACAGAGCACAAAAAAATATAAATTATAATTACTGATAATCAAGTAATAAAGAATATGAAATAAAAACTAGTCAAAGTTCATGTGTAATAGTTGTACTAAATATTAATGGTTTAACAAGACACAAAGATGTTTTCGAAAAGTGGTTGTTTATTGCGAAACCAGATGTGATATGTCTTACAGAAACACACATTGCATCGGAAGTTATGGACCATGAAATTAGTTTAAGTAATTACAATCATGTGCGTACGAGTACAGTGAATAATCGTACAGGTGGCGTAATAACATATATTGATAAAAAACTTAAATTTAAAGTATTGTTGAATAGTACTGATATTAGTGAAAAAACGTGGGTAAATATAGTACATATTGGCGGGAATGATGGTTTTATCATTGCTAATATATATAGATCACCTAACAGTCGTGTGAGTCAGTTCAAAGAAAATATAGTAGGAATGTTGGAAAATTACGTTGATAAGGGAAAACTGATTATAGCAGGTGATTTTAATCTAGACGTTGGTAGTGATAAAGACCGTTATGCTCATAAATTAGTTAATGAATGTGCGTTGCTGGGACTAAGTCAGTTAGTTGAAGTGCCGACGAGATCAATATTGACATCGGACACTATAATTGATCTTGTGTTCTCAAATTTTGATCTGTCAATTGAAGTGCTAATTACACCTAGAATATCTGATCACAATATTATTATTGTAAATACTTATATTAATGTTGAACAGGATGACAGTTTAAAGTTGATTGAAAGAAGAAACTTTGATAAATTCGATAGAGAGCTATTTCTTGATATTTTTACTGAAAAATACAACGTGGTAGATAATGACGAAATAGATGTAATTATTGATAAATTTAATATGAGTGTTACATATATTCTTGATGTGGTGGTGCCTAAAGTAACAAGTAATCTTAAACCGAAAAGGAATGACAAAAAGTGGATCACTAAAGATTTGATCGAAAAAATGAAAGAGAGAGATCGATTATTTTTTCTATCGAAAAACTCTGGTCTTGAGAAAGATATTAATAATTATAAAAGACTGAGAAATTATATTGTTAATGAACTTAGAAAAAGTAAAAGACATCACAATGATGATAGAATAGATGCAAATAAAAGGAATGGTAAAATTCTTTGGAGAGAATTAAAAGAACTGATAGGAAACAAGAAAGCTCAAACATCGATCAATAGTATCGAAATTGATGAACGAATTTTGAATGATAATTTAATGATCTCCAACGAATTCAACCACTACTTTATTGATAGTATTAAAAGAATTGTCAATAGTATAGGATGTATTTCACTCGATTATAAAAATAATGATAATAATAATCAGAAGTGGGATATATTTGATAGTCTAGATGAAAATGATGTAGATAAAATTTTAAAGAGCTTGGATGATAAAAAAGGATACAATAATGATGTCAATTCGGTAATTTTAAAATATTTATGGAATGCAGATAGGAGTATAATATTAAATATATTGAATAGATCGCTTAAGTCTGGTGTCGTACCAGATAAACTGAAAGTTTCTGTTATAGTTCCCATACAAAAAATTAAAGAATGTAACAGGGTAAAATTACCCTTAATCAATAAGTCACCGGATATCGATAATTATTCGACATAGCACTGGCGCGTCTCGATCTTCGGGCCTAAAGGGAGAATAGGAGGGGGTGAGTTTGGGTTAAAATAGGTGAGCCGTGCAGTGGAAAAGGGAGAAGTAGTGTGACCGCCAGACTAAGTGCCACGGGAATCAAAAAGGACCGTTCCCGAGAGTAGTGACGAGACGAAGGAAGCCAACTACAACTAGGACTTCATCCTCAACGAGTGAGTTAGATCATCGTTTTGTTCATCAAGGTATCAATTATTACTCTGTGGGAAAGAAGTGGATCGCGGTTTACCGAATACCCAGTTACTTCTCCTATTTAATTATTATGGATCGTTTAATGGACTATTAATAATCAATAGTTGAACATTTGCTAGTTTGGATTTAGTGATTTTCATGGGGGCTTATACCCGAAAATCTCTCAATCGTCCTTGCGGGAAAATTTAATAACTAGAAATAATCAATTAATTATTTAACATCCGAAAATTTCGTTAATTTTATTGTTGTAATTTTTATAACAATTGACTTAGTAAAATTGATTGATTTTTGTCGTTGGAAAAGATCGACAAAATTATATTCGTGGAATTTTAGTCAAGCGTCAATTTTGTGTCGTAGTAAATTCCAATACCCTAGGTCAAGCAGAACAGCTAGCGAATATTCTAGCAAATAAATTGAGAATATCCCAAGTTGTGTCAATTTTTATAAGTGATAAAAACTAGAAGAGAATTATTGATAATATTTTTATTAAGAATTAATTATTAAGAATATTTTATATTAAGAAAATTATTGAGAAAATTATTAAGAGTTAATTATTGAGGATAATAAAGATTGGAAAACTATTTAATATTTTATATTAGGAGAATTATTAATTGAGAATATTATATCAGGAAAATTATTGAGAATTTTATATTATAAAATTATTCCGACAAGTGTGAATTTAATAATTTTGGGATTGAGTCCGTGAATTAATTAAATTAATTTTTCTCAAATTTGATAATTATAAGTTTGGATTAAGTCCAAGAAATCGGTCATTGAGTCAAAAAATTGTCACAGTAAAAGTTTAATCAGAATTAGTTAATTAAACTTATGTAATAATTTTGAAGTGATGGTAAAGGTTTATATTGTGATTAAGTTAATTCAAGGCATTAAGCCTCTGGTTCTATAGAGATTAGTTCAAGGTTAATTGAAATTGATTGTTAAATTCGAATTATTGTTTTTACCAAATACTAATGATTGAATAATTTGAAAATTTATTGTAATTAAAATTAAATTAAAATCATTTTTAAAAATTGTAAAATCAATTAAGCGAAGTGTGGGTTATGTGTGTGAAGAATTGTACGGGTTATGCGTGATAGAGAGTGTTAATAGTGTTAAGTTCGGTAGTCCGGTGGACTTAATTTTAAGTTAAAGTGTGTAAAGTTGAGTTCGTTTTGGTAGTCCGGTGGACGTATAATTTTAAGCTTAGTTTTAGGACAGGTGTGGGAGACCGTTTGTTAGAAAAAGCCCATTAGGTTTAGGACAGGTGTGGGAGACCGTTTGTTAGAAAAAGCCCAATAGTTTTACGACAGGTGTGGGAGACCGTTTGTTAGAAAAAACCCATTAGTTTTACGACAGGTGTGGGAGACCGTTTGTTAGAAAAAGCCCGTCTAGTCATCGTTCGTCGTTGGAAGGTTCGTTTGTAAATATCGTTTATTTCGCAGTTATTCTCCGCTTCGTTAGTTAATAAGTTAGTTATAGTGTGTGAGTGAGCGCTTAAATTGTTAAGTTTGTTAAAATTTTTTTATTGTTAATAAATATTGATCAATTTTGTTAATTAAATTTTTATTATTCAACAGCACCCTCCTCCACTCTCTCTACCCTAAGATTTTTTCTCAGCTCTGGACCGGTTCCAGGAACCGTGATTAAAAATCCTGGTGGCGCCCTGATAATTATATTGTTGTTAGTTTTGGTTATTTATTTATAAAATTGATTAGGGGCCAACCTGAGCAGGTAAAACTGTTACAAGATAGCATAAAAATATCCGATTTTAGACCAATTAACACACTGCCAGTTATTGAACAGGTCTTAGAAAGTATCGTGAAATTACAGCTAGATAAATTCATCGAAAAAAATAAAATAATTAACGAAGAACAATCTGGTTTTAGAAAAGAGCACTCATGTGAAACAGCCATGCAGTGCTCTTTGATCGACTGGAGAAATGATATTGATGATGGAATGTATGTAGGTGTCGTTTTTATCGATTTCGCAAGAGCCTTTGAAACAATAAATAGAAGTAAACTAATAAGTATCTTAAATAATTTAGGAATAAGTGGCACTGTGTTAGATTGGTTTAAATCGTACTTAGATAATAGAAAACAAGTAGTAAAATTTAACAGTATTATGTCAGATCAATTGAATGTCGAATATGGGGTACCACAAGGCTCTAAGCTAGGTCCATTATTATTTATACTATACATAAAAAAGACTGATTATGTTACTACATGTAAAAGAAAAAGTACAAAATGGGTAGTTGTGATATTAAATAAATGGTAAAAGTATAATTGAAGTAAAAGAAACCAAATATCTAGGTATAATATAAATAATTTAACTTTTAATAATCACTTAATTAAAAAGGCAAAAAATAGCTAAAAACTTAACATTTTATATAGATTGAATAAATCGGTAAGTTGCTGGACTAAAAAACAATATACAAAGCTATAATTGGTCCACATTTTGATTATTGTGCTAGTTTAATGTTAAACTATGATAATTAACAACTAACATCATTACAGAAAATACAGAATAGAGCGATGAGAATAGTTTTGAGTGTAAATAGATATACTAAAATTAATGATATGTCAGTGGCATTGGGCTGGATGAGTGTTAAACAACTTATGATATATAAATGCTGTATCATAATACAAAAAATGTCATTAGGACTTGCACCAAAGTATCTGGTAGAAAAATTAATAACATCTAGTGAAAAACACAAATATAATACCAGAAAGAAGGAATTGTTACGAATCCAGCACACTAGAACACACACCGCTGAGCGAAGTTTGATTTATCGTGGTTTTGGTTGGTACAATAGTCTTCCAACGGAAATTAAAAATGAGAAAAGAATAAAAATTTATAAAATTGAAATTAAAAATTATATTAAGAAAAATTATTAAGATGAATATGGAAAAGTCATTATTGTTTAAGCTCAAAATTGTAATATTTATGTACAGAGAAAGAAAAAATAGCATGTTTGCTAATAATAAAGTTTTATTATTATTATTATTATTATTATTATTATTATTATTATTTTGTTATTAAATGCTCAGGGGGGTTATCCCCGGAGTCCGATTCTCCAAGGGCCCAGCCTGAGCTCCATCCGTTACTGCTGGACCACTCCGCACAACAAGGCGGTTAGTGATCACAGCAGGCCAAAGTCATTTCCCTTAAGAGACGGAGAGAACCAAGTATAACAGCCTTCTGCATTCTAACTGCCAAGAACTCAGCTTTTGATGACCAAGCTGGAACTTTGGCAAGTGAGGATACAGAATACTGTTTCATCCCTCCTAGGACGCCAACAATCATGACGACAAGCTTGACACGGTGACCTGGGTAAAGTTTGCCAATTTCAAACGAGAGATCCTGATATATTTGTCTTTTGTGCTCTTCTTTGACTGAGATGTTATATTCAGCCGGGGCCGAGAACTCAATGACATAAATGTCAAGAGTGGCCTTGTCGAAGAGCACAATATCAGGTTTGTTGTGATTTATCCGCCGGGTTGTTGCAAATGGCATGTTCCAATAAATTTTGCAACTGTCATTCTCAACAACCTGGGGAATATCTTCTGGCAGATAAGGCAGCACTGGTGTCACGTCAATACCGTAGCAATGACGAAGATAGTAGTACAGTACTCTCAGGGCAGCATCGTGATGCTGGATATATGCACCTCTCGCCAGCACAGGACATGCCGACAAAAGGTGCATAAGCGTCTCCGGATGTTGTTTACACCTCCTACAGGAAGTGTCCGGAAGCTGCACCTGGAGCACCTTGCTACGGTACTCAAGAGTGTTAATGACACCATCTTGGCAGGCAAATATGAACCCTTCAGTCTCGGACATCAGGCCAGCTGACTTTAAGAAGGAAAACGTCAGCTGGGTGGACAAGCCATGATCACGCACGTGTTTAAAGAACACGCTGTGCATGGACTTGTCCATCAGTTCGCTAAGGAGTAGTTTTTCCTCGGCGTTCCTGATGACGCTCTTAAATTCCTCGTTTCGGAGTTCCATAAGAGCGTTTATTTCTCCAAGACGAAGGGTTCTTGCCGCATATATTGCTGCCTTATACAAGAATGACCCCTTATGCGCATTTTCATGTTTATGTACAATTTGCATAAGAAAGTCATCCTCGTCTGCAGTGAAATCGACAACTTCGTGTGTTAAACCCAGGACCAAACGGTCGTGAAGTCGCTCCAAACTCTGCAAACCTCTCCCACCGATGGACCGGGAGAGGTATAATCTGGCGACTGATGAATTGGGGTGCATGCTCCGATTCATATTGATGATCTTACGGGTTTTGATGTCGAGATCTCGTAAATCCTTTCGGGCCCATTTCAGGACACCGAAAGTGTATAGTAAGACTGGGACAGCGAGCATATTAGTAGCTGAGACTTTGTTTTTGCCGGAAAGTTCGGAGGACCAAATTTTCCGGAGTCTCCTAACATACTCGCTCTGGAGAGTTGCTCGGACTTCAGAGACCGCATGCATGCGGTGCTCTTTCATTCCTAGATATCTATACAACTCCCCGGCGTCTAATTGTCTTAAGACGCTCCCATCCACTAACTCGACATCATCACCAGTATCAGAGCACTTACCCCTCGCCAGATGTACGACCGCACACTTGTCCAACCCAAAAGACATTCCGACATCTCGTTTATACTCTACAACTCCGGTAACGTGCAATGCGTTTCCACTTCCAATGTGAAAACGCGTTCGCCAGAGCTGCATTGTACGCCGAATGCATTCCACTATTCTGGGATTGACTCCCAGGCATTTGAGTAGATATAAAATCAACTCATGAGGAGTTGAGTCAAATGCCTTGCGATAGTCAATCCAAGCCATTGACAGGTTGCGTTGATAGTAGATCGCATCGTGTAAGATGCATCGATCCACTATCAGGTTCTCCTTGCAACCTGACAGGCCTCTTTTACTGCCACGTTGTTCATATATCTGTTGCCATACAGGCTCTATCTGCTGCAAGATACGGTTATTTAAAATTTTTGTAAAAATTTTATAAACTGCATTCAAGCAGGTGATAGGCCTGAAATTCTTAGGGTCAGACAAGTCACCTTTTTTAGGTATCAGTACGGTTCGCCCTTCTACAAGCCAGTCCGGAATCGGATCGTCAGCTCTAATGTACGATGTAAATATGCGGGCCAGATGGAGGTGGGTAGAAGTAAACTTTTTCCACCAGAAGACATTAATGCCATCTGGTCCCGGGGCAACCTAATTTTTGCTGCCATTTAGAGCTGAACGAACTTCATCTACACTGACTGCAGGGCTCTCTTCATCAGCATTCTGCCGACGGTGTTCCCGACAGAATGCTTTGAAGTCGTGCAGAGCTGGAGTATTGGCGTTCACGTTTGGTTGATCTCCATACAACTCAGTCCAAAAAGCTTCCACCCGCTCAGGTGTTGGATAAGTCCCGGTAACATCGGTCTTTGGTGTCAGAAACCGTGAAGGGCTGGATCGAAACAACGAGTTGTCGACCAACAGCTTCAGCCTTTTCTCTAGTGACTTTTTGGCACATTATTATTATTATTATTATTATTATTATTATTATTATTATTATTATTATTATTATTATTATTATTATTATTATTATTATTATTATTATTACTATTACTCTCACTAGTACACGAAGAAACACCATTGATTTCGGTTACATGTAGATCAACGAACTTGAGGTTAGCGTTATCACAAAAAGTAGCGTTATTGTCACATATTTTTTTGTCATTAAAATCTGGAACAACGTCATTTGATTTAAAATCAATTGATTTTTTCATAGCTGAAACTGTTTTTGGAATCGATTTCACGCAGTGTTTTTTGAGTTGTCGGTTTTTTCGGCTTACAGAAAGTTCTTGAAATCGTTTTCTCAGAGTCATGTTGTAATAAAAAAATCAATTAATTAGCATAATTAACTTTTACATGTTTTCTTGTAATTCATCAATCAATGACCTGGATAATAATTCGATAATAAAACCAGCATCATTAATAATCACCAGTAGTATATATTGATATTGTTTACAAAATAATCACAAACCACATTGACACTATAATTAAAAATGTTTACGTAACAATGATTTCAACGTTTCCGTAACGATGGTTGTGCATACTTGGAATATAATTTTAAATAAACCATATAATTTTGAATAAATATAATATTGATACCCGTAACACAAACCCGATTGCAAATTAAAGGTTATGTCAGAGAAATAATAATAAATGTGCATGTTAAGCTATAATACGCATGCGCTCAATCTTGTCCATCAAATTAGGAAAAATACTTTTTGAAGTGTCCCGAAATCTGATGTCTTTTGAAGTAAGAAAAAAGACTTCTAAATGTGTTTTGAAATTTGACGTCTTACAAAGTCAGAAGAAGACTTTGTACAAAGTTCTCTATTGTGAAGTCGAGAAATGGAAGGTCTCTAAAACATTGCTGTTGGAAATCTGAAAGGAGTCTTAAAAGAGACCACTTCAATAGGTCTTTCTGACCTATTTGTTGTCTGGGTACTTATTCTATTTTTATTACTTGCACTATTACTATCGGTGCCTTACTTATCTATCTTATTTAATTCCAATGATCAAGGATAGGCGCTATGAGAATTATAAAAAAAAAAAAAATTTGAAAACGGTTGACCCTGAAGACCATTCCTGCAACTTCCCGCTAAGTTCAATTATGACGCGCTTGCATTTTTGCCACTTTTGCGATGTTTTTGAGCTCTTCGAGTTCAAAAATTGATTTCTATATTTTGAGCTCTCCAAACTGTTTGATACTTTTGAGCTCTTCGAGCTTTATTCCAAAAAATCTACTTTAAAAAAAATTTTTTTTGTAGTTTTTTTGAGATTTTTTGGAATCTACTTGTCCGAATTGGTTTAAATTTCGAGGAAATTTAAGTTTGGTGGAATCACACACACACACACACACACACTAGATGACTTCTCGCTACTATCTTATTATGTTAAGAATATTTTAATCTACAAATTATATGTGGCTTCCACTCATAGAAAAGGTGGCCATCGAAAAACCGATAAGCTATACTAGCTCCTTGCTTTTCCGTGGAAATGTTGTTGGAGTCATCGGCTCATGCTTGTCATCCTACCTACCCCCACTATCCTATCATCATCACCATACCATAAGAATACAATTGTACTAATCACTAATCAGTCTGTTATAATAAACCATCAGGTATAGATGCTATGTAACGGTTCCTTGTAACTACTCATTCACCTGAACCAGTATTCTACTCAAAACCCCAACAGGTTATGGGCCCAGGCACCTGGTTTGGGTAATGAGGTAGACAAGTAAAACTAAGGTTTCAAGTTAACATAAGGTTTTTAGTTAACTTGGAAAAGTAAGGTTAAAGTAAAGGAGCACTGTAATGTGCATTAAGGTTAAAGTTAAAGTAAAGGAGCACGGTAATGTGCTTTAAGGTGTTACAATTAAGAGTAAGCTGTTTCCTGTAGCTAAGGTGTTATAATTTAGTCACTCTTAATTGAACAAAATTAAAGTAAAGTAAAGTAAAGTGAAGCACGGTAAAGTGCATAAAGTAAAAGTAATGTGAAGCACGGTAAAGTGTATAAAGTAAAAGTAAAGTAAAATAAAGTAAAGTTAAAGTAAAATTAAAGAAAGAAAGTAAAGTTAAAAGAAAGTAAAGTAAAAAGAAAGTAAAATGAAGTAAAGTTAAAGTAAAATCAAGTTCCAGTGTTGCAGTCAAGTTCCAGTAGTACATTCTAGATAAATCAAGTTCAATTTAGTCAAGTCGAGTTACAGTACAGCAGAATTAAATAAAGTTGAAGTCAAGTTCCAGTACAGCATTATTAAATAAAGTTGCAGTGAAATATAAAATCTAAAGTCAAGTAAAGTCGCAGTAAGAGTTATAGACAAGTCAAATAGCAGCAGCTTAAATTGGAGAAGAAGTGGAGCATCGGTATCGGCATCGGGATTGGCATCTCAGGATTGTGAGGACAAGCCTCCAGTTAAAAATGAGCCAATGAGCCATTAAGTATGAGTCATTTGCAAAAAAAAAAAAAAAAAAAATTCGAAGTCCTGTGAGTCACCAATCTATCACTACTTTGGAATTTCAATAACATCGCCAAAGATAAGGCATGACATCAGGCCGAATTACTTCAGGGGATCATCTATAATTACCCATGATGACTACTCAAAACCCCAACAAATGTTATGTCCGCCCGCATTTTTTTTAACTTCCCGCGAATAAAATTGAAAATTGTCAAGAATCGAAAAGTTATTGGTTTCACCCCATTTTTCAAAAATCGAGTTTTCATCAGATCTCAACGCTGAAGCTTACGGAAGCTTTTCTGACTACCCTCGCGAGAGTGTCACTATGTATGTATGAATATGTGTGTGCGCGCGCGCGCGCGTGCGCGCGTGTGTGTCTGTGTGTGTGTGTGTGTAAACCTCTCATAACTTTTGGATGGCTTATCTGAATCAATCGAAATAAGCAGCGTTCCAAAGAGTTTGATTGCCCTTAGATTCTTTATACTGGTTCAAGGAAATGAAATCGATAAATTTTGAGAAATTTAAAAAATAAAATTGCTAAAAATTTGTTTTACTGAAAATCTTCTAAACGGCTCAACCGATTGATTCCTCGAAATACTCTTCTAAAATAAATCAGCGGGATTTCACTGTTTCACAGCTATAAGTGTACCAAGTAGTTTACTTATAACTGTGAAACAGTAAATATACCACTAATCTCCAGTGATTTTCACTATTTCAGATGTAGAGAGTAATTAACTCTTACTATCGAAAAACTACGTCGATCGCCACCGATTCAGTCAAAATGAGTTCATTCGTTCGTGAGATATCGTTGTCAAAAAAAATTGAAAAAAATGTTTTTTTCAGAATTTCTATGAAAATTTGATTCTAGCTAGCTTTCTCTTTAAAATTATTTAAAGAACTAAAAAAACTGCGTTTATTACCATAAACAACAAGGAAGTCGGTAGATTCATTCAAAAGTTATTGCGGTTTGAAAATTCAAAAAATAGTGTTTTATGAAACTTTTATCAGACTTTTGAGCTCAAAAGCATAGAACAGCTATTCGTTTGAGCTCGAAGAAGTCAAAATAATACAAAAACTATATTTTTGAGCTTGAAGATCACTAAGAGATGAGAAAAGATAGAGAAAAATAATCGTTCAATCAAAAAATAAAAAAAAAAAAAAGTTTCAATTTGAACTCACGACTTCGCGTACGCCGGGCAAAAGGATCATCCACCAGGCTACTACGCCGCTTACAACAGGTAAAAAAGATGTCACACAAGAATTGTGTTAGGGACTACCTGTAACAACAACAGTATCAACAACAGTAATTGTTGATAATCACTGTTATTAACAACATTTTTATTGACTAACGGCTATATGCAAGACTATTTCAAGGGACTAGTAAAAATTAGTTTTATGACAATTAATTTATATCATTCCAAAATTGATAAAAATTTTCATCAATAAGACGTAAGTAAAGATAAAAAAAAGTAATTGTTTATGAACAAAAAAAAATTTTGGATTCGAATTCGCGACTTTGCGTACGCCAGGCAAAAGAATCATCTACCAGGCTTCTGCGGTGCTTTGTAAGTACGAACCTAGATGTAATACAAGAGTTCTGTTTGAGACTACCAGTAACCACTAACAATAACGGTTACTAATAACAATTAACAATAAAATTATCATGAATTATCATTATTGTCAATTTGATTGTACTTACCAATACTTAAAATTAATATTTGGCAACAAAATCATTGTAGTCCTTACATTTTTTATTATTTACTCTACTTATTTGTTCATATTTTAGTTATTTTTAAAAAATCATTCATTATTTATACATTAACTAACTTAAATAAATTTTTATTATAAAAATAAAAAATTTCCATCTCAGTTGGAGATTTGAATTCATAACTTCTCGGATTCTTGGAGCACTGCTGTCAACCGCAAGCCATCGCATGAGCCTGCCAAGCTCATGTACAGTAGGGCGACGGTATTTTAGTCTCTCCTCCGCGGTAATCACCTCGCTCCAAGGGGTTGAACCTTAGTTCAGGCGTCGGTGACTGACTGGGTGACACGCTCAATCGGTCACTTCTCCACAGTGCAACTTGACATCCTCGCGACAACTACTCTATCAATACACACTCACGATAGCCCTCAACATTCTTATATTACCATACTCATACAACATAATCTTGCATTATTACTTTAATAGACTACTACCGTAACGCTAGATGGAAGGTAATGTTACAATATATACCGAAAAATACCTTAATTAGCCTAAATAATGTTGTTAATATACGTTTATTCAGTTTAATGTTAGAAAATCAATTAAAACAATAATCTACCCATAGACATCAGTTAGTCTGTATGGACCCTATTCGTTTGACGTGGTTGCAATAACTTACAAAGAACTTGAGGTCTTGTAATTATTTTAATTTTTAAAACTTTAGAATTACTAGATGTGGTTTTTCATTGAATGTGGATGTAAAATTAACTGTGGTTCATTTAAAATGGTTTAAAAACTAAAAGTTCACAAGCTTTCAGTGTGTCTATAGATAGGTAAGTAGAGATCAGTCTTGAGCAATGTATGGGGGCTCGGTTATCTGTTCAATGGAGAGCTGACACTCTATTTTTCTCATCTGAGATGGAAGTGGCGCAAAAAATTCGAGTCTACAATTAAAACCCTATATTTAAGATCGTCTATTCAATAAGAATAAGTCGATAATAATACGATCCATTGTTTTCTTGAAATGAGTCTTATGAAGCGTGTGCTTTTTGATTTTTCAAAATTTTCGTTCTCCAATGCTTACAATGAATTTAGACATATTTTCAGAAAAAAAGTTTTATTTGATGGAAAAAACTTACGATTATTTATCTTACTGAACATAAAATATGAATCTATTATCAGAGCAGAGAACAAATTGTTCCAATTCCTCTCACGTCTCATTTGACTTTGATTTTAATAAGTCTAAAATTATAAAGGTTGTTACGATTAAAAAATCGACAGCACAATAATACTTCAATTATTCAAATATGTTGTAATTATTATAAATAATTTTTAAATGTTGATATCAATTATAAATTTACTCTTTCATCAATTCTTGTCGTCTCTATTGGAATTCAAATTCGTTAAACCTTGTATGGCGTCGTCAATAAACAGCGGATTCTTAACTTCTATCTCTCCTGCCTGCAACATTAAACAAATATAAGACCAAATTTGAAATGTGTACTTGGCCTGGTGGATATGCGATAATAACTAAGATTTTGTAATTCGTTAATGCTGCGTGTAAAATGATAACTTAAACACTAAATATTTATTTTGCTGGGGCAAGGTATTAGAAGATGCTAAGTCACTTCGTTGATATATTATCAATACATTGTAAAACATTATTAGAAATACGGAGATTTGAATATTGAACATTGATTGTTTATGACAAATATTTGAGAGCACGGAACTATTGAGTTATATATAATCACAAAATTTTAAGTTTTTGAGTATTAACTTACACTTAAATTATTGGGTTTGTTAGATAAATTATTGTGCATAATAGAGCATCATAGACATTATATCATATCGTACAAAGATGGACAATACATCATCGCGAATTTTGAGCTAATAAACTAACAATATTTTTATTAATAAAACCACTGTGGCATAGCGAACGACTAGCGAGTAGATTTCATGAACATCAGAGGGCACGTCAGTAGCAGCATCCTCTAGTGATGATTAATTACAGAGTTATTGATTGCTCGAGCATGATCTGTCGATAATTACACCTGAACACAAAAAAAAAGATGCCTGTAATTTTGACTGGTTCCACCTACAAACATGTATTTCAATCCGCTGAATCTGAATCGAGGCCTTCCCAAGTGACCCGCAGCTTTTCAGCTTATCAATTATTATTATTATTATTATTATTATTATTATTATTATTATTATTATTATTTTATTATTATTATTATTATTACTATTATGTTATTAAATGCTCAGGGGGGTTATCCCCGGAGTCCGATTCTCGGAGGGCCCAGCCTGAGCTCCATCCGTTACTGCTGGACCACTCCGCACAACAAGGCTGTTAGTGATCACAGCAGGCCAAAGTCATTTCCCTTAAGAGACGGAGAGAATCAAGTATAACAGCCTTCTGCATCCTAACGGCTAAGAACTCAGCTTTTGATGAGCAGCTGGAACTTTGGCAGTGAAGATAAAAAAGACTGTTTCATCCCTCTAGGACGCCAACAATCAGGACGACAAGCTTGACCGGTAACCTGGGTAAAGTTTGCCAATTTCAACAGGAGATCCTGATATATTTGTCTTTTGTGCTCTTCTTTGGCTGAGATGTTGTATTAGCCGGGGCCGAGAACTCAATGACATAAATGTCACGAGTGGCCTTGTCGAAGAGCACAATATCAGGTTTGTTGTGATCTATCCGCCGGGTTGTTGCAAATGGCATGTTCCAATAAATTTTGCAACTGTTATTCTCAACAACCTGGGGAATATCTCCTGGCAGATAAGGCAGCACTGGTGTCACGTCAATACCGTAGCAATGACGAAGATAGTAGTAGAGTACTCTCAGGGCAGCATTGTGATGCTGGATATATGCACCTCTCGCCAGCACTGGACATGCCGACAAAAGTGTAAGCGTCTCGGATGTTGTCTAACCTCCTACAGGAAGTGTCGGTAGCTGCACCTGGAGCACTTGCTACGGTACTCAAGAGTGTTAATCACCATCATGACATATTATTATTATTTATTATTTTATTATTTTTTTTATTTGGTTATTTGCTGCCAAGATGGTGTATTAACACTCTTGAGTACGTAGCAAGGTGCTCCAGGTGCAGCTTCCGGAGACTTCCTGTAGGAGTGTAAACAACATCCGGAGAGCTTATGCACCTTTTTTCGCATGTCATGTGCTGGCGAGAGGTGCATAATCCAGCGTCACAATGCTGCCCTGAGAGTACTGTATTACTATCTCCGCAGCATTTGAGATCGTCACAATCTATATAATGATCAATTTTTGGAGTTACTCCTTAAAAACGATTTGAGTTATAAGTACGGAAATTTATGAGAGTAAAATCAAGTGTACACGAAAAAGTTGAGGCGTTACGTACAGAGACAACATTATATCTGTAGGATTGAACGTGTAAAAGAATGAGATGGAATACATTTGTTATGTCCACTCCCAAATTTTCTTTAAATTTAAATCACCCCGCGCAGATGGAAGACTTCTCCATGCGCGAAAGCCACAATAAAATATAAGCTACGCGACTGCCTGGTTGACTAGCGGGACTTCTGCAATCTCACACCGCGAGTATTAAAAAGGCGATCAACCTTGCTACGGTACTCAAGAGTGTTAATGACACCATCATGACACCATATTATTATTATTATTATTATTATTATTATTATTATTATTATTTGGTTCATATTTGCCTGCCAAGATGGTGTCATTAACACTCTTGAGTACCGTAGCAAGGTGCTCCAGGTGCAGCTTCCGGAGACTTCCTGTAGGAGGTGTAAACAACATCCGGAGACGCTTATGCACCTTTTTTCGGCATGTCATGTGCTGGCGAGAGGTGCATATATCCAGCGTCACAATGCTGCCCTGAGAGTACTGTATTACTATCTTCCGCAGCATTTGAGATCGTCACAATCTATATTAATGATCAATTTTTGGAGTTTACTCCTTAAGAAACGATTTGAGTTATAAGGTACGGAAATTTTATGAGGAGTAAAATCAAGTGTAACACGAAAAGTTGAGGCGTTACGTACAAAGAGACAAACATATATATCTGTAGGATTGAACGTGTAAAAGAATGAGATGGAATACATTTGTTATGTCCACCCCAAAATTTTTCTTTAAATTTAAATCACCCGCGCAGATGGAAGACTTCTCCATGCGCGAAAGCCACAATAAAATATAAGCTACGCGACTGCTGGTTGACTAGCGGGGACTTCTGCAATCTCAACACCGCGAGTATTTAAAAAGGCGATCAACAGCCAACCCCTTGTCTTTGCTCAGTTAATTTGACTTCCGCGTTTAACTGACGGGCCCGTGCCTTGTATAAGTCCCTTATCTTAATTTGCGCTGCACTTAAGACGAGTTCAGACTCGGTTCAACCGGCAGGTCACGCATTAGTTTTAATTATCTACGAGTCGGGATTCTCAAAGTTCTAATTTGCTCTGCACTTAAGCGAGAGGTCGATAAATAGGTAAAATCTAGAGAACCGAATTCTCAAAGTTCTAATTTGCCCTGAACTTAGACGAGAGTTCGGTCAATAAGTATAATATCTTTTAACTTAATATCTTTCAAGCTAAATTTGCGCACTTTACCCTACGGGGGACTGGAGGACGTTAGCTCAAACAAATAAAATTCATTAATATAATTTCGATTAAAAACCAATTTGTGAAAGTGTAAAAGTTTTTAATGTTTATAAAAATAAATCTTAAAAAGTGAAATTCCTAATTAAAACAACGGAATTAAAACCTCCGTTGCGTATTCTTTAAACTGTTAGTCCAAACCTCCACCGTTTACGCTACCGCTCTAAAAACGCCCTTAGACATAACATAAAGAACACTGGTGGCAGCGGTGGGATTCGAATACGAAATTATTTAACTTCCGTTTGAGAAAAAAAAATCTTCTAACAATTTTCGTTCGTTATTCATTTTTATCTAAATCAAGTAAAGTAAAGTAAATTCACTGTGTAAATTCAAGCTATAATTTTGTTCAATCTTGACATAATTTCAATTTTAATTGTAGAACGAATTTTGAGTCTTACGAAAATTTTCTCTTTTATTTCGACATAATTTAAATTCTATATTTTGCAAAATTTCCTTTGTCTGGAATTCTTTTTCAAATAGTTATAGAACTCCAATAATATTGTTTCGCAATCGGTTTTTGACCTTAGCGTACACTCTTTGGACAATCAAATATCGCAAAAAGAATTCGCCGACGCGTCTATATCCGAGTTAGTTAACACTAAACGGAATTTGCAATCTCAACTCCTGTCAGCAAAATTTATTTTACTCGGTATTGAGAAATAAAATTTTTCCTTTTTTTTTTTGCTAACTAAGCAATATTAATATTAAATTTTAATTATTTCGAAATCTTGAAAAATTTTTTTATCCCTTACATTTACACTGCATTTTACGAGAAGTGTGCTGTGAATCTAGCACCTTCTCTGACAAAACTCTCACAGAAATTTCCTAGTTCTAGAAAGGTGCTTTAATTAGCACTTTCTCTTACGAAAGAAGCTCTTACAAACTCTTGGGAAGGGTGCTTTGAATCTAGCACCTTCTCCTTGACACACATTCACAGGGGTATAAAACAATTTTTATATTTTTATACCTTTATATTTGTATATTTGTATTACTAACTCACATTAAATATAAGAAAATAAAACAATTTTATATTTATACCTTTATATTTGTATATTTGTATTACTAACTCACATTAAATATAAGAAAACTGTAATCCCCTATCGCCGAACGATTAAATTATAGTTCGCGATTCATAGTTTTCAAAAATAAATCTACTATTTGGATTAAAACTGAGATAAAAATTCTCTCGAAATTCTAAAAAGTCAATGGGAAAAAGTAGACGGTCGGGCTATCGATACCATCTGAAAAAGATACACTCAGATTTCATTAACGGCAGAGTATACCACCGCCCCCTTATCGAAACTAATATTGGGAGGGAAGATACGGAACCCGCGAATAAGGTAGTCGACAATAAGGCTAGCGGTCCGAAAGTTCTGGAAAACGTCAAAGCAATCCCGGAACTTTACGAAAAAATACTGAAATTTCGACAAACCCAAACCCCTACTAAGGTCATCTAAACCCATCCGACCGACTCTAAACCCTTATATAAAAAAAAAAAAAAAAAAATTTTTTTTGAAAATTATTCAGCTACTATTAATTCCCTTTAAACTCCTTCTTGACCTTTTAAATTACTCTCTGCTAACTAAGCAAAAATTTTATCTAACATTGAGTAGTCAGTTGAACACGTGATTCACGATAAAATTCAAAAAAAAGAAAGTTTTTTTTTTTAATCAGTTAAAATTTTTGTCGTTTGATTAAAGGCATTTAAATCGTCTCTTATTTCAATCGTGAAATCGTTTACTATAAATTCACTCATCACTCCTCCTTGCTTACACTACCGTACGCGACATTCCGTAACACATACACCGCGATAACTAATCTTTCTCTCGTGTTATTGTACTCTACAGCTGTTGACCTACTTACCTAGTGACCGAATAAAAACACATCGCGATTTAAATCAAATAAAATCGAAATTTTTCTTTACTCTTTTTGAATTCCTTGAACAAAAGCTCCCTTGTAACCCTTCCTTCAATACATACCTTATACAGAAAAGTCAAATTTAGGCCGACTTAACCACACGACAATCGTGGAACTGTTCGAGGACGAATCCGGAACGTTTTTCGTGCCTTGCTCTAACGATTTCCCGTTTGGAGCCATGGAAAGAAGAACCTTCCGCGTTGATACCTCTATAAACGAGGAGAATCTCAATACTCAAATTCAGACCCTTGCGAAAGAATTACACGACGCGCTCCCGTATTTTAACGGAGAAGGTCCAAACGCAGTAAAAGACTTTGAATTATTCGACGGAATAGTAAGAAACTGGTTACCCAGCATCCAGCTGATAACCAAGGCTTTTTCGCGCGCCGTATAGCCCAAAAATTATATGGACGAGCCAAAAGATTAATCGAACATGTAGAAGCTTCCGTAGAGGATATTTTACTAGTCTTAGGGCGAAAATTAAAAAGGGGTGACCCCTATATCACGTGGCAGAAAAATCTAGCTGCTGCGGCTCCGAAAGAATCCGAGAATATTGAAGATTTCTATTATCGGTTAAGCGAAATGGTCCGGCGTATCGAACTTAATGCTCCCGCGGATGATAGGGCCGTAGTAAAACGAACTTTTGAAAAAACAGCGGCCACTACTTTATATGAATACTTACCCGACTTTTTACGATGCCTATGCAAAATAAGAAGAGCCGAAACCTTAGATGACATGTATAAGGCCATTGAAAATGACGCGTACAGAAGACCAGACCGTAGACGTGCAATGAGAGACGACGGACTTATACCAGGTGAATCTCTACCACCCTCGGTGGAGTTCCATAGACGAACTGGACAAGACGGTAACCGACATTATCCACAAATGCCGAGATCCTCTCGTGACTACGATGACCGAGGTAATTATCGCGAATTGCCTCGCACTTATCATACCAAGAATACAGACAGGCCCAAGAGACAAACGCTCATGGACCAATACGTCCGACTGACTACTACGAAGACCCATATCCGGACACTTACGAAAAAATTACTACGGTCCGAATATCAGAGGGAACAACAGATTTCAGGTTCTACTTTCGCGTTCGGACCCGAACGAACTCCCCAATATCCACCAAGAAATGAAAATTATTATCGACAACGAACTTTCCAAAATTTTAACCAAAATCGTTATCATTCTGGAGTAAACGGTCCCACTAAGAGAGCGGTTCGTTTCGAAGACGACGAAAATTCCGAAGAAGCTAAACTACGGCACAAAAAGGACCCTTCGATAGTCTGTAACTGTCCGTTTTGCCCAAAAAGGAGATCGTCGAGACGTCTACGATCTTTTAAACGGGATGGGCGCTCGTCAATCGGAGGCAATGACGAGTATGCCCGTCCCATCTCCGACTACACCATCGAGAAACCCCAACAATTACCATCAGTACCAAAGGGGCCCATATCGGGACTTCCAAAATCAATACCCCCGATCAATCCTCCAAAACACCCAGAGGCAAGACTTAGAACACCAATCGACCACGAACGAAACGATAAACCTCCCGAGATTGGAACAACTACCCGATCAGAACAACGGAATACCGCTATCAGCTCAGCAGAACCCACCATTGATGACGGCAGGAGAACTACGAGCCCAAGGAAGGACGAACCAAAATGTCTAACAACCGGAAAAGGCCCCACGGTCCATATACGAAGCCCAGCACTTCGCAATGGAGGGGTAAACGCACTCCTGGACACCGGCTCCGACCTCAACTTACTCTGCATCGAAGAACTATGCGACGAAGTCCTCTGTAACATTGAAAATACAGGAATAGTAGGAGGCATCGCTACTAGCTCAATGCCCATAACCGGTTCCATAAATCTAAAAATATTCGGAGTCAAAATTACTTTCCATCTCGTACCGGAACCACCCGGAGGTTATAAGGCCATTCTCGGAAATGAATTCTTTATTCAGGAACGCGTGACCATCTCATTTTACTGGAACACCTTAGTAATGAAAAATAAACCAATACATCCAATCCCAATAATTAACCCAAGAAAGTTCCCAGAGAAAAAGGTCCTCGCTCTAGGAACTGGGCCAAAAATATACGTTTCGTGTAACTCACTCCTAGGCAATTTTCAGCGCTTCCTCATCGATACCGGGGGGATGTATGCCTCATCAATGCATCCGCTTTAAAACCCGAAATAATTATCGACACCGGAAAAGCTAGGAGATTTCGAGGACTCAGTGATAGTACCTTCGAAACCTTAGGAGCAACCACATTAAAAATCCTCAATATTGAAATAGAATTCCAAGTTTGCCTAGAAGATTTACCATTCCCTGGAGTGGGAATCTTAGGAAACAACTTTTTCGAAGCCGAAAAAGCTGAAATCTCTTACGATAACCAAACCCTAGTTTTATTGTCCTGCCCTTCTAAACCAACACCTTTCAGCCTTGAAACAAAGCCTTCTTCCAGCTACACCTTGCCACCTCGGATGAGAGTATCAGTAGCAGTACCAATCCAAGGTTTCGAAAAAGACGAGGGATACCTCCCCGAATGAACCTTCCGAACGGGTACTCGGAGGAGAAGCAGTTGTCAAGGTAGATGACGGGCACGCCATGTGCATGATCATTAACCTAAATTCAAACCCGGTAGACATAGACATAGGACCTCAAACACTCGAGGATTTTGAATTTGATGATCCTAGTTCAGAGGGGGACGAATGCGACGCCCCTTCTATAGAAAACCCCAACCGTATAATAGATAAACAAGAACGTATAAAGATTCTACTCCAGAAAATACCAGTAGATCACCTCAATTAGGAGGAAAAAGAACAAGTTCACACTCTTATTAAAAATAATCACGATGTCTTCCACCACCCCGGAGATAAGCTAGGCCGTTCTAAAAATTTCACCTGCCGGATAGAAACCACCACCAACAAACCGGTGAGAATAAAACAATATCGATTTCCCCCAGAACATCGGGAAGAAATCGCCAGGCAGGTCGAAAATCTCGAAAAACAAGGGATAATTAGGAAATCTAACTCTCTGTACAATTCACCTTTGTGGATTGTACCAAAAAAATCTAATGACCCTTCTATAAAAAAATACAGAATGGTTATCGACTTTAGGCAACTAAATAAAATCACTCGAGGAGATGCCTATCCTTTACCCCTAATTATCGATATTTTAGACCAATTAGGCAACGCTAATTTCTTCAGCGTCTTTGATCTCGCCATGGGTTTCCACCAAATCCCAATGCATCCCGCAGACGCACCAAAAACGGCATTTTCTACCCCAGATGGGCACTGAGAATATTGTTGCATGCCTTTTGGACTCGAATGCGCTCCATCTATCTTTCAACGAATGATGGATTCCACCTTAAGCGGATTAAAAGGGACAGAATTATTTATTTATATCGATGATTTAGTCAGCTATGGTAAAACCCTACAAGAACATGGGGTGAGAGTTCAAAGACTATTCAATAGACTGAGAGAAGCTGGTCTCACCCTCCAACCTGAAAAATGTAAATTTCTCTGTCCCGAAGTAGATTATTTAGGTCACGTAATAACGAAAGAAGGCGTAAAACCAGACCCGAAAAAGATTTCATCACTTAAAAATGCCTCGAGACCTAGAAATCATACGGAAGCCAGGAAATTTATGGGACTTGCAAATTATTACCGAAGATTTATCAAAAATTTCGCTGAAAGGGCTAAGCCCATAACAGACCTTACACGAAAAACTAAGCCCTTCATATGGACAGAAGAAGCGCAAAGGGCATTCGACGATATCAAAAATGCCCTTTGCGAAGACTCATTTCTTAAATACCCAGATTTTAATAAACCCTTCATTCTAGCTGTCAGCGCATCAGACTCAGGGATATCCGGAATCCTCAGTCAGCAGACAACAGAAGGGGACGATGACTTAGAAGGAGACGGAGAGAAAATAGTGTCATGTGTCTCACGCGTGTTTCACGACACCGAAACTCGATATACTGACATTGAAAAACAATGCCTTGCAGTAGTTTACGCTATTCAACAATTTCGACCGTATCTCCAAAAACATTTTACCTTAATAACTGTTACGTCCCGGTTTCCCACAGGTTTGTAGGTAGCCGGTAGAACAACTAGAGCTGGAGATAAAGATGTTACGACCTCCAGAGTCATAAGTAGAAGGTTCTCGAATTAGCTCCGAAATAACTAACTTCGGTGAATTTAATTAACAAATAACTTTATTTAACTATTTAGATACACGTTTAATTAATATGCTTTGACAACTGCCGTGAAGTACGTAATGGTATTTCGTAACCGGAATTAATAGTCTCACGACCAGTATAAATTATGAAGAGTCTTAAGTGCGTAACTTTAAGATTAAGAAGAGCCTTAGGGAAAAGAGCCTTCGGACTATCTGTCGTAGGACAAAGTTGTAGCAAAAGTCGAACTACCTGTGCACCCTGCTTATATCTCCTCGTTGAAGGGCCGCGCCCTGAGGGGAGTAGGGCTGCGTATCAGGCCCCGAATGTCCTATTCTCTTGAGTCGATCTGCGCGGCATCTCCGAGTTTCACTCGGATGATCCGCGCTGACTCAACTCCAGAGTCCAAGACACGCAGGCATTCGTTATCATTATTTATTTAGAACATTCCTCGGACGTTCTCGAATATACTTATGTACTCAACGCTAGTTGTCTTACAATGAATCATTTTCCATTAACATTCTTTGTGAGAAAATGTTAATGTAAACTTAAAAATATTTTGTTTACTCAGGTGTTGGCTGAGTTTTACTTTTCTTATCATTTTCTATTTCTATATTTAATATTTAACATTTGGAATTCTTTACTTATCATTTAACATTATATTTATAAAAAAATGAATATTTATGAAATTATTGTACAATTGTTAGAGTTTGAATTAGCGCGCGTATCCGCTATCAGCGGCATCTGCGAATGCAGGTGGGGACGTAACACGTCCCTCCCTCTAGCCAAACGTCCCGTTTGTTGTTTAGGGGGTATTGATCTTAATTTACCTTATGAGAGAAAAAAAAAAATATGTTCTTTGCGCGTTAAAACTTTATTCAAAAAAAAAAATTTTTAGATTGCTCCCTCTCAGTAGACTCGCGTACTTTGTGAGTTAAGAGATATTCCGATGATTCTGAGATAACTGCTTTGCCTGTCATAGGGCTTTTATTTTTATTTTTAATTTTCTCTAAATGGTAAAGTAGTTATCGTAATGTAACTGATAATTTATTTTTATTTTTTTTTTTTTTTTTTTTACAACGTCGTTTTGCTTACATGTTTTGTCATTTCGAACTGTACCTAAGTGTTTGTACTTATTCGTATTATTTTTAAGTTTTTTTTTTCTGGAACCTTAATGAGGATAATCTTCTTTTATTTATTTTTACTTATATAATCGGTTGTAGTATTACGTTTGAGTTTACGTGCGTCTTTTAAAGTTCTTTAAAGGTCTAATGACCATAATCTTCTTATTTTTGGAAGAAAATACATGTACATTTGCGTTATCTTTGTTATCTTTTAAGTTGGTATTTACTCAGCTGTCGTTTGAAAAAAAATTTAGTTTTCAATTTACTATGTATTATGTTATTATTTATAATTTATTAATTTATGATTATTATTAACATTTCTCTTAGCTAAAAAAAATTTACGTACTATTGAAAAATAAAATCTATGATTATTTACTTAATTTGTACATTTAATTATTTTTACTTGAATCGGTAATTCTTTGCTATCTCTATAAAGCTTTAATGTTTATATTTTTTTTTTTTTTTTTTTTTATAAATTTCCTGTAAGAAAAGTATGTCATTATTTTTCTGAAAAAAATTTGTTTCTCGTCGTACTTTGATATATTTTTAGTGATTTTTAGATGTTTTATATCTTCTAATTTATTCCTTCTACTGGAACTAATAAACTCTGAATTATCGTATTTATATTATTTCATTTTCTTATTTCTCTTTTGTAATTTTTTTTTTTTTTTTTTTGAGAGAAAAAAAATGAAAAATTTCTTTTTAAATGAATTATTAAGTCTTTATTAACATTATTGAGTCTTTTGAATATATGTGTGTGTATAGAGAGAAAGAGAAAAAAAATATTTTGAAAGAAAGGGTGAGAGAAATATTCCGTTTTTATATATGTGCGACAGTATTTATTACTTTGTTAAATAAAAAAATTTAATTTACTATATATATATATTTTTTTAGGGGTCGTATTTTCCTTTGGGAGAGGAAAAAAAAATTTATTTGTATGAGAAATAGGAAAGAAAAATTTTATAATTGTATGTTTTAATTATGCCTGTAGCTTCTTGTTATATTTCTCATAAAGTTTTAGGGCATTGCTTTTAATTATTCCATCTTTAAATTATTTTTGTTTAATCTACATAATTTTGTAAAAAAAATTTATTTAATATATATGTGTAATTATATATTTTTATTTTTCTTGAAAATTTATTTTCTCAGAAAAATGATTCATTTAGGGGAAAGTGGGGGGCAAGGATTCAAATGTTTGGACGTAGAAGAGAGGGTGATTTCTGCGCGTGGTTTTACTCTTTGGTTCTGGTTGTCGGTACCCTTTCTAGTTATATTTGCGCATCCTGGCTGGATGGGGATGTATTTTCTAAGTTGTGGGGGGGGGGGGTTTCGTACTGTCTAGTGTCTTTAGTTTCCTATATTTTTTTTTGTTATTACTTTTCCAAGTGCCTTTGTTAGGATTGTCACGTGCTGTCTTTTCTAAAAATGTGTAGCCGCAGTTTCTTTATGAGCTGTCCCGCGGACGTAAGTACAGTTTTATAAATCATTGATATTAAATTTCACTACTAGGTTGAATATTTATTTTGAAAAAACGAATTTTTATATAATTTTAATTAATTTTAATACATATTTTTTTTTTTCAGAATGTGTTCGATATCTTTCTGTGGCTATTGCTAATCGGAGATTTGGTTGACCTTGGGCGTGACCTGTGCGGGGGTTACCTGGTGCGGTGGTGCTCGGTGAGGCGGTTGAAAGCCCTAATATTGAAGCTTATCCGTCTTTGCGTAGAATCGCAGATACGCGTTTCACCAGTAAGTATTTTCGTTTCTTTATTTGTTTGCTTATTTATTTTACTTCTATAATTACTCTACTTATTGTAGCATTCCGGACCGCTGACTCTTGATGGGTTTATCTCTATTGACGTTGTTCGTCGGCGGCGCGCTGAGAAGGCTCAGAACCGATGTGTTTGGTTCCGGGACCGGTTCGAGTCGTCCCAACCCCAATCAGACGATTTTGATTATTTGGGGCTTCGGTGGATGCAGGAAGGGAAGTTTGGCGTCCTGGAGCACCCTACAGATGACTGGTGTCATCCCGCTTGGGCTCATCCTGATGGTCTTCTCTCCGTTTATGATATATAAGCGGGTTTTTAATTGAAACTTTTTTTTTTTTGTATTAAAGTTTAAAAAAAAATTTTTAGAGAACAAAAAAAAATTGTCTTATGTGTTTTTATTTATTAAGATTGATATATACTTCTATATATATATATATATATATATATATATATATATATATATATATATATATATATTTATAATTTTAGCAAAAAAAATATGATAATGGGATGGGAGAGAAAAGAAATTTGTTAATCTACGGAAATAGTTTCCTTTGTATTGTTTTGTCTGACTGGTCGACGTCTAATCTGTCTGTTCCTGGTTCTCTTGCTCTGGGTCTTGGTGTCCTTGGTTGTTCTTCTCCTGGGTCTTTTTCTTCTCTGTCTACAATGGTTACTTTTGACATCATTAGGTTGCTGGCTGCTTGTTCTTTTTCTTTCTCGTATTTCTGTTTTGAATGTAACAAGAAGTTTGTTAACGAATCCCATATAGATCCTAGTAACCATAGACTCCATCTGAATACAGAGTGTAGTGCCAATGCGTGTACTACTGTGTCGGCGGCAAACTTGAAAGCTTTTAATATCATGAAGGCTGCTATTAGTGCCGAACTGTAATCTCCAATGACGGTGAAAATTCCGTGTAGTTTTGTCAGCGCGTTTTTGATTTTGTTTTCTATTTTGACCTCGTCGATGAATCTATTTATGTTGATTCCTTGCACGTTTATTTGTTTTCCTGTTGCTCCTCTGGCTATTGTGTTTACTACTGCGAATCTTTCTACTGGGAACATCATTGCTTCTCTTAGTTTACTCAGGTCTTCGTTTGAATATAGCCCGCTCGATGCTAAGTTCTCTGGTGCTGTGTACTTCCATGTAGCTCTTGTGTTTGGGCTAATTTCTTCTGGTTCTATGGTTGCCGTCAATTGAGGTAGAATTTGGTACCATGCATTATTGATGTTAAATGTAGTAGGCGTCAATGTGTTACAGTCGATCTGATTTCCGGTTTTTACAAGCAGGTGTGTTCTAGGTAACATGAAGAAGCTTCCGTTTTCCAATGTGACAGGTAGTTCTTGATAGCATTCTTCCGTTTTTCTCGTTTTGACTTCGACTGGTACGCATTTTGATATTCTGATAACTTCTCCAGTGACGCTGGCCATATATCCTTGTTCTTTCATGAATTGAAACGCGAATTCTGCAGGTGCTATTGATGCTAGCGCTAGTGAATTTCGTAGTACTATCTTTTCTAGTTCGCATTGTTGTTTAATGGCATCGTTATAACTCGCTACAATTTCTTGCCTCAAATGTTTTTCTAGATACACTACTTTTGAATTTACGTATGCGAATACGTCCATGTCAGATGTTGATAATTCAGATTTCTTTAATAAGAAATCATTGTCGTTACTTTCTACTATGAATAATCTGGGTTCCTCTGTTCGTAGGAATTTGTGTCCGCATACTGAGAGTGTTTCTTGTCTCGTTAGCGCAAATGTAATCTGATTTGTTGTCACTGCGAAGAACTCGTCGGTTTTATTTCCTGAGCTATCCCTAATTCTTTGAGCTTGACCTTGATAAACTACTTTGAATCTGTCTGTTTCACAGTCGTCTTTTCGTATGACGTCCCAGAATGTGTAACCGCCTTCTGTATCTAAGCATTTTTCCGATCCGTGCCAGCATCTTATTCCTGATTTTAGGATTACGCTGTTTTCCTTGAAGTTTACCGGGGCTAGATAATCACGAATTGTGATTTTTATTTGTCCTTGTACCACTACATCCGAGTATGTCCCGTATGGATCTGAGTATTTTCCTCCTTCGCAGTTTCCAGAGTTATCCGCTTTTCCGGCAAATAATATGGACCTTATCGTAGTCCCGTTCGGCTGTATGTCTCGGATTGCTGTGTCGTACATAAAATGCGTTCGGGTTTTGTGTATATCCTGACAGTAAGGTTTCGATATTTCTTCTATGTATTCTATGTGTGGATTTATCACTGTCGCTACATGACTCCAGGAACCGCAATAATAGACTGACCTCTTTATTTCGATTTTACACTGAATTATTTTAGTGTGAGAATACTCTACGGTCTGTATGAGTTGTATATTAGTTTTTGTAATGTTAGGTGTCGTTATTGGTTTTTCACATTCTTTTATGTTGATCAATGATAATGTAGTAAAATTTGTTGCTGCCGCTCCGCAATCGTATGCGATGAAGGCATTCGTCGCTGTGGTTAGCATCAGCAAGATGGAGAAAATTTTGGATGCGTCCATTTCTTCCTGTAAGAGAAATGTATTTATGGTAGTTGTCTTCGCTCACTGCATTGTTTTCCTACTATTATTAATGTGCAATTTTCGTTCTGTCACAATGGACTACTTTTCTTTTTCCTTGCTTTATTTCTATTTCGATGTCATTTTTATCTGGGAATATTTCAGTAATTTTGTAAGGACCTAAGTAATTGTCATCAAATTTGCCTGTCTTTTGGTTTTTGACTAAATAAACGTTTTGACCTATTTTAAAATTTATTGGATGTATATTTTTATCGTATCTAATTTTTGATTTTTGTTTAGCTTTTTCTAGATTTTCTCTAGCTTCTTTTTGAGTTTCTAGTAGTCTCGTTGCGTGATTTTTGATGTAGTCGGCGTATGTCGGTATGTCGTCTAAGTAGGAGAACTCTGATGGTAAACGAGCTTCTTTGCCAAATACTAATTTATAAGGTGTAAATTTTGTGCCTTCGTGTACACTAGTATTGTATGCTAGTGTCGCTTGTGGTAACCATCGGTCCCAATCATTTTTAGTCGTATAGTGTTTAATGTAGTCTGTTAGAACTTGATGACTACGTTCTAAACCGCCGTTTGCTTGTGGTCTAAACGCCGTTGTTTTTATTTGTTTAATTTTGAATGTTTTTGCTAAACAAGTCATAACTTTTCCTATAAAAGCTTGACCTTGATCAGTTAAAATAACTTTTGGACATCCAAATTTGCAAATAAAATGTTCTACTAAGGCTTCTGCAATATCTTTAGCAGTCATTGTTACTAACGGTATTGCGAAACAAAATTTTGAGAGATCGTCTTGCATAGTTAAAATATAAGAGTAACCATTAGCTGATGTTTTATTTGGGACTACTATATCTAATGCTAATTTATCCCAAATTTGTGCTGATGTATCCGTAATTACCATCGGTTGTTTAGTTTTTATTCTAACTAGTTTCTTTTTCTGACAACTTATGCATTTTCGTACAAAATCTTCTACCTGGACTTTTATATTATCCCAAAAATATCTCTGTCTAATCCTATTGTATGTCTTTGTCACTCCTTTATGACCTGCCATTGGAGTTTCGTGATTTTCTAACATGATTTTATATCTGTCTTCTACCGGAGGAATTATAATTAAATCTCTACAAATTGTGAATTTAATTTCTGTTCCTGCAAAGTTTTTAGTGATAATACTTTTTATTTTAGACCAAACGGTTTCGTTTAAGTTACTTCGACCTTGTGAGACGCTAATTGTTTTAATATTGTTATTTAATAGATAAGTTTTTAAATTTTTGAAAGATTTTAAATAGTCTATCTCTGTCGGATTATCTTTGCTATTACTTTGTGTTACTAAAGCGATTACCTTCTTTCTAGAAGTACCCATTTTAATTATATCACCCAATTTATATGTACTATTTGGCTTTAATTTATTTAAGTATCCTAATTCTATAAGTTTCTTTCCGATATCGCTATGTACTGTACCGTCTGCATTTACAAAACATAAATAACTATTCTTCTGCATTTCTAAATTATCTTTTGTTTCTAATATATTTTCGTTACTAAAATCGTCTGAAATATTCGAAAAATCTGAGTCTGTTGAATTATCATCCGAATCATTATCATCTTGGGGTGAATCGTCATTATTGTCATCAGGCGGATCGTTGTTGTCGTCTATAGGTCGAGCGTTATTATCGTCACTGGGTTGATTGTTATTGTCATCGCCAGATCGATCGTTGTCGCTGCCATTAGGTTCATCATTGTTAATTTCACCACCATGTGTTACTAATTTATTTATATTATTAGTCTCTTCTGAAATCGAATCTAACTGTTGCGAATTTATTCGGTTACTAATATCGTTATTTCGTATGTCATCATCGGAATCGTCTATGTATGAAGCGTTTATAGTTTGGTTTGAGTTGTTTTGAGTTTCGTTTAATGTTCTATTTTCTTTTTCGGGATTTTCTGTATCTGGGATGGGTAAATTAGGATTTTCTTGTTCAGTTTGTGTGTCGATGTTATCGATCTCTTTTTGTTTTTGTGTTTGGCTCGATCTTTGTGAGTTTGAATCTTTCTGTGAATTTTGTGGAGTTATAGAATTTATATTTTTATTTTCAGTAATATTATTTTCGGCTATTGTTGACAATTTTCTTTTTGTTTTTGTAATCTTGTTTGTATTTGAATTATCATTATTATTATTATTATTTTTGAGTGCTTTTAACGTTACCATTATGTCTGGTAATTTAATGTTTTTTTGTCTTTTTGCAATTTTATTGTTAAATTGTTTATTTTGAATCTTCTTTGAAAGAGTCTGTTTTATTTTTGGTGTATGTTTATGTGTGTGTGTATGTGTGCTTGTACTATCTGATCCACACGTACATGTTTTGAGTTTTCGTTGTCTCGTAGATCTGCGTAATGGTGGAGGGTCATTAGTCTTTACCGTTTGAACTATCTCTTTTCTATCGTCTTTGTTAATGTCTATTTGTTTGTCTGTTATTTTATTTTTAGTCTGTGTAATGAGTGTTGAAGGTATTTTTTCTTCGGATGAATTTACTGTCATTGATTGCATGGCATTAGAAATTTCGTTTATATTTTCTATAGACATGTTATTATCATTATCATTATGAATAAGAGCTTCGACTGTTATGTGTTGAGGGTGATGGTCGCTTTCGTCTGAAGACCACGATACAGCACCTCCTATATCTTCTACTTTTTGTCTGTTTATTTTATTTGGCGATCTTTGAGTAATTGGAATTGTTTCTATAGGAGACTCTACGATTTCTGATTCTTCAGTATTTGATTCGTCATCTGAAGTATCGATAATTCTAAACGTCGTTTTACTAATGTTTTTATTAATTCTTTTACGCGTACGAAATATTGGAGACGGTGTAAAATCCGCGAACTTTTGTGTTCTCTTATATTGAAGAGGAATAAATCTATTTTTTAATTTATTATTTTTGATTTTTGTATGTACGTTTGGAATAAATTGTGTAGATGTCGTTGGTATGTCTGTATTTTCTGTAGGTGGTAATGTAGGTTCTGTGATTTTTGTATTTTTGGATTTTTGTATTTGGGAATTTTTGGATAATAGATTTTGATTTTGTGAATTAATTTTATTTGAGGATTTATTTGAATCTTTATTTATGTATGATAAGTCGAAGTCAGTCATGTCTGATTCTTCGTCTGATAATAAAACTTCATTATTTCTAATGAGTTTCTTTCTTAGCGTTAATGCGTCAATTATGTTACCCGATTCTGATGATGATTCATCAGAATAGTCAGGTAATTTACTTACATTACTTATTGTGTTAAATTTATTTTCTGTATTTGATGATTTTAAATCATTATTTGATTTATCATTTTGATTATTATTATTTGATGAATTTTTATTTTTATCTGAATTCATTTTGTTATCAGTATTTGCTAAATTTAATTTTGAATTTATGTTTTCGTTTGTATTTGTTATTTTTGAATCCAAATCTAAATTTTTGTGTTTGGATTTCGATTTATCGATAGGGTAGGGAATATACCGTTTTTCGTTTTGGTCGGTGTTTCCACTTATCCTAACTTTATTTGTTCCCTTTGAAAATGACCGTTGATTTACAGGGTAGCTACTCCTATTTCCATCGCGTCTTTCCGAAGGTATTTCGACTGAGGCCCACGGCTCAACCGCCTGATTATCTGTGTCAGGAGAATAATTTTTATTTGAATTTTTATGAACGAATTTATTAGCTATCTGCTTCGTATCGTCAGATTTTTGCCTTTCGACCGAGTCGTTTAGCTCCGCCGCCTGAGTGCTTTCATCAGGTGAAACCACGATTTTATTAGTCGCCTGGATTTTTGCCAGTTGAGGACCTTTCGACTGAGTCGTTTAACTCCGCCGCCTGAGTGCTTTCATCAGGTGAAACCACGATTTTATTAGCCATCTGCTTCGTTTTGTCAGAATTTTGCCTTTCGACTGAGTCGTTTAACTCCGCCGCCTGAGTGCTTTCATCAGGTGAAACCACGATTTTATTAGCCATCTGCTTCGTTTTGTCAGAATTTTGCCTTTCGACTGAGTCGTTTAACTCCGCCGCCTGAGTGCTTTCATCAGGTGAAACCGCGAACTTATTAGCCTCCTGGATCTTTTTGCCAGTAAATGAGGTCCTTTCGACTGAGTCGCATAACCCCGCCGCCTGAGTACTAGCCTCCGGTAAAATTTTTGAATTCATAATACTAACCCCGTCGACTGAATTAGCATTAATTTTTGAAAATTGATTTTTATCTTTAGGATTTATTTTTGAATTTTTGTCTGGGCTATCTTTTTCTGAGTGGATAGCCACTTTCCGTTTTTTTGTAATCTTGATCTCAGAGCCTGACGTATCGGTTGTTCTGAGTCTTGCAATCCCCGGTTTGCCCGTGGGTCGCCATTTAAATTTTATTGGATATGCTTCGCGTTTTTCTGATACGGGATTACGAGACAAGGCGTCGGCATTTGTATTTTTCCTACCCGCTTTATATAATACCGTATATTCAAATTCTTTAAGTCGTTCTCTCCACCTCATCACACGAGATGTCGGGTCATTCATTGAGTTTACCCATACTAGAGGTCTGTGATCGGTGACGAGAGTAAATTCTTTACCGTAAATATAGGGCCTAAAAGTTTTCATACCGAATAGAGCTGCAACCATCTCTTTTTCTGTCGTAGAGTAATTTTTCTCGTGTTTATTTAGTACACGAGAGGCTGCTGCTACTATTTTATCTTCACCTATTTTACCCTGAGAAAGAATTGCACCAACTGCGTAGTTAGATGCATCGGTCGTTAAAATAAAGGGTTTTGAAAAATCTGGGTATTGTAATATCGGAGCTGTACATAGTTTTTCGCGTAAAGTTTCAAATACTTCCTGGTGTTCAGGAGTCCAGATAAATTTCGCGTTTTTACTTGTAAGATCCGATAATGGCTTAGCTATTTTTGCAAAATCCTTTATGAAACGCCGATAATAACCAGCAAGTCCAAGAAATTCTCTTACTTGTGTGGTACTAATGGGTCTTTTGTATTCTTTAATTGCTCTAATTTTCTCGGGGTCAGGTTTGACACCGTCGGCAGAAATGAGATGACCTAAGTAAATGACTTCTTTTCTTAGAAATTCGCATTTATCGGGTTGAAAACTTAAGTTGGCTTTACGTAACGTTCTGCTAATCTTTCGAATTTAAAGTGTGCTCTTCAAGAGAACGAGCATAAATAACTATATCATCTAAGTAAACAAATAAATCTACGCCTTGTAAGCCACGTAAAACTAAATCCATTAATCTTTGAAAGGTTGCTGGTGCATTTTTAAGTCCAAATGGCATTCTGTTAAAGTGATAATGACCACGAGGAGTTGTAAATGCAGTTTTATGTTTATCTTTTTCGTCTACTTTTATTTGATAAAAACCCGATTTTAAGTCAAAAATTGAAAAATAAATTGCACCACCCAATTGATCAAGTATATCATTAATTAGAGGTAATGGGTATGCATCGCCAATAGTTTTCTCGTTTAATTTACGATAGTCAATTACTAGTCTGTATTTTATTCTGCCTTGAGAGTCTTTTTTCTTAGGTATGATAAATAAAGGTGAATTGTATGGAGAGGTAGATGGTTCGATAACATCCATTGACAGGAGTTCAGTAATTTGTCTTTCGATTTCCTCTCTGTGTGAAGGAGGATGCCTATATTGTCTAGTGTTTACTGGAATATCGTCTTTAGTAGGTATGGTATGTGAAGCTACGGATGTTGCCTGCAAATTTTCTCCCGGAATGCTAAAGAGGTCAGCATATTTTTCAACGAGTGAACTTATTTCTTTACGCTCTTCGTCATTCAGATGTTCTAAACGCAAGAGACTTAATACATTATCAACGCGATTTTCCCGGGCCCTGGTACTTTTGTTATCTTGTTGATCTGTTTCATCTTGCGATAAGGAAGTGCTACATTCTTCACTTGTTTCAAAAGGATACAAGGAGATTATTGGCACTTTTACTTTGACATCTTCGCTAAGAGTATTTATTGCATACAAATGAGCTATACCATTACGATTACTAATTATTGCTTCACCAGCAAAAACACCGTCACCTAAGTCTATACGAGGCACGTATCCTTCATTAAGATTGTTATCTACTCGGACAAACATTGCTGTTTTAGTTCGAGCTTTTAAGACTAAATATTGTTCCTCTGTTAATGAGATCTCTAGGTTATTTAATTTTGTAAATGTTACTGTATTTCGAACTAAATCGATTATGCCGCCTTGTTCGCGTAAAAATTCCATACCGAGTATACCTGAATAGTCTAAAGGAAAGTCGTCTGAGATTACATGAAAATATGTATTTTTGTTAAAAATTTGAATTTGTACTCTACCGAGTGTAATAGCTTCTGAAACTCCGTTTAAATTGTAACAAAATGAGTCATCGATTAAATTTTTATTTTTGACTTCGCTATATTTGATTAAGTTTAAATTACACCCAGTATCTAATAAAACTTTCCCGTAACTCGAAATTATATCTTTTGATTTGATCATAATGGATGTAGGCTTGTAATCCGATGACATTGCGCCTACAAAATATGTTTTTGAGGGTGTTCTTATTTTTGGTTCTGGCTCTGGCACTGCTGGGTCAACGCGTTTCCCCCCGAAGTGCCTGGAAGGGGAAACGTTTGTCCGTTTCCCTGCCTTGTTTGTGCCGCCTGTAGTCCAGCCTGTTTACCTATGTCATAGCTCTTTTTACGACAAGCCTTTTCTATGTGCCCGAAATTCTTACAGTAATTACATTGGATTTGATTTTTATTATTATTATTATTTGGTATACCATTTTTGTTATAATTACCGTTATAATTAGTATTGTTTTTATGATTATTTTTGTTGTAATAATTACTATTATTGTTGTTATTACCGTAACTTCTAGGTTTTGGGTTCTTTAAGAATCTGCATTCTTCTCTATTATGATTATTTCTCTTACAAAAATCACAGTATTTGTTTGTCCCGTTTGAATTTGTTTGATCATTTTGATTAATATCTTGTGGACTTTTTATTGTGTTGTTAGTTTGATTATTTTGTATGGCGTGACAGTCCGTATTGTTAATTGTTTTAAACATATTATTTATATTACTCATCGATTCTAAGTTCTTTTCTGTGTCTGATGCTGCTTTAGCAGCGGTCTGAAGGTCAACGTATTCTACTTGACGCAGGTATATTGCTATCTGTGGGAATAATCCGGATAAAAACGTCTGAATAGCAATTTCCGATGCTAGTACTCTTTTTTCGTTACTATTTATGCACGCTGAGTCTTCTATTTCTGCTAATGTTTTTCTTAAATGTTCGTCTATTCTGAAATAAAAATCCATAACGCGTTCGTTCGGTTTTTGTTTAAATTGGTTAAATTCGCTCAGCCACACAGATACTTGTTTGCTTCTACGATAATTTAAATTTAGGAACGCAATTAATTGTTCTACTGTATTTATATCTGCATTTAATAATCTAGCTAAAGGTCCGCCTTACATTTTGAGATTAATAATCTAACTAACACTTTTTCGTCTACTTCGCGAATAAAAGCTTTTGCGTCTGTGCATACTTTTGTAAATGATTCTACTTGTACTGTCGTTCCGTCAAATTCGGGGATGGTTTTAAGAAAATAATCAAATTTATTTAAATTTGGGGTACCGTTATTTGGAAAAACTTGAGGGTTAGCAATTTGTGGGTTTAGATTATTTTGAAAAGTTCTTAAACTTTCGTTAATTAATTGTTGACAATTTCTCTCAAAATTATTTTTCATTTCCTCTCTCTCTGCTAATAATTCTTGAATTTGCTGTTCAAGGGCTTGTATTTTTCCCGTGTTTTCTGTCATAGTTGTTTCCATAGCTTCGATATCGTTAGTCATTTTGAGAAATTAAAAAAATTTACGAGCGAGAGAAGAAAAAAAATTTTGAACGATAATCGAGTTAAAAAAAATTTTTTTTAAATAACAATACTATTTTTAAATTGACGAGAAACAAATATTCAGAAAAATATATGACTTACTACTTAGAAGTAATTATTGAGGTTCTCGTCTCCGGTTGGGCTGATGGTTGTCGGCTTATCTTCTTTAGTCCTTGAGCGTTGGCTGGTAAGTGTTGTCGTAGGTCAAGGCTGTACTTCGATGTTGATGGCTTCTTCTTGATGTTTTATCTTCGATGAATTTTGTTGCACTTTTAATTTAATTTAATTTTATCGTTTTTATGTGTGTACGATAAAAAATTTTGTTAATTTATTAAAAATTTTGTTAATTAATTTTTCGTTAAACTTTTTGATATTTAATTTTGAACTGCTCTTCTTTTTAATTCCGGAAAAAAAATTTTGCGTTTTTAGAATAAAATCACTGTTTAGTTAATTTTTGAATTAAGTGTATTAAAAAAAATTTTGTTAATTTTAGAGTTGTTTTGTAAGCACTTGTTTTCACTTTTGTAGTTTACTCACTCGTTTGAGGCAAAAAAAATGTTCTGATTTTTGTGACGTGTTTGATGGAGATCTCTGGATGATGTTGAGTTAATTTTTCCGCAAAGGAAAAAAAATTTTCCGCCAGTTTCTTCGGAGCGTGTTCGAATCCGTTCGCTGCCACCAATTTATTTATATTATTAGTTGTTACGTCCCGGTTTCCCACAGGTTTGTAGGTAGCCGGTAGAACAACTAGAGCTGGAGATAAAGATGTTACGACCTCCAGAGTCGTAAGTAGAAGGTTCTCGAATTAGCTCCGAAATAACTAACTTCGGTGAATTTAATTAACAAATAACTTTATTTAACTATTTAAAATACACGTTTAATTAATATGCTTTGACAACTGCCGTGAAGTACGTAATGGTATTTCGTAACCGGAATTAATAGTCTCACGACCAGTATAAATTATGAAGAGTCTTAAGTGCGTAACTTTAAGATTAAGAAGAGCCTTAGAAAAGAGCCTTCGGACTATCTGTCGTAGGACAAAGTTGTAGAAAAGTCTCGAACTACCTGTGCACCCTGCTTATATCTCCTCGTTGAAGGGCCGCGCCCTGAGGGGAGTAGGGCTGCGTATCAGGCCCCGAATGTCCTATTCTCTGAGTTGATCTGCGCGGCATCTCCGAGTTTCACTCGGATGATCCGCGCTGACTCAACTCCAGAGTCCAAGACACGCAGGCATTCGTTATCATTATTTATTTAGAACATTCCTCGGACGTTCTCGAATATACTTATGTACTCAACGCTAGTTGTCTTACAATGAATCATTTTCCATTAACATTCTTTGTGAGAAAATGTTAATGTAAACTTAAAAATATTTTGTTTACTCAGGTGTTGGCTGAGTTTTACTTTTCTTATCATTTTCTATTTCTATATTTAATATTTAACATTTGGAATTCTTTACTTATCATTTAACATTATATTTATAAAAAAATGAATATTTATGAAATTATTGTACAATTGTTAGAGTTTGAATTAGCGCGCGTATCCGCTATCAGCGGCATCTGCGAATGCAGGTGGGGACGTAACATAACCAGCCCTTGCGTCACCTGGCTAAGGTACAGCACGACTATCACCGAAAGACAAGCAAAATAGCGGTCTAAACTGAGTAGATATAAATTTTATGTCGTAGTCCGTCACAAAATCACCGAACAATACGCTGAAGGACTCTCATATAACCCCGAAGGTCGTCCCGAGCCTTTAGAAAACGTATTAAATAATGTTACGGAAAATAACTTTTTAGCGCTACCCATCACGGATAATACTAAAACAAAAAAATCTCATAAAATACTCTCAGACGAAGAAGCGATTCAATCGGTCAAGCGCCCTGGTCGCCCTCTCGGATCTAAAAATAGACCAAGAATCAGCAGCGCCCCCGAAATCAGAGAAACAATCGCCTCTCGTCTCAGAAAAAGGGAAATGGGAAAAACACGAGTCCCACCCAAAATAAATTACCTTGAAAATAGCAATCTTGATTTAACCATAGAAGATCCCGAATCGCAGAAAACCGGAATCGAAGAACAGGGGGACGACGAAGTCTTCTTGCCAGCCTCAACTCCCGGACCCTCTACGATTGACAAACCAGATACGGCTCAAGAGGGGGACGATGAAGCTGAAAAAGAAGATAAGACCAAAGGAAATAAAGAAACAACTATCCCTCAGAAACAAAGACGAAAAACTCAGGAATTAATCGAAATGTTCGACGAAATCATTAAAAGACGACCCCCACCGGAAAATTCTTACAAAGAAAAAGCTCTAGAGAAAATGCGTCTAGAGGAAGCAATATTTAATTACACCCCTCAAGAGTTAGCAAAAATGAAAAGAACTAGTTCCGAAACTGCGAAAAATATCCGCCAATCACTAAGTAAAATGCCTCCACTCTGGCGAAGCGAAGAAGATTCCTTAGATGACACAACACCTGAAATTAATGTCGACGAGTTTCTCAGAGACAACAGCGATGACCCCGAAGAAGGATCAAGCAGCGACATCAGCCCAGAAGATACGGGAAGAAGTCAAGATCCCAGCGAAACGGAACACCCCGTCACCGTAGAACCGGAGCCTGCAACCTCAGCAGAAATTACTAACACAAGAAACGTCGTCAACACACACGACAAAAAGGAAAACCAATTAAATAAAAATTCTCTAACACCACAAAACCTAATTAAATCCCGATTCACAGGATATTTAAGAGACGGTCCAGAACCCCGAACTCCAATCTTCGGAAGAGTTCTCATACCCGACGAACTAGCGGCCATGGGCATCCGTTATGACCACGCAAGCCGCCAAATCGTAGACGAAAATGGGAAGAGAATAAACGAAATAATCGAAACCGAACCGATCGATGCGAGTAACATCCTTTTCGAACCGGAACTGGTAGACCCAAAAGAAAACTTATCAAATGAAATTAAATCGAGTAATCCACAAAATAATAATAATCCAGAAAAATCCGACGATTCCGATAAAAATAAAAATAAGTCAACAACAAGCGGGAATATAACAGTGGGGGATGATGTAGGGAACCGCCGATTCGGACCACCCTTCGTCGCTTATGACCCCCAACTTTCGAAGAAGCTGAAAATATTTTTGCCGAACGACGTCATCGGCCAAGAATATCTTCACCCTCTAGTTCAGACGAAAGTATACCCGAAAAAGGTCCCGAAACGAAAATAAAATTTGCAACCAGCCGAGATGGGCTCACTTATGCCCGAGACCATTTAGTACATTTCTTAGCGGCCGACTGCGAAATAATAAAACCTGTAGCGAAACTGCTCCGCGACTTAAAATTTATTAATGCTGATGACCTTCATGCCTCAAAACCAACAAAAGGGGACGTATTTGTCACCAAATTAGGCCGTTGTAAAATCTTCACGGTATTCATCAAAACAAAACATTTCGAAAAATTAGACCCAATCGATCTGATCGAAGGATTGAGAAATCTTCGACAGTCGATGCATAAACACGACATTCACTCACTCCGCTGTGCAAAACAAGGAGATGAGTTCGATGACCTTAACATCAAAGCTTACTTATCCCACGAATTAAGAGATTGCCCGATAACAATAACTTTATGCGAAGGGAATATCGAGGTACCAGACGAATCCCTCCGAACAAAAATAATAGAAGAAAATCATAACAGCTTAATAGGCGGTCACAAAGGCGTAGTGAAAACGTATTGGCGCATTCGCGAAAGATATTACTGGCCAGGAATGAAAGACAATATCTACAATTACATCCGAGCTTGTGAGATTTGTCAGAAAAATAAGCTCACGCGAATAAAGACAAAACAGCCTATGTCCATCACAGACACACCCTTTGAACCTTTCGAAAAAATTAGTATAGATACGGTAGGACCGTTACCCATGACCCCCGACGGGAATGTACATATCTTAACAATTCAAGATAATTTTTCCAAAGCAGCTGCAGCAGTTCCTCTCCCTGATATCAGAGCAGTAACCGTCGCAGATGCCTTATTAAATCATTATATCGCCCTTTATGGGTGCCCTCGCGTGATATTATCAGATAAGGGCACCTCATTCACAAGCAAATTAATCCAACAACTAGCCAAAGCGCTGAAAATTCAAAGAATAACAACATCCTCTTACTACCTCAATCGAACGGAGCCTTGGAGCGATCTCACCAGCCATTAGTCGACTACCTCCGGGTTTACGTAGATAAATTCAGTAACTGGGATCGGTATATCCCAATGGCAATGTTAAATTATAATACCACCGTACATACGGCCACGAAATTTACGCCATACGAAATTTTGTACGGAAGAAAAGCACGTAGCCCGACTCAATTCCAAATTTTAGTAAAATCGAAACGTACAACGATTATTTAGCAGATTTAATTAGCCGAATTTCAGAAATTCAACGAATATCCGCAGAAAATTTAACGAAAGCTAAACATGAGTCAAAAGTCAGATTCGACAAACATATACACCCAGCAAAATTTAACGTAGGAGACCTCATATACACGTTAAAAGAACCTAGAAAAAACAAATTAGATCATTATTATACCGGCCCATACGAAATAGTCGAAATAAACGAAATGGGGAATTTAATAATAGAAAAAGGAAACGGAAAACGGAAATTACTCCACCCGAATAAGGCTAAAACAGCCAGCCGCGAAAATTTCGACTAAAAAGAACTTAAGTTGTTTGTTTCAGTAAATATACACATATATAGACGCTAAAATCTACAAAAAAAAAATATGATCGTTGCACCACTTCTTCTCCTGGGAATCGGACACTTGGCGTGGAGCGCTGACGAGGTGAAAATAAAACCAATGGAAGCAAATCCGGGCCTACTGTACGATCCATTCAAAAGAATCCACCTCATCAGAGAAGAATGGCAAATAATCAGCTCTATAAACATCAAACAACTAGTAACTCTCTACCCAAACCTAAATCAAAATATATGAAGCTTATAGAATATGTTCCTTAAAATTCAATCATTCTTCCTGTATGTCGTACCTAAGAACCAACACACACCGAGAAATTTATGCTGAAATAGAACAAGCAAAACACCGGCTAAGGCAGTTCCTCGAAGATCCTCAACTTGAAGAATTACACCCACAGAATCGCACAAAAAGAGCACCGTGGTTCGGCTTTGTAAGCTCAATTGCACGAAAATTATTCGGGACCATGGACTACAGCGACAAAGAACATATCTCCAAAGAGCTAGACAAGTTATATCAAGATAACAAAGAACATGTACACCTATCCCAAAATAACACTCACATTATTAAGAGCGAAATCAACGAAATCTTAAAACACGAAACGAACATGACCAAACGTATCAAAGAACTAGCCAGAACTTCTGCATCTCTGCAACAATCAACAAATAAACAAATAACCGACCTACAAAGAATCCAACTATTCTCAATGATAGGCGACGAAAACATTCACCGGATGACTAACCACCTGAGAACTCTTAATAATGCAGAAAAAGCCATAGAAGAAGCGAAATGGGGCAAGCTGACCTATCTAACAGTATCAGCCAAACAGCTAAACCAAGCAACCGCAGACATGATCAGAAAACATCCGACCTTAAATCCGCCCAACCTCTGGACCACATGGACATCAGCACGCTGGCGAAAGTATCAACGATAGAAACAGGAAAATCGAACGGTTATTTCCTGATAATAATAACCGTACCACTCTTCGATCAGACGCCATGGCTAGCATACGAACTAAAATCACTTCCCAAGGCCGAGAAAATTGGAGACCAATTATCAACATTGACGATTCAATCTACGTCAAAATATCTAGTGACAGAACCAGCGTTCGAAGAATATTTCCTCGCGGAACAAGACTACGTTAACAACTGCAAACCCATTGGACCAGATATGGCCTGCCCAATTAACATCCCAATAAAAATAACAAAACTAGTAAACGAAGTAGATTGCGAAATGGAGTTACTCATGAACCCAAAAACAGAAAATCTTAGAGAATGTAACGTAAGAATAATCGGAAAATGTAAACTAACTTGGATAAAAATGAACGAGAAAAACACGTGGGCATACTCAACATGCAAAGAGGAAAACATCCAGTGGAAATGCCCAGAACTGAAGACCGGAAACACCATAATTAACGGAACCGGACTAATACACCTACAACAAGGATGTCAAGCAAACTGCAACGAATATAAAATCCAAGGAACAGCAAGAGAAACAACTAAAATAGAAATAATCGCACCGAGCTTCAATCTATCTCTCGAAACGTTAAACTCGAGTATCAAATTTAACAGCGAAACTCCCAATCTACCAACAAAATTCTCAGACCCAGCACAATCATCGACAAATTCGAACCTTGGGTCAAGGGCTAGAAGAAAATGAAGAAAAAATGTCATTAATAGCGCTAGATCACCAAAAAGAAGAAATCAATAAGAAAATAACCATCGGATCGGTATCAACAATCGGAATATTATCGATCATTATAAGTGGGTTCGCAATACAAAAAATCATTCGTCGATGCCTACTAAAACCGCGACAAAACAACAAAATAATCGAAAATCCAGTCGTTATAGAACTAAAAACAGCCGAAGAAAAAGTCATCACCGTCGAAAGCCAACGAATCACTTCCAGAGAAATCTGAAACCAACGAAGAAGGAAGTCCGCCGAGTAAGCGAACAACGACTGAAGATGCGCCTGAGACCGCTGAGAAACCAAAGAAGTCGAAAACATTCCGACTAAGAGACTACAAATCACCGATCTAGACACAAACGAACATCAACATCGTAGAAAATAAGATCAAAAAAAATTGTTAATCAGAACCGATGGCTCATTTGCGGAAAACAAAAAAAAATAATTACGTAAAATATATAATAAAAATCTTCCAATGACATTTTGCCTCAAAATTTAAAATAGCCAAAAACGAGCCAACGGTTCACACAAAGAAAAGGATAGTAAAATGTAAAAAAATTTTCAAAAAAAAAAAATTTTTTTACTTAATTTACAAAATTTTTTTGCGACCGTAAGACTCACAAGACCAAGATAAAATTACCTCTGGCCTTGAGGGGACGAGTGGAAACAACGCAAAATCTCGATTTTTTTTTGATCTAGATTCTTTTGAACAAAATTTTTTTTCTATAATCCCACCAAAAATCATTCTTCCATTTTACTATCTATATCATACAGAAAATTTTTGTACTATATATTATTTAACAAATAATTTAACTAGAATCCAATTATACACAATTTAAATTCATATCACATATTTAACCAATTATTATATATAATCACATTATTATCTATTAATATTACTATTATGTCAAATTATTAAATATATATACCCAACAATTTCCATATACAAAAATTTTTTTTATATTTCAGAGCTAACGTCACTCACACAAATTTTTTTTGAATCCCAAAATCTTTCTTTAATTTGAAACGATTATTTTAAACGTTTAATAATTAATAAATACCAGTAAAATAAGTATAGGTAATTAAGAGAACAAGAAGAGTCATCTAGCGTTAACTATAACGGGCTGCTAGGTTGAGCGAAGCAGCTTACCTACGCCGCTCGATCGCGATCGCCTCTTAGTAAGCCACATCCACTACACCACACGTACCTGCTCCGATACACGCTGCACACACGTATACACACATACCCATAATTACATTCCTCTCTATCTTAACCTAAATTAAACCTACCTTATAACAAAATTTTTTTTGGGGAAAAGGAGCGAAGGAAAAGAAATGTTCTAACAAAAAAAAAAAGGGGGGATCTATCTTTTTAATTTTATTTTTATATTTTTTTTATATATATAAAAACATAAAAGATAAATGAAATTATTCGAAGCGGCAAACAGCTGATATCACCGCATTCTCTTTAGCGACTGTCACTTGACACGTCTTAGTAAGCCACATCCACTACACCACACGTACCTGCTCCGATACACGCTGCACACACGTATACACACATACCCATAATTACATTCCTCTCTATCTTAACCTAAATTAAACCTACCTTATAACAAAATTTTTTTTGGGGAAAAGGAGCGAAGGAAAAGAAATGTTCTAACAAAAAAAAAAAGGGGGGATCTATCTTTTTAATTTTATTTTTATATTTTTTTTATATATATAAAAACATAAAAGATAAATGAAATTATTCGAAGCGGCAAACAGCTGATATCACCGCATTCTCTTAGCGACTGTCACTTGACACGTCTGAAACAAAAAAAAAAGGAGAGAGAGATTTAAATTCCACTGAATTACCAAAAAAAAAAAAAAGGGGGGGAAGCTCACCCTTAAGCCCCGGTGACGAGGTTGTTAAAAACGACCTCCATCAGGAAAGAGGCCAAGAGCTCCAGGTCCTGTGTGTTGGGAGCCATCACCTCCTCGGAAGACCAAGGCCCCCCAACACCCTCAAGGCCCTTCAAGCAAAAAAACTTGATGGCCTCTGACACTTCCGGGGAAGCCGCCCAAACACCTGGACCAACCGGACGCCAAACGAAGCGCCCGGACCGGAGTGATTGGCCGCGCCAATCTCTTCAAGAGGAGCACCCCCCTCCCCACGTCCTATAACAAAAAAAAATTTTTATAAAAAAAAAAAAAAAAAAAAATTTTTATCAGACCCCCCTTACCTTCTTCCCGTGCACTGCAATTGCAAACTGGTACCAGGTACCGTAACCAACAAAATTCTCCCCGGTGGGATACATGACAAAACTTTTTTTGCTCTAACCGAATCAGCCTACGACTCGAATAACACTGACGCTCAATCCGGCTTCGCGAACTCGAGAAGCAAACGAAGAAAGATAAGAAAGATCATTCGTCAGCGAAATATACACAATGCAACACAATGCGAAATTAAAATATAATTTAAAATTAAATATTCACGCCAGATGACTCCTCACTACTCTCTCATTAAGTTAAAAATATTATAAACAAAATTTGTAAGTGGCTCTCGCTTATGGGAAAGGTGGCCATAGGAAAACCGAAAAACTATACTAGCCTCTCGCTTTTCCGGGGGAATGTTATGTCCACCCCAAAATTTTTCTTTAAATTTAAATCACCCGCGCAGATGGAAGACTTCTCCATGCGCGAAAGCCACAATAAAATATAAGCTACGCGACTGCTGGTTGACTAGCGGGGACTTCTGCAATCTCAACACCGCGAGTATTTAAAAAGGCGATCAACAGCCAACGCCTTGTCTTTGCTCAGTTAATTTGACTTCCGCGTTTAACTGACGGGCCCGTGCCTTGTATAAGTCCCTTATCTTAATTTGCGCTGCACTTAAGACGAGTTCAGACTCGGTTCAACCGGCAGGTCACGCATTAGTTTTAATTATCTACGAGTCGGGATTCTCAAAGTTCTAATTTGCTCTGCACTTAGGCGAGAGGTCGATAAGTAGGTAAAATCTAGAGAACCGAATTCTCAAAGTTCTAATTTGCCCTGCACTTAGACGAGAGTTCGGTCAATAAGTATAATATCTTTTAACTTAATATCTTTCAAGCTAAATTTGCGCACTTTACCCTACGGGAGACTGGAGGACGTTAGCTCAAACAAATAAAATTCATTAATATAATTTCGATTAAAAACCAATTTGTGAAAGTGTAAAAGTTTTAATGTTTATAAAAATAAATCTTAAAAAGTGAAATTCCATTCGAGTTCGTTAATTTCATAAGATAAGAAGCCCTTAGAATAAGCAGCCCAAATCCATCCTACTCCATCCGCTGCGAGAACCAACCAAAGGGCCCAATCAAGGAACAAGCGCTAACAGCTGCCCTAAAACCACGGATCTGACCATCAATAAAGTTCCTGTAACAGTAAGTACATCTACTCTCATAAAAATCCGTCAGTCTCAAACGAAGGCGTGGTAAGTTCGTATCTCGAAAACGTCCCACATAAATAATTAAAACAACGGAATTAAAACCTCCGTTGCGTATTCTTTAAACTGTTAGTCCAAACATCCACCGTTTACGCTACCACTCTAAAAACGCCCTTGGACATAACACATTACACAGCGTATCTCATTCTCGGGGTCTCCTCTTTACGCTATACTTCGTAGTCTCACTGTATAGTTTACTTCCTCCAGTCTGAGAGTTGAATGTGTGCGTATGTTTGTACGTGTGTGTTGCGCGCCTGCGTATTACGAAGTTCTGCCATAACTTGTATACTGCTGCCGAGTACAGGGTATGCATGCTTTATAATCAATGCATATAGTAGCATTTATTGTATACATCTATATACAACGTACATAAACAGCAACCTAACCATCAAGTTTTAATGTTTTGATTTTAAAGTTTTCTTGTACTTTCATGCAATGATACGTGTATTTTTATGTACTATTAAACAAATCATCAAGTGATTAAAGTTGAAAAAATATTTGAAAATATGCAAGATATTGATTGATAAACCTATAATTACAGTATTTAAGAATGATATTATAATTCAAAGTGAAAGAAATCAATCATCCTAAAATTGGATTTGTATAAATTGAACACAATTATTATTATTATTATTATTATTATTATTATTTTGTTATTAAATGCTCAGGGGGTTATCCCCGGAGTCCGATTCTCCGAGGGCCCAGCCTGAGCTCCATCCGTTACTGCTGGACCACTCCGCACAACAAGGCGGTTAGTGATCACAGCAGGCCAAAGTCATTTCCCTTAAGAGACGGAGAGAACCAAGTATAACAGCCTTCTGCATCCTAACTGCCAAGAACTCAGCTTTTGATGAGCAAGCTGGAACTTTGGCAAGTGAGGAATACAAAAGACTGTTTCATCCTCCTAGGACGCCAAACAATCAGGACGACAAGCTTGACACGGTAACCTGGGTAAAGTTTGCCAATTTCAAACAGGAGATCCTGATATATTTTGTCTTTTGTGCTCTTCTTTGGCTGAGATGTTGTATTCAGCCGGGGCCGAGAACTCAATGACATAAATGTCACGAGTGGCCTTGTCGAAGAGCACAATATCAGGTTTGTTGTGATCTATCCGCCGGGTTGTTGCAAAATGGCATGTTCCAATAAATTTTGCAACTGTCATTCTCAACAACCTGGGGAATATCTCCTGGCAGATAAGGCAGCACTGGTGTCACGTCAATACCGTAGCAATGACGAAGATAGTAGTACAGTACTCTCAGGGCAGCATTGTGACGCTGGATATATGCACCTCTCGCCAGCACTGGACATGCCGACAAAAGGTGCATAAGCGTCTCCGGATGTTGTCTACACCTCCTACAGGAAGTGTCCGGAAGCTGCACCTGGAGCACCTTGCTACGGTACTCAAGAGTGTTAATGACACCATCTTGGCAGGCAAATATGAACCCTTCAGTCTCGGACATCAGGCCAGCTGACTTTAAGAAGGAAAACGTCAGCTGGGTGGACAAGCCATGATCACGCACGTGTTTAAAGAACACGCTGTGCATGGACTTGTCCATCAGTTCGCCAAGGAGTAGTTTTTCCTCGGCGTTCCTGATGACGCTCTTAAATTCCTCCTTTCGGAGTTCCATAAGAGCGTTTATTTCTCCAAGACCAAGGGTTCTTGCCGCATATATTGCTGCCTTATACAAGAATGACCCCTTATGCGCATTTTCATGTTTATGTACAATTTGCATAAGAAAGTCATCCTCGTCTGCAGTGAAATTGACAACTTCGTGTGTTAAACCCAGGACCAAACGGTCGTGAAGCCGCTCCAAACTCTGCAAACCTCTCCCACCGATGGACCGGGAGAGGTATAATCTGGCGACTGATGAATTGGGGTGCATGCTCCGATTCATATTAATGATCTTACGGGTTTTGATGTCGAGATCTCGTAAATCCTTTCGGGCCCATTTCAGGACACCGAAAGAGTATAGTAAGACTGGGACAGCGAGCATATTAGTAGCTGAGACTTTATTTTTGCCGGAAAGTTTCGGAGACCAAATTTTCCGGAGTCTCCTAACATACTCGCTCCGGAGAGCTGTTTGGACTTCAGAGACCGCATGCATACGGTGCTCTTCCATTCCTAGATATTTATACAACTCTCCAGCGTCTAATTGTCTTAAGACGCTCCCATCTACTAACTCGACATCATCCCCGTATCAGCACTTACCCTCGCCAGTGTACGACCGCACACTTGTCCAACCCAAAAGACATTCCGACATCTCGTGTGTACTCTGCTACGATGTTGAGGGCCGCTTGTAGATGATCTTTATCAGCACTATAGAGCTTCAGATCATCCATGTAAAGCAGATGGGTGATCGAATATTTTTGATCACCCGGAGGCCACACAGAGTACCCATGGGTTTTATTATTATTATTTATTATTATTATTATTATTATTATTATTATTATTATTATGATTTTGTTACTAAATGCTCAGGGGGGTTATCCCGGAGTCCGATTCTCCGAGGGCCCAGCCTGAGCTCCATCCGTTACTGCTGGACCACTCCGCACAACAAGGCGGTTAGTGATCACAGCAGGCCAAAGTCATTTCCCTTAAGAGACGGAGAGAACCAAGTATAACAGCCTTCTGCATCCTAACTGCCAAGAACTCAGCTTTTGATGACAAGCTGGAACTTTGGCAAGTGAGGATACAAAAGACTGTTTCATCCCTCCTAGGACGCCAACAATCAGGACGACAAGCTTGACACGGTAACCTGGGTAAAGTTTGCCAATTTCAAACAGGAGATCCTGATATATTTGTCTTTTGTGCTCTTCTTTGGCTGAGATGTTGTATTCAGCCGGGCCGAGAACTCAATGACATAAATGTCACGAGTGGCCTTGTCGAAGAGCACAATATCAGGTTTGTTGTGATCTATCCGCCGGGTTGTTGCAAATGGCATGTTCCAATAAATTTTGCAACTTTCATTCTCAACAACCTGGGGAATATCTCCTGGCAGATAAGGCAGCACTGGTGTCACATCAATACCGTAGCAATGACGAAGATAGTAGTACAGTACTCTCAGGGCAGCATTGTGACGCTGGATATATGCACCTCTCGCCAGCACAGGACATTTATTATTATTATTATTATTATTATTATTATTATTATTATTATCATTATTATTATTATTATTATTTATATTGTTTTGTAACATACTTTATGTAATACGCTTCATTGAAGTAATATAAATAATCCGAATAATTACAGAATTTTCGTTTATTCTTAAAGTGGATGCGAAGTTCACATTTTCAACTGCAAACAGATTATTATATGAACGCATTCCCGTTAAAATAAAAACGTAGTAATTTCTTCCCCCTTAAGGTAGTAGACTTGTTTAGGTTCAGGAGCATCTTTAGGAACAGCAACCATATGTCCCAACATCTCGTACTCCTTTAAGAATTCGAGGTATCGTTGATTGAGGATCCCGTCTGACTCCAATCGCTTTAGTAGTCTTCGAAGACATCGATATGCTGTCTTTTTGGAGTCTTCCAGTTTTGAGGTGTCTGAGGATAAAGGTATACGCACTACATAGCCTTCTTGATTTCTAGAGTGCGTACTGGCGTAGTGTTCTTCACATTGAGCATCTAATGAGTTGAGAGATGACTTTGTTGGCACTGTAACTTCTTCTTGAACCTAGAATCGAGTGAGCGATTCTTGAAGTTGGTCATTCGTGATTGTATGTAAAGACTTGAGAGGATGTCTATTTGATGTAGATGAAGCAGGTCCGAGAAAGGCCCATCCAAAGATGGTATGAATAGCTAAAGGTTCATCTGATTTTCCCTTAATTATGGGCGATGGTTCTAATATTTGATTAAGCGTATCAGCTCCCATGAGAATATCAAATTATCCAGGCTTAAAGAAGTCTGGGTCTGCTCGTTCTAAGGTACTGAGGTGAGACCAATGTTGGTCTGCGATGAAGACTGATGGAATTCTGCTTGTTATTTGCGGCAAGATGTATGCTCTGAGACTCACTTGCTTGTTTGAGTTACATGACTTGATTATCAATTTTGATTGGCCAACAGTTTTAGTTGAAGAGTGATTGCCCACGCCTAGAATTGGAATCTCAGCTGCTATTTGACTGAGGTTTGCCGCTTTGACCAATTTTTTTGAGACTAATGTCAGTTCTGATCCTGGATCGATGAGAAGACGAATTATGTGCTTTGTCATATCAGGAGATATTACTATTGCCTTACAGGTAGCTAGAATTACTGAAGTTCTTGTGTCAAAGGCAGATAGAGATGTTACTTTTGCCTGTGTTGCCTGAGCAGGCAAATGCTCGGTTTGAGATGACTTGTCGATAGTGACCTTCTAAGATGACTGTTTATATTTGGTGATGTTGACATCAGTCTGAGATGCTCTTGATCTGAGATGACTTCGTGATTTGAGATGACAGCGTGGGCTACGAAAAGACTGCCACCGTCATAGTGTCTCTGATTTGTCTTCTGTCTGTAAATGTTGAGACAGCGATGTTAATCTTTCAGAGAAGGCTGCAAGAGGTGGTGGTTTTTCTTTAGGTGTTGTAAACAAGCCGTGTAACAATGAATGATGACGCTCTTTACACAGCTTACAAGTTTGAGTGTTACTGCACTTGTACAAGTTGTGCCTACCTAAGCAGTTGTAACACAACCGCTTGGTTTTCACAAATTGAAGCTTCTCAGCATCTGACTTTGTTGAGAAGTCTGGGCAGAAAGCTAGATAATGTTTCCTACCACAACACTTGCAAGTGTTGTTCAAATCCTTAACTCACGGTCTTGCCTCAGTTTGAGATGACGTTCCAGGTTGGTCTGAGATGACGTGATGTACTCTTGATGGTTGAGATGGCCTTGTAGTAGTTTTTGATTGTTCCTCAATGCTTTCCAGGGCTCTGGCAGCACCAGTAAGAAAACCAGTTAGCTGCTCTAGAGATGGATACTCAGTTGTTGAACCAAGGTGCATTTTCCAATCTTTACGAGTCTTGGGATCCAGATGGTGTGTCATGAGATGGACTATCATTGAATCCCAGTGGTCAACTGGAAGTCCGAGGGCTTTCAGTGAATTCGTGGACTCAGAAACCACGTTGAGAAGTGCGTTGATAGTAGCTGATGATCGAACTCCTGGCGTCTTTAATCGTAGCAGCTTATCCAGCTGAGCTGCGATTAGAAGTCTCTTGTTTTCATACCTCTTGACAAGCATGTCCCAGGCTACTTGGAAGGAATCAGCTGAGATTTTGATGTTGGAGATAAGACTAGCAGCATTTCCAGAGAGACTATTTCGGAGATGAACAAACTTTTCTGCATTTGAGATGGCTGTGTTTTCTCCAATTAGAGAAGCGAACAAATTTGAGAAGGCTCTCCAATCTCCGAAATTACCGGAGAATGGAGGAATTGGAATCTTCGGCAATGATGATGGTCGAACAGCAGAATTCCCACTCACGCTAGTGTTGGCTAGAGATGCTCCACTCGCAGGAGTAGCTGCTTCAAGTTCTGCTATTCTTTCGTCAAGCGCAGCTTGAATATTGACAACGCATTGCATTGCCGTCTCGTAGGCGTTATTCTTGACGTAGAGATCATCCAGTGGGATCTCAGCCTTGGATAAGATGATTCTCTCATGCTCAGCTTCAAATTTCTCCCAATTGGTCTTGAGCATTAGCAACTTTGCCTTGGCCACATGAATATTAAAGTGGTTGTGTGCTCCTTCGTTGATTTCCTTGCTGAGAGACATAATGAACGTATATTTGGACTGCTGCAGAGCCAATCTTGCCTGAAGTGTCGACATCTTTGAGGCTTTGAATGATTAGACTCCCCGCAGCACTTGGTGCTCCGCAATGCGCAGAGTCTTGAAATTCAATCTCAAGGAATATCACACCGGCTTGAAGAGATGTCTTGTGGTAACTACCCAAGCTGAGGGAAGAATCCGGCTCGAGGGACCATTAAATGTTTTGGTAGAAATGCCGGTACTTTCCCTCAAACTTGGGTAGGTTTTCTTACTAATGAACTTATCTGGTGGCCTTGAAAAAGACCGTTGTGATTAAGACTACGTAATAGTCTTGAGATGACTTGTTAGTCACATGCTCTCGAAAAAGAGCCTTAAATTAAAGTGGCCTTGAAAAAAGACCGTTGTTATTAAGACTAAGTTGTAGTCTTAATTTCTTGAGGTGACTTGGTGAGTTCTGAAAAGAACTATTGAAATGAAACACTAAAAGGTAAGCCTTGCTCGCTTGACCTTGATGAATTTACTTCTTCTTATATGTAAGCCTTGCTCGCTTGCTGTAGACTTCTTGATTCTTACGTCTTCTTATATGCAAGCCTTGCTCGCTTGCTGTAGACTTCTTGATTCTTCCTTTTCTTGATCCTCGTAGTTCGATGGATAAAAGTGGACTATGAGTGCAGCTCTCCTCGCTGCCTCTTTTAAACGGTCTGGTGATTTGAGAGGGGATTAAGTTGTATGAATACATTGGCTCGCTAGCTCCGATGGACTGAGTGGGGGTATCGAAGGTAGCGGCTCAATTACAACTTAGAATACTTTCCCACTATGACTGGCTCTCTCGTCATGGTCCGTGCGTTTGTTAGTACCTGATGAAGATCTTAGCTATGACTGGCTTTCTAGTCATGATCAGTGCGATTGTTAGTGCCGAATGATGAATTTGAGGGTTTTTTCAACATCGAGGATATGTAGAATGCTTCGAGGGAACTTCTAATGTAAAAACACGATACAGCGACAAAACCGAGTTGTTTAAATTCTACGTGAACAACGGAAAAGGACGAGTCGTAGAAGTTTTGTTGTGGGGAGCCAATGCGGTTAAGTGGTCTCCTAAAATTAGTGAAAGATCTGTAAGTATTAATAATATATATCGGGTGTATACTATATATGAATTCGTTAATTAATATCTCGATTTGCATTCTTTTTTTTTTCATATATTTATTATTATAGATCGTGACTATTCAACGAGCTTTTGTTCATGCCACTAATACGAAATTTAGAGGACCCCTGCAGACGAACAGTTTGACAGATTTGAAAATTATCAAGGAATCTGCGATTACAATCGAGGTTGACCAATTTCTCGACGAAAATACTGTTACTACTGCCGCGGTCATCCCTATTGAAACGCTCATTTCAGACCTTCCTTCTGCGGAAAGTGGTAAAAAATTACGTAAGTAACTGACAAAATTTAAAAATTATTGATTTATTTATCATGTTCATTATCAATATATTAATTTATATTTATTCTAGGTGTTTATGGGTGGATAAAGCTACCTTTTGATCTTGTCATGGTTGGCGGAGGAAGCCGTGGGAGTGGTGTCATTGTTGACCATCAGTGGCGAATCAGAGTCCATGTTAGAATCTTTCAAAGTCGTCCTGAGTTGGTAAAGGGGACCAGGGTATACGTTGATTGCAGTTACAATCTCCAAGGTAATATTTTTACGATAATACTTAATAATTTATTGCCACCGTATACATAATTAATTCATTCCAATCTAAATCTACTGTTTCAGAAGGATCAATAGTGACTTGCCAGTCAATGAATGATATATGTATCGTACCCAAAGAGAAAACCTTGAAACCCGAGGAATTGAATGACATGGGATTTACATACCCTAAACGTAAATGTGATGACGACTTGAATTCTTCCTCAACGAAGAAGTTATCACCGTTTGATGAATAAGTATTCATGATTAAAATAATAGGTCGTTTTATAATTAGTATGAGTCAATTATTATTTATCAAAAAATAAGACTGCAATATTATTGTGATAATCGGGATTAAGATTATTCTAAGAAGTCTTACTATATAATGAAAAATAGTCTTAATATATAATAGATATATAAAAGTAAATTCAATTTACTAAATATTGTAGTCGTATAATTTAAAAAAAAAACTTAATACTATACTAACGATAAAATTTAAACTATTAAAAAATAAGTTGCGTTTCACGCTGAAAACTTTGAATATAATTCTATAATAACTCTATATACAGCATACAACTATTTTCTGAAGTAATTTCTATGACAACAATGCGTTTGTTTCCTCGGAATAATCTTTTTTTAAACTATTTTATTTACTTTACGGCCAAATTAATGTAAACTTTTATATATGAAGAACAGGTTTACATAATTAAAAGATTCTCATAGCATTTAAATAAACGCTTTCGTATTTTATCAGTCAATTTAAAGTTTATTGTAAAAAAACTGATTAAGCTTAAATCGTTATATATATAATTAATCTCAAGTTGATCTCGATTAATGATGTTATAGAAATCTATTGAATACATAAATAGTCTGATAATAGTTTATAATCAAATATTATATAAGTGACAGAGTTTATTATACTATATAAGAAGATGGTATTTATATTATAATATTTATTTGAAGACATCTTACGTTTGGTAACAGATGTAAAAATAGTTCAAATTTGGGATATTTTTAAATATTTATTATGTAATGTTTCCAATCTCGACAAGAAAAACTTTTTTTATTTTTTTGTATTGTGCAAAAATGATCGACGTAATTAAAATGCTTCCATTTAAATTGTTCTGTCTTAATAATAATTAAAAAGAAATAAAATACAATTTTATAAAATGTTTAAATACGGATAATCCGATAATATTTTATGTATTGAATTAATCAATATAGTAGATATTCGATTTTCCTAATTACGTCGATTTTCTGAATACTTTTCATTTTTTATTTTTGTCTTATTGTAAATGGCTCAGTATTACGCTTGGAGTAATTTATGTTTGTAAGTGCCATACCTGATTATTTTTTATTTCTTCCATTAGCCTTAGAACGAGGTTCATAATTATTGCGATAATTTTGTTATCCTCGCAATTGAATCGACCATCATATTATTGTTAGCGATTCAATATACAATGCTTAAAATGATAAAAATTCATAAGTACCGTGCATGATTATTTTTCGCTCCTCATTGTGTTTATAATATTTACAGGTGACGTAATTATCGCGATAATATGAATACTCCCAATTAAATTGGAAAGTGATCAAGAAAAATATTAACAACTTAATATGTACCCTCTTTTATTAATAAATTTATTGAATAAATTTTAAAATATTATAAGGATGCAGTATAGATGATGTACTTTATATTACGATTTATCCACAAAATGTTATTTAATATGTTGATGTACCTATCATTTATAAGATCAACTGAATTTGTTTGTTATAAGACCAAGAATAAAAGAAACTTTATCATTACATAGTGATCTGCACATATATTTCTTTATGTTTTGTAACACAAAATCTGTTCGCAATGTTAGTTTTAATCCGTTATACGTTTGGATATTTTTCATAGTGTATAATTTTGTATTGATTTAATTAACACTAGAAAATTTGAATTGCGCGCGGGATGCGCGCGCTTTAATTCTAATCAATAAGGAATCAAGGTCCATATTTTCGATACTAAGCTAACCAGTTAGCCATCAATTTTAATATATAGGATAGTATATTTTAATATAGCATAAATTTCCTCACTGTTATGGATAAACATCTTTATAATAAGATTGCATAATCATTATTTATATTATTATCCTAACGATTTGTATTGGAATTTGTATTCATTCGTTAAATTTTTTTGAGTTGACATATTTCGGATGACTCAAAATAACCTTATAATTAATTATAATTTATAAAATAGATTTTGTACCAAATAGTTAAATACTGTGTTATAACGAACATCGTATATTCAACATTGCAAAATTCTTATCTCACTCGGAATATAATAACTGTAAGTATAATTCACAATAATTAATATGTTAATCAATAGAACTATTAAGAAATTAGAAATGGATCATTGGTTACAATAATCAATCAATAATTTTCAAATAAATATGTAAATATGAAGGCATTGCATTATATCGCCACTAAATGCTCATTTGAATCAATTTAAATAACAATATAATACAAAACGTTTACTTTTAAAATATTTATAATATCGTGTTTTGACAAAATAAATAAACATTTGCCAATTTTTAGGTTATGTGTAAGAAAAACTTAATATATACTTGGTTAACAGTCGTAAATTTTTCAACATTATCAAATATTTATAAATTTAATTGCTTTCATATCACATTGATGGTTAATTATTGTTAATTAACAAACTAACATTCATAATGTTAATAATGTATTTTTTTTTCAGGAATACATATTATAAGGGAATAAAGATTAATCTGTGATTGTCAACATCTTGAGAAAATTACATAGCGTTTGGGCCATTCGACTACATATGAACTTCGTTTTTATTTGAGATTGCGGCATACTAGAATATAAAATTGACCTGATTTTTATTGAGTAATAGAGATAGACTGAATTATAAGAGATTGACTGAGATATTATTGAGAAATAGATCGAGATGTAATAAAATTGACTAAGATATATGGAAATAGACCGAAATATGACAAAATTGATTGAAGTATGCAGAAGTAAACAAAAATATTCATATAGACATTGAAGAAATGACTTTGGAGACAGAATATATGAATTTGACCGAACTATAAAGCTTATATAAATCTAATTTGACTATGGAACAGGAATAAAATTTGTTTAATATTAATTTGTTTATTATTAATATGTTTATATTATATGTTTAATATTAATATGTTTTATTATTAACATTAAATTTATATGAATTCGACTAAAATTTGAGAAATATATAAATTTTTAAATTTATATTAACCTAAATTTCGTTTATGTATTAGAATCCAACAATATTTAGACGCAGTACTATTTGTAAAACGAATTTTTTCATTTATTCTAATGTAATAAGTATAATAATATATATGAAATAAAAATTTACATCGAAGTCGGAAAATTCTAAATGAACTTTATTATAATTTATTATCTTAATATGATTTAATATAATATAAATCTTTTATGTAACAAACGAAAATTAGAATAAATAAATTGGCGATTACTAATTCATGAATGTTTTAGACTTATTAAATATATATTTTTCCTTTCGCATAACGTATATCCAAATTATTCACGTTTTCCTTTTAACCGTAACTTATATTAAAATATAAAATAATACGTGTCATAATTATAATTATTAACTGATTAATTACGATTAAATATCATCATTTTTTATATATTTTATTATTCTCTAAATCCGTTATATATTATTTGAAGATTTATTTATTTTTCCCCTTTCTTTTTTTTCTATGATGGGCCGTCCAAAGATCATCCGAACTCCAGAGGAAGAGGAGGAGTTTAAAAGAGCTAAACGCGCAAGAAGAAATGAACAACAACGTAATAGACGAATAGCGACACAAATTAAATCATAGAATTTGCTTTCTCCTTCTATATCTCTACAGCCTAATGGTTCTATGGCGTCGCACAATAATCATATCAATCATAATAATGTTACTAATAATAATGATGACTCTGTTCAAGAAAATTATATAGGACAAATGAATATACTTTGCATGCATTGTGATGCTAAACACTTTAAAAACGAAATGGTATCTAACAAAGGACACTCTTTCAATGACTGTTGTTATCATGGTGAAGTAAAGTTAGATTCTCCACCAGACTTTCCCATCGTATTGAGATCATTGTTCGAGGGCACGCATGAAAAATCGAAGAATTTTTTTGAACGTATTCGTAATTTTAATAGTTCTTTTTCTTTTGCATCGTTCAATGCCAATTTCGTTGATCTCAGTGCTCAAAGGAGGGGTCCATATTGTTTTAAAATCCACGGACAAATCTATTATCAAATGAATAAATCACTTTATCCATCTTCCGATGAATCACCCAGTTATGGACAACTTTTTATAGTAGACTCAATGGAAGCCACAAATATCCGCGCTGAAAAGAACATTCACTACGATAAGGAAATTTATAATAAATATGTTGAATCCTATTTAATGATGAAGGATGTATTAGAATCACAATCCGTCATTAGCGATACCGGAGATATCATTGAACCTGAACTAAATTTAATATTTTCAGTTAAACCAGGTATTGATATTCGACGTTACAATTATCAGAGAACAAATGAGGTTGCTGCAGTTTTTTCGATGACTTCAGATGGCGATATTCCTGAATCTTACGTAACGGTACAAAATAAAAGTACTAAAACTTTACAAAGGTTGAGTATAATGGATCCCAATACTGAACCATGGATATACCCTCTTTTTTATCCTCATGGTAACCAAGGTTGGCACCGTTCAATACAAAAAGTAATTCATGTTGATCGAAGAGTAACACGAGCAGATTATTACGAATATAAATTGGCTATTCGAAACGAGTTCAATCCCTTTTTAATGGGTAGGCGTCTAACACAACAATGGATCGTAGATAGTTACGTAAAAATTGAGAAAGATAGATTAACTTACTGCAAGAATAATAAAAAAAAATTGCGTGCAGAATCATACCAAGGATTGCTAGATCATTTACAATCTCGAGTCGATAATAACGCTAATCAGCGAATTGGAAAAATTATTATTCTACCATCATCTTTCACTGGATCTCCGCGAAATATACTACAACATTATCAAGATGCTATGTCGATAGTTAGAAGATTTGGTAAGCCAGATTTATTTATTACAATGACGTGTAATCCCAAATGGCGTGAAATTACGGAAAATTTGTTACCAGGTCAAACGGCATCTGATAGACCTGATTTAGTGACGCGAGTATTCTCCATAAAGAAAGATATTCTAATAAACATGGTGATCAAAGATAACCTCTTCGGTGAAGTTATTGCATATAATTGGGTGATTGAATTCCAAAAACGAGGATTACCACATTTGCATATGTTAATTACCTTAAAAAATTGATCCAAAATGTCGAATTCTGAACGGGTAGATGAGTTTATATCTGCGGAATTACCTGATCAAACAGAAAATTTGACATTATATAACATTGTTACATCGAATATGCTTTACGGACCTTGCGGCGATTGGTGTATGGTTAATGGAAAATGCTCTAAAAGATTTCCAAAGACTTTTCAGAATGAAACTTTAATGATTCTTGATGGATATCCTTCCTACCGCCGTCGTGATGATGGAATAACATTTTCAAGGAATGGAGCAGTTTTTGATAATCGACATGTTGTGCCATATAATCCCATTTTACTTTTAACTTTTAATTGTCACATTAATGTAGAAATAGTGTCGACGGTAAAAGCTGTCAAATATTTATATGCATACGTATATAAGGGACATGATAAAGCAGGTGTTACGATAAATGGACATGTACAAGCTTCTTTCAGATCGGCAGCCGAAACGAATGGTCATTCGTCTACTGAATCGGAAGGAACCTCAATTGTTCATTCATCAATGGCTGAAATGAATGATCAATCATCTAATGAATCGGAAGGAACCACAATTATTAATCATGATGAAGTGAAAAATTTTTTGGATTCTCGCTATGTTGGGCCACCTGAAGCTTCTTGGCGTATTTTTTGTAAACCATTGCAAGATAAGAGTCACTCGATTGTTCGATTACCTGTTCATTTGCCTGATCAACATAATATTACCGTGACTGATGATTGTAATGAATATGACTTAATTGAAGCCCTGCAAAAGCAATCAATATTAATCGATTATTTTTCTTTAAATGAACGTGATCCATCGGCTAGACAATATCTATATACCGATATTCCTTATCATTATACGTTTTCCAAGAAAAACGGTTCACGAATATCTCAATGGCATCCACGACAGCGATCTTTTAACGTTATTGGCCGAATGTATTCTGTTAGTCCTGCACAGTCTGAATTAATTCATCTAAGAATATTATAACTCCACGTTAAAGGAGCAAGAAACTATGCAGAACTTCGAACAGTTGATGGGGTCGTTTATGATACGTTTACTGAAACCTGTTTAGCTGCTGGCCTAATTGAAGACGACGATGAATGAAAAAGAACACTTAGTGAAGCAGTTATTTGGATGATGCCTCGACAATTACGTTGTCTTTTTGTGCGAATACTCATCCACTGTCAACCACTTCACCCGCGGGAACTTTGGAATGAATTCAAGGAGTCTATGTCTGATGATTTAATTAAACGTTTCGGTTTAGAACGAGGATTAAAAAAAGCTTACGTTTTTATTAATTCAATGCTTCATAAGGAAGGTTATAGTTTTACATCATTCCCAACGATGCCACAAATAATGGAACTCGAAGATATAGATAATTTGGAACAAGATATAACTTCAGCAACAACGAACTATTCGAATTATGATAAATTAAATATACACCAAAAAGAAGTAGTAGATCACGTATTATTTTTATTAGATAATGATGGTCTTAATAGTAAATGTATTTTTATTGACGGACCAGGTGGTTCGGGAAAAACATTTATCTATAAAACTTTATATCACCTATTGACAGATAAAAATAAGGGTGTGTGCACCATGGCTTTTACAGGTATTGCCGCTACTCTCTTGCCTAATGGAAAGACGGTTCATAAGACATTTGGCTTACCAGTTCCCATGTTTTCTGATTCATCTTCAAACATCAAACCAAACTCGCGACAAGGAATACTTTTGAAAAATGTTGACGTATTTATTTGGGATGAGGCACAAATGTCTCCTCGATATTCATTAGAAATTGCGGACCGTACGTTACGACATATTATGAACAACGATATTCCCTTTGAAGGAAAAATAATGATATTAGGTGGAGATTTTCGTCAATTGCTTCCGGTACAACCTCATGCGACAAGAAGTGAGACTGTTAATTTATCCATTAAATTTAGCTTATTATGGAAACATTTTCGCACTTTTTCTTTAAAACAAAATATGCGAGCTTTACCAGAAGAAACTGAATTAGTTCAATTTCTGTTAGATGTCGGCGATGGAAAAATAAATAATTCTTCTGATATGTTAGTACTACCTAACTCATGTTTGATGTCAACAAGTGATAATATTGTAAATAATATGTATCAAAAGATTATCGTCGGTAAACGTTATGATGACCTTACTGGAACAGTAATTCTTTCTTCGCGAAATGTTGATGTCGATGCAATTAATCAAGAAGTAGTTGACCTTTTAATTGCATCTACGGAAAAAAATTACCAGGCCGTCGATAGAATCCACCAAATATTGTCCCTTATGAACTTCGATTAAGGCAATATTCAATTGTTATGTTAATTAGGAATTTCACTCTGAGCGAAGGATTATGTAACGGTACTAGATTAATAATTTTAGAATTGGGTACTAACGTCTTACGTTGCAAAATCTTAACAGGAGACCAGGCAGGAAATATTGTTTTTATTAATCGTATGAGTTTATATTGTGAAAATACATATCCATTTACATTCAAACGACGACAATTTCCGATTAAGCTTGCATTTTGCATGACTATAAATAAAGTCCAAGGTCAGACTTTTGAAAAAGTAGGAATTGATCTCACCAAAAATGTATTCAGTCATGGGCAATTATATGTAGCATTATCTAGGGTGCGCAGTTGGAAATCGGTGGAAGTTTTTATCGACAAAACTAAAATCGACAGATGAGTGAAGAATTTTGTATACAAGGAGCTTTATATATAACGATTTCACCTCGATTTTATTTCATGAATATCCTCAGCCGGTGCACGTTGTTCTAATAACATTGGCAACCCAGATGAAGAAATATGATTTAAAGTGATTTGAAATAATTTGGCTGAGTAATATATGAATTTTTCAAAATAAATCATTCTGAAAATTTAAATTATAAAGAGACTAACAAATATTGTGGTGCAGAATTTTTTTCATGCCGTTCTTAAAATCATACGAAACGATTATAAAAATAATCAAACTAAAAGAATTTTTTTTACGAGTCATCATGTTAAGATACCCATACGGACTTAGGAAATCCTCGTGATAATTGATTTAATAGAGCTCTAAATCTTTTTTTCATCTATACAAAAATAAATTTAATTAAAATAATTTTTGAAGGCTTAGTGATCATTGTTCTTTCTAATAAGACTTTTTTTAAATGATGTACGTGTACATGGTATTTCTTAGGGACGGTTTAATGTGACAACATATCGGATTTAGATTTTTAGGGAACAGTAGAGCATATACCTACGCTCACGCTGAAGGTTTATAATACGTGACATTCTCAGCATATGAAGATCACGTTTTATTTATATTTTACAATAAATAAAGGAAGAATTTCATAAAAAGTTGATTTTTTGTTAGATAAAAATCTTTATTTAATAACACAGGTCATACCCAGGATAAATAAAAGAAGACAATTATTTAATAGTTATCATAATCAAAATTCTAAGACCTTGCTAATCAGCAACCACAACTATACACTTTCTATACCTTTCTTCCTATTTGCAATTTTAACCATAACAAGATGCATTGTTTATAATACAATCATTCCGAAAATTATTGGAAATAAATCGAGTCGAACATTAAATAATACAACGTAAATATATCCAAAAGCCGATTGCCGTCTATTCACTCATCATAAGTTGTATTGGATATCCACCTTATATATAGCAAATTTCAAAAGTAATACGAATAGAAATAAATAAATTGTAAATCTTAATATAAATTCATTAGATGATGATTCATATTTTACAACTCACATGAATAAAATAAAATAAAAAGAAACAACTATTTAATGTTTATAAAAACAAGAATTAAACTTGTATACGAAGTAGCGTGCAATAATATATAATTAAATATATTTTTTTTTGATATGATATATTTCTATGTCATAGGTGAATATTAGATTGTAATTTATAGAATAGATTCAATTCAAATTTTAAAAAATATATGAAAAATATAATAAAATAGTATAAGATGAGTACGTCTGAATATTCTTACGATTACAATTGTAAGAGCATGCTATCCACTCTCATAGTTTTCGGTTTACTATAACTTTTTTAATATTCATCTGTCAATCACACAGTTGGTTACGATAATAGTAATCATAATCTCAATTTAATCTATTGTTAGAATACTATTCAAAATTTAACAATCAAGAAACTTCTAAAAATAATTTAAATACGTGTAGTGCTCTATTGAAATATTATAAAGTTCGTACAATAATATATTAAATAATACTTATATTTCATTTGAGCGAACATTGTGCACAATCGCTATGTGCACAATCTGCTCAAGCTGCTAGTGACCCTGAAGATGCTTATCAACCTGAATTAAGAAATGATATGGTGCTGATGGAACTCGAAAATTTGCTAAACAACACATCTGCCAAGATACTGACCAAAAGTGTAACAACAGCTTCTAGCAAAGACTCGACAGAAGGTAATTTTATTTTATTTTCTTAATTTAAGAATTAAGGTCCTTAGATTCAAGTGGCGTGGATTTGTCAGGACTTACACATAAATAAAAATGTGTCTTAATTTATTACTGTTACAGTTAAATGAGCAATTTCATTTGGTTTTGGATAATTTAACATGATAAATTTTTATTTTCTAAAATGTATACTATTAAAATATTTTTCATTTACCATCATTTCTTAATTTATAGCTTCAACCGAACATCCACAGCACTCGAATGAACCTGTAATATGTCCTGAAGAAGTCGGGAATCGTAAACATTGCTCAGGTAATCTTTGAAGCTACAATAATTTTTCTTTATTATTTTTCCATAAACAATGTTGGTTAATGTTTAAAAACTGCATTACAGTTCAATCCAATTCGACCAAGACAAAAAAACAATGTTCACAGCAGGAAGATGACAGATTAATACAATTGAGAGGACAAATGTCTCCAAATTATGTAAAAAGATTAAAATAAAATAATATTCGGGTGATAACTTATAAATTAGATAATTAATATTTTTAAACTTTGTATTAAGAAATTCTAGCAAACTACATTGATGTGCACATGGAGTTGTTGGCAAAAAAATTAACTAGTACCAAAAGAAGTATTTTATACGACATTAAACGCAGGAGTGACGGTGAAAATTTGAATCCTGCTCTATCAAGTGACCGAAAATTGGATGAATCTTGGAAAAAGAAACTTGGAATGAAATTGAATCAGCGATCCAAAGAAGTTTTTGACATTTAATGCTGATATAAACACGAATATTGAAAAACGCAATGCGATTGTAAATATTTTTTTAATATATATCAGTAGTTCAAAAGTGTATTCATTAATATATTAAATCACTTGATATTTCAGAAAACCATGTTTGAAATCACCACTGATAGTTGTTTCGACTATGTAAAAGCCATAAAATTAATATTGGCTTCAATAATTACAAAAGAAGTCCAATTACTCTACAGTGGTAGTGGACGGAAAATAAAAAATATTGGAAAGCTCAACTTTAGTGCTACTTATATTTTTAAAGTGATTGAAGATAAATTGAGGATTGAATTTAAATTTATTAACCATTTTTGATATTAATCATCCTAAGAATTCAATAATTTCAATGAAAAATTAACTTTTAGAGTTCATTACTGATCAATACGATAATCAAAACCGTACATTAAAAGTACTGAGTACTGTAAGTACCTATCTTTCTGGTGCAACAAATCATGACGGAAGACGACTGGAACGATAAAAATGCGATTGAAATATTTAAGTTCCCGTATTTTTATATTTCAAATACTTTCTATTCAATTACTTACTTTTTTTATTATTTTATATATTTACTATTATATAATTCACTTTTTACTCAACAATATTACTTTATATTGTACTTCAAAATACTATTTGATACCTTCTTTTAATATAATTCTTTATGATATTTTATATGAATTAATATAAGGGTATTTAATATCTAATGAGTTGGTAATTAAATTACTAAGACTTTCAATGCTTGGTTCAGTGTTAGTTCATTGTATTTTAAGATTTGGCCTAAGCTATAATATTGTTTCCCAAGCCCCAGTTTCCCTCGGACCAGTATTCATTCATTGTCTTTTAAGGCTCGGATCCAAGTTAATTTTTTGGTTTTCCAAGGCTCGGCCCCAGGTTAATTTTTTGGTTTTCCAAGGCTTGGCCCAAAGCTCGGCTTTTTGTTTTCCAAGGCTTGGAACATGGCCATCATCCAAGGCTCGGACCATTGTCCGCCCAATGGTCAGCCGAGGCTCGCCCTAGCTTCACGCCAAGGCTTGGAACACTGGCATGACGACTGGCCAAGATCTGGTCCAGGCCTTGCCCAATGGTTCCCTCCAACTAAGGTCAGGCAATCATGAGACATGAGAAGTCCAGATGTCCGACGAAATCATGCAATAAAGTGTGAAATAATTATCATTGCGTTTATGGTCTGATCAACCTGATTTTATTTTAATTATAATTTCTATTGAAACTGATTTAACCCTTAGCAGCCACATCTCACCCAGGCCACATAACGGCCACATGTTATGTGGGGTAACTAGTCACCCCGTGTGGCCGCTAAGGGTTAAACAAAGATAAATTCTATAATGTTTTAAATTCTGATTTCATTTTTACCTTTTTTGCTATAAAATCGTTAACATAAAAGATAATTATCAATATCACTCAAGTTCTGACAATTACACCGGCACACAAAAAAAAAAAATTAGCAAAACGGTTGACCCTGAAGGCCATCCCTGTAACTTCCCGATAATTCTACACTTAAGCGCTTACAACTTCACTAATGATATTTTTGAGCTCTTCGAGCTCAGAAAAATAGCTTTTGAATGCTTTTGAGCTCTTCGTGATCAAAAATCTAATAGAAGTTTTGTGGAACATTATTTTTTGAATTTTCAAACGGCAATAACTTTTGAATGAATATACCGATTTCCCCGCGGTTAGCAGCATTTGACGAAGTTTTTCAAGTCTGACAAAGAATCTCAAATTTTGAATTTGCGCTAGGAATTTCGGAGTTATTCCGAAAAAACACTTTTTTTGGTTTTCTTTATATCTCTCGAACGAATTAACCAATTTTGACCGGACTTGTAGCGATCGACGTGGTTTTTTGAGGTTAAGAGCTGAGGAGTTTTTAGAGTTGAACTATCAAGCCGTTTAGGAGTTATTCCAAAAAAACCACATTTAAAAAAAATTTTTTTTTCAGTTTTTTGAAGATTTCTCAAAATTTATTGATCTGAATCGGTCCAAATAGTTTTCAAAATCTAAGTTTGGTCGAAGCCTTTTGAATGGCACCAACCGCAATGGAATAGGTCAAGCCGTTCGAAAGTTATAAGCGGTTCACACACACACACACACACACACACACACACACACCGTGACAACCTCGCGGGAATAGTCAGGGAAGCTTCCTGTGACTTTCAAACGTCGAGTTCTGATGAAAACTCGATTTTTACAAAACGGAGTGAAAACAACAACTTCCTGATTTTTGAAAATCTTCGATTTTCTTAGCAGGAAGTTAAAAAATGTCTGTACACCGGGCGCGAACTATCCACAGGCATATTTTTCGACCCGCTACATACGAATTTCAAGTCAAAAAATAGCGAAAATTCGAAATTTTGGCAAGAAAACAAATTTTGAGATTTAAGGCAAGCATAATTTTCATGTATTCTAATCTGTTAAATACTAATTTCGATCGTACTTTCATCACAAACTCTTTTTATTCTGAAAAAATTGTGAAATATCCTTAAAAATTGCAAAAATTTTGAAAAATTGCGATTATCTTGGTACACAAATTCGATTTTTTAACAGTTCTTCGAGGGTATTGTACTGTTTTATTTTCAAATGATCTACGACGTGGATACTTCTTCTTCCACCTTTCCCTTTATTTAGTAAAATTTTGCCATCGTGTTGGGATTTCAAGTTCTTCGATGTGCTAACTGGATGATCTGGACTTCACCAACTAGTTCGCATAACTTTTACTTTTGTATGACTGAAATTGACGGTTTTACTTTGTCGAATAGAAGTAGAATACAGTACGCCAATGTTTCATCAGATGTTAATTCACAGAAAACAGTTATTGTTGATAAAACTGAAGCTCTTGGAAAGATAGAAGTAGAAAAAAAAGGAGTGCCAATGGAGGAGAAGAGGAAAAAGAAATTTCTGACGATGAAAATTCCGAAGATGAAGATTTCATGCCGAATGGGAAAAAGAAAGACCCTGCCTTTCTTTTTCCTGAATCAGGAAAATTAAATCCTGAACCATTTAATCGAGAAGAACTAAATGATTTCATACGAGATTCGAATTTGCCTAAAGATAGAGCTGAATTACTGGCATCGAGACTAAAAAATAAAAATTTATTAGCTGAAAAGGTAACGGCTTACTTTTATCGGAAAAGAGAAGAGGAGATCCGGAAGTTTTCACAAAGGACGATGAGAACTCGATGGTGTACTGTTCCAATGTTAAAGGCTTGGTTGATGAATTAAAACCTACCCTAGCGGATTCGTGGTGACGGTCAAACGACGGTGAATTCACCGTAAATTCACTTTATCGATGAAAGAAAGTCTGTTGATGGTCGAACAACCGTCGTTCGACGGGAAGAAATAAGTCAAGTTGTGAATTATTCTAACAGTGATTGCATGGTTCATGAAGTAAACATTGTACAACATTTTCTCAATTTTTTTTTATACAATAGCCATGACTTCCCAATCCTTTGATTTAAGATCAAATGGCGGTGAAGAAGATAATGACGGTAAAGTAGAAATTTTATAAGCGGCTGAGTGAATATAAGTTTGATTTGTAATTGTAAAAAAATTCCATAAAATCATATATGAGGCAAATAAAATACAAATAGATAGTTAACAAAAAATAATTTGAAAAAAGATTCAGTCACTACAATGTTTGACATTATCCAGAAAAACACTTTTTATAAATTTTTGTAAAATTTCAAAATTATTTAAAGTGAAACTTCCTTAGAATCGTTGTGATTTCAAACCGTATGCAACGGAAAAAACTACAGGTAAGAGACACAAATACAAAAATGTGTAGGATAAAGCCAGGAAAGAATAAGACAGAAATATACATACTATTTTATATTATCGGTCTCTCCTCTTTGTGCCATACTTCGTAGCGTCCCCACTCCCGTCTTCTGAGCATAGTCGCCTGTAATTTGTGAGCCAGAATGAGAGAGCAGATGTCGGTGAGTATGTATATTGCACACTGTTTAATACGTACTTGTATTTGAGCATTTAACGTACGTTAGTGTATGTGAAAACTACGTGAGCTACTGTACACTGTATGTGACTGCGTATTACAGCTTTTTAGTAAGATGTCAGTGTGGTGTGTTATTATTTAACTGTGTGTTTGTGAGTATTTTTACGCACTTTTTATTAGCTTCACTTGTATGTATGTATGTATGTATGTATGTATGTATGTATGTATGTATGTATGTATGTATGTATGTATGTATGTATGTATGTATGTATGTATGTATGTATGTATGTATGTATGTATGTATGTATGTATGTATGTATGTATGTATGTATGTATGTATGTATGTATGTATGTATGTATGTATGTATGTATGTATGTATGTATGTATGTATGTATGTATGTATGTAACCGACTCCTTTGGGCGCGATTTTGATCCACTTTCAACAGCCAGATTTCGTTCAAACTTTGTAGATTTATCGAGGACCGATGACAATACACTAATTTGATAAAATTATTCCATTTTTCAATTCGCAAAATAAGATTTTTGTTAATATATGTATAGTTTTTATCTTGTAACAGGGTAAAATTACCCATCATCGGTAAGTCGCCAGAGAGCGATAATTATTCGGGGTGTGAAATAGGTAATTGAACGAGAGTCGGCGAATGTGACAACCAGAAGGGGTTGAGTGACCGACCACACCGGTCGAAAATCATCATCAATTAAGGTAACTATTTTTTCGCACGTTCAATTGGAACGCTGCGATAAAAATCTCATAAAATTCTCATAATAATTATCTGGCAATATATTACCTAATTTAAATTTACAGGAAAACATAATTAAAGAAATTGGAACCGGATCCCCGGAAGAAATTTGGACCACGAAAAGAACTTTCTCTCAAAAAAGGAATTGCTTGATCAGGAAATTTGTAGGATATTCGTCAAGTTAAAAGAGAAAAACTAAGGTACCAAATTTTATTCCGTGGGCGGAAAGTGGACCGTGGCTTACACTCGGTCTACTTTACCTCTTCTCCTTTTTATTATCTAAAATTTATTAATAAATAATAGTTAAACATTTGCTAGTTCTGACTGAGTGATTTTCATGGGGGCTTATACCCGAGAATCACTTAATCGACCTTGCGGGAAAATTTTAACAAATAAAAATTTATCAATTAATTAATTAGCATCCAAAAAATTCGTTTAATTTATTGTTATAATTTTTATAACAATTAACTTAAGAAAAATTGATTAATTTCGTGCTTGAAAAATAATCGACAAACTTTTTACTAGTGGAATTTTTGGTCGAGCGTCGATATATTTTGTGTCGCAGTAAATTCCAATTACCCAAGGTCAAAAACAACTAAGCTAGCGAATGTTCAAGCTAACGAAATTGAATATTTCGACTTTTGTCAATTTTTTATAATTTATAAAACTATTAGAAAATTATTAAGAATATTTTACATTAGGAATTATTTACTGAATTTATGTTATCTTGTGAAATATTTTTTATCATCTGAAAATTATGTGATCTTGGGATTAAATCCGTAAATTAATTAAATTAATTTTCGTTGCAAATTGATAATTAATAGCGTGGACATTAAGTCCAAGAAATTAGTTATTCTGAGTAGAAAATGTCACAGGAAAAATTGGTCAGAATTAATTAATTTACAACGATAAACTTGTGTTAATAATTTTTAACTTGATTGTAAAATTTATATCGTGATTGATTTAATTATCAAAAGTTAATTCAAGGTATTAAGACCACTTGTTCTAAATAATTATTAGTATATTATTAAGACCATGATAATAAATTAATAAGGAATTTGAATCTATTTAATACTTTAATACAGAGTTAAAATTTACAATCGGAATTTGAAATCGAATGTTCGTTAAGTCTTTTGGAAATTGATTGTAAATTTGGAATTATCGTTTCACTAATTACTAATGATTGAATGATTAAATTAAAATATTTAACTAAAATTAATAACAGTCAATTTTGTTAAAATAAACTTCAATTAAGCAAAGTGTGGGTTATGTGAGTGAAGAATTGTACGGGTAATGTGTGATAGAGTGTTAATAGTGTTAAGTTTTGGCAGTCCGGTGGACTTATAATTTTAAGCTTAGTTTGAGGACAAGTGTGGGAGACCGTTTGTTAGATAAAGGCCGTCTAGTCATCGTATCGTCGTTGGAAAGGTTCGTTTGTTAGAAAAAGCCCATTAGGTCAAGGACAGGTGTGGGAGACCGTTTGTTAGAAAAAGCCCGTCTAGTCATCGTATCGTCGTTGGAAAGGTTCGTTTGTAAATATCGTTTATCTCGCAGTTATTCTCCGCTTCGTTAGATAATAAGTTAATTACAGTGTGTGTGAGTAAGCTCTTAAATTATTAAATTTGTTATTTTTATTGTTAATAAATATCGATATATTGTTAATTAAATATTTATTCCTCAACAGCACCTTCCTCCACTCTCTCTACCCTTAAGAATAAGATTTCTCAGTTCTGGACCGGTTCCAGGAACCGTGATTAAAAATCCTGGTGGCGCCCTGATAATTATTGTGTTTGTTTATTTCGTTGGTTTATTTATAAAATTGATTAGGGGCCAACCTGAGCAGGTAAAACTGTTACAATCTACAGTCGATAAGGCAAGAATTTTAATTTTAATTTTTGTATAATTTTTCTCTATTGTCGATAAAGCAGGAATTTTAATTTCCAACCATTATTTTTAGTCTATTTATATAATGTTAACAAATTTTCGAACACCAAAGAGAATTTATAATTCAACAAAACAAATAATAGTTTTAAAAAACTAAAAAGCACGCTTTTCATAGAAAACCAAACTAAAAAATAGAAAATAAATTTAAACTAAGAATAGTGTTAAATATTTCAATAAATTTAAATTAATAATAGTGTAAATAAAAAAAATTATTTCATTTTAAAAAAAGCGTGGGGTGCTTTTTAAGATATTATCAAAATGATAATCACTCTACTCATATCTGTCAATAAAATATTTATAAATATTGACACAATGCACCCCACGCTTTCTTTAAAATGAAATAAATATTTTTTTTTATTCACACTATTATTAATTTATATTTACAGAAATTTTTAACAATATTCTTAATTTAAATTTATTTTCTATTTTTTAGTTTGGTTTTCTGTAAAAAGCATATTTTTTAGTTTTTTAAAACTAATATTTATTATAGCTTGTTGTCCTAAATAATAAATTTTATTAGATAATGCCGAAATGCAGAAGATGCAGTATTTCAAAGGTATATCAACCAAATTGAAACTAAAACATTTTTATCGTATTTTAGTTATCATAAGTCTCTTGTATCATTTGTTGAAACTGAAAATATGTAGCAATAGATTATGTAACATATGTTAGATAAAATATAAAATGTCTTTTAAAATTAATCAAAATACTTTTATTTTTAAACAATTAAACTTTGTAATTATCCTACCCTTGTTATATATATTCATCCTATTGTTTTGTCGATTTACTGAAGTTTTACTTCTATCGTGTGTGAATCGCACACACACCTTTTTTTTTCATGAAATTTTAAATTTAACATGGACTCATGAAATTAAATTTCTTTATAGTTAATAAAATTCAATGCATTTATTTTGGGTGACAAATTCGGAGAATGAGTTATTGTTTAGAGTTCGGGAAATAGAAATAATTATAAAAAAACATCAAGTATCCGTAAATTAGATCGTGATTCAAAGACGGTTTTAATTCACGTTTGGTATAGCATTACAGGAAAATCTCTTGACTATCGATCAGACGATCCGAATTCGATTCCCGGTGTGTGTGTGTGTGTTGTGTGTGTGTGTGTGTGTGTGTGTGTGGATGTAAACCTCTCATAACTTTTGAACGGCTTGACCGATTCTATCGCGGTTGACGCCAATCGAAAGGGCTTGACTGAACTTAGATTTTGAATATGGTTCGGACTGATTCAGACCGGTAGATTTACAGAAATCTAAAAAAAACTGTGAAAAAAAAAATTTTTGAATGTGGTTGTATTTTAATAACTTTCAAACGGCTTGAGCGATCAATTCCAAAAACTAACCAGCTCTTAACATCAAAAAACCACGTCGATTGTTACCAAGCCGGTCAAAATCAATTAATTCATTCGTGAGTTATCGTTGACGAAAAAATCGATAACAAGTGTTTTTTTCGGATTACACCGAAATTTTCGGTCTAATCAATTTGTATTTAAAGGTATATCATAGAATTTTAAAAATAGCGTCGAATGCCACGTAAAAATCGGTTCATTCATTCAGAAGTTATTGCAGTTTAAAAATGAAAAAAATAGTGATTTATTAAACTCCTATCAAACTTTTCCTCCTATCAAACTCCCACTAAACTCGAAATGCTCAAAAACATAATAAGTGCAATTTCGAGCGCTTAATTACGAAAGTAGCGGGAAGTTGCAGGGATGGCCTTCAGGGTCAACTGTTTTCCTAATTTTTTTTTCCAATATTATCATATACGCGAACATTTTACGAGCTTGATACCGATTACTCTGGATGAATGCACTTATTTTGTTACATCGGATTCCTATAATGAGACGGTGAATCAACTGTAATGAGCTAGTCTTATGCTAGTTCTTTGCGGGTGAATTAATGGTCAAATGTCGGTAAAATCACCGCGAGTTCACCCGCAGAAAAAAGCATTTCTCGGATCTTCAGTCGATAAATCAACAGTCAGAATTATTCACAATGATACCTGATAAAGACCGTCAAATCACTTCATATCGACTCATGTTTGACTGCTGCTTAACCGTGAATTGGTCATATTATAGCCGTGGCGGTGAAACCGCTAGGGTAATGTCTATAAAGACGATGAGTGGAGACTCTTCATAGATTCATTAACTAGAAGTCTCAAAGCGATCTTACTTCATATTGGAAAGAAATAAGCGCCAATTCTAATTGCCTATTCGACGAAGCTTGAAGAGACCTATGAAAATTTGGAAATTGTATTGGATAAGATAAAGTATTCAGAACACCAATGGTGAATTTACAAGGATTTAAAAATCGCAACACTTCTTTTAGGCCAACAATCAGGATTCACAAAATGTCCTCGCTATTTATATTTATGGGATTACAAAGACAGAAAAAATAACTATGTGAAATAAAAAATGGTCTGCGAGAGTGCAATTAAATGGCGGTAATCAGAATGTAATACGAACATCATTGATTCAGCCTTTAAACTATCTGCTACTGCCACTCCACATCGAACTAGGTCTCATAAATTTATATTTCAAAGATCTGGGCAAGGATGGTGATTGTTTTCAGTACTGGAGAGAAAAGTTTCCGGTGATAAGTGATGCCAAATTAAAAGAGGGAATTTTTAATGGAACTTAAATTAGAACTCTATTTCAGGATGCTAATTTTATAAGTAAAATAAATGATACGGAGAGAGCAGCTTGGGTAAGTTTCAACAATGTGTGTCATAACTTTTTAGGCAATAATAAAAGTGAAAATTACAGGACAATAGTCGAAGAATAAGTGACGAATTACAAAAATTGAGGATGCTTAATGAATCTAAAATTACATTCTCTAGATTCTAACCAACCACTTTGAAGTGAAATGGAGACTAGGTACAAAGAAATTGGAATATCAACATGATGGCAGACTGTTGCTAGACACTTAAAAGAGATATACCAAAAGACAATAACAAACGAAAGAGAAATACACTCCCTACATTGAAAAATGAAAGAGTTCGATACCACCGGAAAACAGTTTAAAAGTTGGGAAAATCATTCTTCTAGATGTGTTTATACGTCATATCCATAGATTTTACAATTTTCTTGCATTTTTAGATTTTAATCTTATATTTTCTCATAATCTTGTTTTGTTAATAAAAAATACAAGAAATTTATTTAATTGTATTTTTAAATTTTTAAATTTAATCGATATTCAAAAGATTGCGGAAATAGTCCCAAAAGAACACGAAACAAAAACAATGGCTCGAGCCATTCGTCTACAGTAACAGCAGGCGCGAAGCACGCCTGCTCCGATACGAGAGACTAACTCAACTCTCAAGCACGATACTCACTCGACGAGAGCTCGCAACTAGACATAAAGCTTGCAATTTTAGCTTGCATAAATCGTGACAATTTAGCTTACTATAAGATTGAAAATATAACTTATTCTTAGCTAGAATAAATTTGGTAATTTAAGTTTAAAAACACGTTTGTAGAGAAAAATTTATTATTATTAATTTTTTTTCTGAACACCACATCAAATATTTAGCATTACATGTATAGTGTTATATATATTTTAAAAATAGAAAATAGTGAACGTTATATTATTTTTAAGTTTATGCTCATATTTTAATTTGTTTATTAGCTTGAAGTTTTAAGCTTTTCGCTTTTTTAGAATCCACAATCTTAGTATTTTTATTATTGCCCGTTGTATCAGGTCCATTATCAGAATCATCCTGTCGCTCATCATCCTTTTTGGATTTTGTCCGATTTCCTTCCCAATATTGAGATTGGGTAAAAGTAGTTCCAACAGCTGAGACGACTTTTGATTCCGATTTTCCAAGGCTGGCACTTAAAGTGTCTAAAAGTAAAATAAATATTTTTTATTACTACTTAATAATAGACATGAGATATTTATCAGATTATTGTAGCAAGTTTATTCGTACCCACCAACAATACACTTATAAATATTAGGAACATTTAATGAAAAAACAATTTTATCTAATTTTTCTGGTGGCAGTAAAGTTTAATGCCAGATCACGACTGATTAATTTTTTCATCACAACATTGACATTTTTTTGCAGTGTGTCATCCGCATCAATCAATAGAGTCATTGGAGAACACTGAAAAAAACAAGAACATATATTTATCGAAAAAAACAAAATTCTATTGATGATACATAAATATTTAAAATAAGTAATAAACATTACGAAATTTGTTTTTAAATCAGGTTTAGTGAAAAAAAACAAGAACATATATTTATCACGAAAAAACAAAATTCTATTGATGATACATAAATATTTAAAATAAGTAATAAACATTACGAAATTTGTTTTTAAATCAGGTTTAGTTGTAAATTTTTCCTCCACACTATATAGTGTTTCCAGGTCCGAAAGTGGAAAATCAACTTCAAATGTTTTAGACCAAGTACTTTTGATAGCTACAGCTCCTTCACATTTCTGTTCCAGCAATCTTTCCATCTTTGACAATATTTTCGACTGGTTTTTTTGCTCTATCTTGAGAGATGTAAGCTCTTTTATTATATCCAAAAACTCTAAATTAAAAGAAATTAAAATTATTAAGAATAATAGAAACAAAACAGCACATATTTGATTATATTATCATAGAATAAAAATAAAATTTACGGTCTTGACTAAGGAAAACTCCTCGATCAGCATCACTTTTTTCTTTTACTGTATTATTATGGAATGTATTAATTATGGAATGTACAGAAGTTTTCTCTGGATCAGCAGCATCTATAAAAAAATAAACATTAAGTATTTGCAAGGAATCTATGAAATATATTCATGATGTGAGAAAAGTTATCATCAAACCTGGAAACACAAGTACTCCATTTGCATCGACAAATGCATCCATAGCAAAATCCAATGGTAACTGTTCACAAGTTAAATTCGATGCATCACTTAAAAACAGTGATCTAGGAACAGGAAGTGTTTGACCGACTGTCGAACGACTTTCATAATTATCAGCATAAATATTTTTCTGGTTAAAATCCAACTGATCAAGCGAAGTACCTTTGACTTTACCCCCAGATTTTAATAAAACATTTTTTTCTTTACTTTTTAGTGCTGAAGATTCATAATTTTTCTTTCCATATGTGTCCTTTTTTTTTTCTAGTCGATGATTTATTCACTTCTTTCCCTACGTTGTTGAGAGTTTTTTGCTTAATATATTTTGACTTTGTACTTTGTTCTGAACAAGTTGATGATGAATCAGATGATTTAGATTCCGTAGAACTAATGGCTTTTTTCTTTGATTTTTTGTGTACAGTCTTAGTCTTTTTTTGTTTATTAGATTCATCACTTTCTGATGAACCAAAAATAGTAGCTTTTGTTTGTGCAAGACTTTTATTGAGCTGTTCAATTCTTAAAGCTCGCTCAAGATTATCAGTTTTTTGAAGTGAATCAGCTTCTGTATCGGTCGAGAACGCATTTTCTTTTGTTTTCAATTTCTCTAATTTTGATAATGCGTCTTTGTGATCAACTGAAAAAAAGTATATTTTATAAAAAACAAATGTATAAGTAAGTAGATATAATTGTCAAAAATCTTATTCATGGTTGATGATTTTTTAATTATCTAATTATTAGAAAAATTTAAAATAAAAGTACATAAATAATGAGTGAAAATTGATTATTATTAGTTATTAGTTTTGAATTAACAGTCAATGAAAATGATACCAAAATGAGCAAATATCTGACAATTTTAAAAATTAAAAAAAAAGTAATAGTTGTAAAAATACTTATAAAGTTCATTTGTAAAAAAAATATCTGGACAAAAATTTTTTCAAGCACATACTATTGTATATTTCAAAATCATTAATAAATAAACACATGTTACTATGATAAAAATAATTGAATGAAGATGATATTAGTATAAAATTCGAATATTTTATGTATAAATCAGTACAATAGAATTATTGAAGAAATTAATTAATTTTACTAACCTGCACAGCCTCGAATCTTCACATTAAATGTTTCCATGACTTATCTGCTGCAGTTTTTTCTTTAATTAATTTATTAAAATTTATATATGGCTCTGGAGGAAATAGGCAGGTAAACTTTTTATTTTTATCATTGTAAGTCACCCACGATGATGGCACGGCGTCGATAAATTTTTGTGACTTTTTTCCCCGAGTAATAAATTAATTAATAAATATTCATACGGGTCATCACTTTCTTTATTTTTCATAGATCCAGCCATATCGATTAGTAAATTTATAATCGATTAATAAATAAAAATAATAATTAATGTTAACATCAATGTCAGTGAAATATTTCTAACCTAAATCTTGATGTCGGTTATATTGGTTACAAATACTGTCTTAAATAGTAATACCGATAGTTAATATCAATATATCAGTGGGATCCGGAAAAAGTACGCAATATTTTTTTTTTATTTATACAAAATATTTCTGAATGATAGAAAAGCAATTACGTAAAGAAAGAGACGAAAGTACAACTTGCTGTAGAGTAGTGACTGTACTGTACTGAGTTTTTGAGCCAGCAGATGGCGTTGTCGTTAAAATTGAGCGGGAGTATATAAAATAGAATAAAATTTAAAAACTTTATTATTTTATTATTCTACATCACACATTTATAGATAAAATTATATTATATTTTTATTTTATGTACATTTTTCAATATAAATATTCTTAGTTGAACTGTAATAACAAATCTGAATACAAAGATTTTTCAACGTGAATATATTAATGCAATAAAGACAGCGCAAAGTGGTGCAATGAACTATTTTTTGAAAAATTTACAGCAATTTTCATTACTTTCGACTTAACTCTTTCAATAGAAATAGTAATTGATGGTGATGATGGCTTATTACACAACTCATACATATTCAAGTGTTTTGATTGAATAGGTTCTTTATAAATTGAATCCTTAACGTTCCATAGAAGACCTTTTACTTTTATCAAATCTCCATCACGAAAAATTGTTTTTATTTGAACAACTTGATCATTTTTCAATAATACAAAATTATTTGGTGAATCGTTCGAAAGAAAAAATTCTTTATAACGTAAGTTCAAAATTTCCTGTTCATTTTCTTTTAAAATAATTAAATCCACTTTTAGTAGAGGTGGTTTTTGAACCATAGATTTTTCGTGAGTTCTACGACACAATTGAGCTACTGAATGAGAAGGTGATCGGAGGGTCCTTCGAATTTTTCCAAGCAAATTTTCAAATGAAAATGCATTTATTTCACTCAAACTACAATTCATAGTTACCACATCATCAGCTAAATGTATCAAATGATGCATGTTAACTGTTGCCCAAGTGCTTCCATATATATCTTGAGCGTCCAAAAAAAACTTTTCCAACATTTGTCGTGCAATTTGAGAAAATCTTGTTGCAGTTTCACTTGACCATAGTAATCGAGATGCAGCATGTAACAAAATAAAATTATTATATATCGAATCACTTACAATTTTTTTTAGTACAATAGGTCCAATATATAATAAGAAAAGTTTATGTTCAGTTGCTTTCCATTTTGACACATCACCTAAGTCTCTTAGCTGCCTTTGAAACTCATAAGGTGTTTGACATTTTATCATCTGAATCCGACGAGTTATTTCTGATAAATACGTTTTACTCAATTTTGTTTTTGATCTTTTTTTGGTAGTCTTATTACTTGCACACCAATAATCCATCAATTTTGAGTTTGCTCCAAGAAATCCTAGATGCATAAAATCAAGGACAAATATTGATATCATATTTGTCTTTGGTTCAATAAGTGTCAATGAAGATGCTTTATTATGGTGATCAGGATCATCGAAATCACGAAACATTTGATCTGTTCTCAAAATATCATTAGTTGATGTAAAAGTCATAGTCCTATCAACTCGGCTCCCAATACAGTTACATCGTTCACAAGCGTTAGAGCTTGTGTGTCCTTTGATACATTTAAGAAAAGCTCTAGCAGGTGTATCACAGATGAAACATTTGATAATAACAGAATACTTTGTATCTCCAAAAAAAATCCCATTTATCAGTAAATGATTGATTTCAACAATAAAATTCTTTGTAAATTGTTCTACATACAACGGTTTAGAATGGCCACAATATAAAGCAACTACAAATGGCTCATAGTTAACCAAATTTGAGTGAATCTTACAGAGTATTGGCCATATTTCAGAAGAACTAGATTTTGACAGAGATAGGCCATCACAATTAAACTGTAATTCTATAACATGCTCATTATAAGCCCGGACATTCACGCATTTCAGTAAACCTGATTCAATACCGATGTATGCAAATGTTCCATAAGTACCATCAACATCTTTCATGTTGATGACATATTTTGCTCCTCCAGTATTTAAAAAAGTTTTTGAACAAGCAGGTAAGTTAGGAAGCAACCTAGCTCGAAGAATTTTTAAGAGAGAGTCAAGATGAACTTGGGCAATTCTATGATGTACTGCCCATTCTCGTAACTGCTGTATTTCAAGGTCCAATCTACTTATTTCCTCTTCATTATTTGATAGATGATCATCCGAGGATGGTTGTCTCTGACCAACTTGCTCATCAGAACTACTTTCATTAGAAGTAACTAATTCTGGATTATTATTATTATCATTCTGCTCATATATTTCTCCTTGACTAGTATCATTTAAATCAGTATGAGAGTCTGAATTTATACTTGCAGCATTATTATCAATCACGTTTATATCTGATGAACTTGAAGAATCATTTTGATACTCCACTGGATGATGACTATTCTCTTGTTGATGATACTGATTTTTTAATTTTTTTATTGCTCGAAATTTTTGTACTCTTAGTCTTGTTAAAGCTAATTTCCTTTTATGATTGTCATTCATCGTTTTAACAGTTATTTATGAAGTAATTAATTTTACGCTTGTGATGTAATGACGTTCTAAAAAATTACAATTTTTTTATTATGAGTATTAAGAATTTGTGATTCAATAAAATGAAAAAACTTACAAAATAAATTAAATTTAAACTTACTTACTTAGTAAATATTTTTCTTTATATGGTGCAAATAAAATTAAACTTAATTATCATTTATAAACAATAACACTAACTCCAAATTAACCTTAAACTTCAGTTCTCAATGTACGCTTGGAGCAACGTTAACAGATAAGGTAGTTTTAAGCTTAAAAATGGATTCTAATGTACACTTGGAGTAACGTCAGCAGATGAGGTAGTTTTAAGCTTAGAATCCATGTTTAGAACGAATCTCATCTTACGCGTGGAAAAATAGCTAACAGCAAGGTATTTTTAAAGGTTAGTTACACTCCTAAGACTTGTCATAGAATTCATTCTAATAACAATCTAGAATGAAGCTTACAAAAGAAGACTTGGATTTTAAGCTAAAATAAAGCTATTTTGAAGTTTCAAACTTGTCCGACTAAGACAATTTCTACCTGGGAATCCTGACTTTCATTCTAAACACACCTTACTCCTTCACTATTCCAGCTAGACTGACTCTCACGGTACCCCCCACTATATTCCCTTTTTCCACTAAATTTCCCAATTTGAGACACGCATACTCCCCCACTCATTTTCCCATTCACACAGATAGTGCCCCAGACCTAGCAGTAATTCTGCTCCCCCTGAGAGTTTGAACCGTGCTCACGACTACTCTCGAGCATAGTGCAATTGAGGTCTTTCAACTGCAAGCTACCGTTTGGCATGAGCCTGCCAAACTCCCGTATTTTAGGACCACGTCGTTTCAGTCACTCCTCTGCAGTAATCACCTCGTTCCAAGAGGCTGAACCCTAGTTCAGTCGTCGGTAATTGACCAGATGACATAGTTCATTGGTCACTTTTTCGCAGTGCAGCTCGACATCGTCGAGACAACTTTCTTACCAGCACACACTCACGATAGTCCTCAATGCAATGTGGACTACCATGGAATGACCTTACCATACTCGTATAACATAATCTCTAGGGTGTCCGTTATTTCTCAAATTGGTTTTTGACTCTGCCGCGCCCTTAACAATTTCAATAAATGGCCTAAAAAAAATTAGGAAAACGATTGACCCAGAAGGCTATTCCTGCAACTTTCCGCTACTTCCGTAATTAAGCGCTCGAAATTACATTTATTATGTTTTTGAGCTCTTAGAGCTCAAAAATCTAATTTTCGTGTAGTTTTGAGCTCTCCGAGCTCAAAAGTTTGATAGGAGTTTAATAAATCACTATTTTTTAATTTTCAAACCGCAATAACTGTTGAATGAATGAACAGATTTTCACGCAGTTAGCGGTATTCGACGCAGTTTTTCAAATTCTATTATATACTTTCAAACATAAATTTTTTCGATTTTTTTTCGATTTTTTTCGTCAACGATAACTCACGAACGAATCAACCGATTTTGACCGGCTTGGTGGCGATCGACGTGGTTTTTCGATGTTAAGAGCTGATTAGTTTGTCATGGGGCTCCTTTATTACCTATTGAAGGCCCTTACCCCGACGATGGTTAATTATCGATGGATCATAGGGTTCTGTGATCTGAGATGCACGCGGAGTGAAAATTTGACAAAATAAGTTCTGGGGCCTAGAGTGGAAGTGCTCCGAGTGTGGAGATAGTTCGACACTGGGTGAGAGTGAAGCGGTCGCAACAAAAGAAAGACATTGTGAAGCCGGAGCCCGAGATACCAGCACGAGGTTTTGGAATATCAGGTAATTATTTATTTTTCTCTGAGTTTCTTGTGGAACCTTCAGAGCGATTATTTTAACATTTATAATTGATATTTATTGCTAGGCATTTAGCCAGCCTAAAAATCCTTCAATAATCATTCTAATTATCCTGAAATGCCAGATTTAATTTATCGCTGATCAAATCCCGAGCTGCGATGCTATTAAACATCCGAGTACCTGATAGAGCTGTGGAATTTGGCAGATAAATTTGCCTAGACAGAAGGCTACAGGAACAACAACGAAATCTGAATTAAAGAAAAAAAATCACCGAAAATTTCTCAGGTACAGAAAATTTAACCGCGGTAAAATATTGCGTTGCTTCCGGAAATTCTAAGCACAGGCCAGGTTCCGTCTGCCAATCACCCCACTGAATTAATTAATTAACAATCCAAATTCAATTAAACATCTAAATCATAAGTCGAAGTTAAAATTTGTTAAAATGAAATTTGAATGAAATAGAAAACTTAGCAAGTCGAAAAATTTCAAAATTAAAATCAAGAAAGGTTAAATTGTTAATCAATATTACTATTAAATTTGTCAAATAAATTTAATTTAAAATTTATAAAATTAGAAAATTTAGTATCGATAAATTTTAGTTAAATTGCGTCATTCATCAGAGGATAATTCTGTCGATTAAATTTAGTATAAATTAGAAATTAAAATGAAACTAAAAAGAATTAAAAATTGAGATTTATCCAAGTTAGATTAAAATTCATTAATGAAATCAACAATTAAAAATAAATTAAAATTTAAAACGAAAATTAATAATTAAAATTAACTTTTGGGAAATTATCAAAAATTTAAAAACAAAATTATAATGGAAATAAATTTCTTTAACTTAGAAAATTAAAATTGTCAATCAGTAAATTAAATTATAAAAATTACAAGTGTAAAATTGTTAGTAGATTAAAATTATTCAAAACTTCGATGAATAAACTTGTCAAATTCCAGTGGATAATTTCAGAGATAATTAACATAAAATTTTGGCCTTGGAAAAATTTAGCTAAGTTAACGACTAAGTCTCAAATCCTTACTGGAATTCAAAATAGACATAAGCCGATTGTTAAGGCAGTTTGAATTCAAGTAAATTTTATTTGATCTAAATTTTTGGTTGAATAAAACGCTGCTGTGATATTAATAAATAAGCAACCAGAATTTAAATAAATTATTTATCGAAGTTATGTTAGGAACCGGGAAAATTTGATTCCCAGGAAGTTATGTTATAAAAAGTATTATGGATTTTAAAATGATCGTAAATTAGAGTCAAGTGTGTAATTAGATAAAATTCTTTTATTGGAAATTGTGTGTGTGTGTGTGTGTGTGTGTGTGTGTGTGTGTGTGTGTGTGTGTGTGTGTGTGTGGTGTGTGTGTGTGTGTGTGTGGTGTGTGTGGAAAAATATTTTACATTATATACTCCTCGTTCACGGGCTGTCGAGGAGGTTAGATTTAGCAGGTTGTCGACTAGTGTCATGGTATCCTCCTCTGTCCTAGTCGACTTCAGGTTCCTTAGTCCCGTAGTGAGGGTTCGGACGACAGCGAAAGGGCTAAGGACGGTATGAACTTTGGGCAAGTGTCCGGGCGACCACCCCAGGTCATTTCTAGAGTTGTAGAGCGTGAGGGTCCTGTGGACAGCGCTCTTCTTAGGTAGAAACTGCGGTATATACGCTCCTTACGAGGGTACTGTCAGGAATAAGCAACTATGATAGAAACTACGATATAGATGCTCCATATGAGGGTATCGTTAGGAGAAGGGAAACTTCGATAGAATCTACAATATAGACGCTCTATATGAAGATATTGTGAGGAATAGGTAATTTTTGATAGAAACTGCGATATAGACGCTCCATATGAGGGTATCGTCAGGAATAGGTAATTTTGATAGAAACTGCGATATAGACGCTCCATATGAGGGTATCGTTAGGAGAAGGGAAACTTTGATAGAAACTACGATATAGACGCTTCATATGAGGGTATCGTTAGGAATAGGAAAATTTTGATAGAAACTACAGTATAAACGCTTCTTCAGAGGGTACTGTTAGGAATAGGGAGATTTTTATATGTATGAGAATGTGTGTGAAATATAAAATAAAATTTAATCATTGTAAGATTGAGAAAATAAATTGATAATTCATGTTAATTTTAATTGTTGTTATTTATGTCAATCTTTTATAATTTCTCTCGACCCTGTGATATCTCTCTTGCTTGGACTGGTTCTGGAAACCGTGATAAAAATTCCAGTGGTGCCTTTAAATTTTAAACTTAAATAAAGGGGTGACCAAGTGACGGAATTAACCCGTTACAAGTTTTTGGAATCGATCGGTCAAGCTGATTAAAAGTTTTAGAAAAAAAACCACATTTGAAAAAATTTTTTTTTGCAGTTTTTTTGAGATTTCTGTAAATCTACCGGTCTGAATCAGTCCAAATCATATTCAAAATCTAAGTTCAGTCAAGCCCTATCGATTGGCGTCAACCGCGATAGAATCGGTGAAGCCGTTCAAAAGTGATGAGAGGTTTACACACACACACACACACACACACACACACACACACACAGCATCGCGGGAGTAGTCAGGGAGGCTTCCTGAGACCTTGAAACGTCGAGATCTGATGAAAACTCGATTGTGACGAAACGGGGTGAAAACAATAACTTCCCGATTGTTGAAAATCTTTGATTTTCTTAGTGGGAAGTTAAAAATTATTCAACCCATATAAGCCCTTAATATTGTCAATAACCCGTGCCACAAACACTATTTATTTTCCGTGTGAATATCATGGGGTTTTGGCATTTTTTGCAACGATTTTTTTTTTTGATTTTTATCTGATTCTCAGAGGATGAAATGAGTGTTCTTGTAATAATATTATTCAGTATTGATTAATAAATTGTAATAAGATATCTTCTTGTACTCATGTATTGTTTTAATATTTCCAAATTTTCGCGACAACTCAATATGTTTTGCGACGCAATTCAAATGTAAAACCGTTCGAGTCCGTTGATCAATTAAAAACTGTTGTCTCATTATCTATTATATTGAAAGTCTTATTATGACCAATATCGAATAATTTGTCAAGAATACTGCATAATTGGTGCTCTTTTGTTTTATTTTTTCTGTTTACAGATCTTGCACCTTTCAGTAGTATCTATAAAGCTTATTTAATTTTTTTAATTATCGTACATTATCTTGAGTTAGGATTTCTGCTATATCTTGAGTTTTTTAAATTTCTGATGTAACAATTCGACAGCTGACTCTTAGTGATTGTTTTAAATTGCTTCTGAAGTGGAATAATAGCTGCACAGCTTCTTTGTTTGTAGCCAATTTTTTATCTCTTTTAGTAACTGTCGTTTAAACAATTAAAAATACATTTTTTGTTTAGTCCATATGTTGATTATCACCAGGGCCTGGAAGTTGGGGCCAACAATTAAAGTCAAAAATAAAGCAAATCCAAAGTAATAATCACAAGCGAAATGACGATCGCGAGCAAGTTCACGAGCTTAAACTAACACTCTATTTTAAGCCTAAAATATGTCAAAATAAAAGTAAGGTTGGCAGCAAAACACAGTAGCTTAAAAAACACAGCCTGACATCAAGGACAAAACTATTACAAAAAACTTTAATTAAAAAATTGTGATATTGCTGGATGATTAAATTTTAAGTTTTTTGAACTTATTGTTTTAGTCTCAATTTATTCTGATAATTATAGGAAGAAATACTCTCTACAAAATAGTATGAAATTATTTTTTTTTCGCTCGACGGACAGAAAGCGTCAACTTTCTGCCCGCTGCGCTAAACGAAGTTGCCACTTACTGCCTGCATCAAGCAAAAAAAAGTTTGGAAAATCCAAAAGTGCACGACTCATAATGCTCATTTAATTATGAAATATAAAAAAAAAAAAAAAAAATAACGAAAAGAAAACACATGAATCGTGCAAAATATTAAGAAAAAAAAATTTCAAAAATAACAGCTGTACTAGGAAAGTGATGCACAGGCGCCCCTGGTGAAATAAAATGTACATAATATCCATAGATATAGATATATCACCATCCATGTTAATTTTACATGGATATATATAGATATACAGTCTTGTAGTTTTCGTTTTTCATTAATTGCAATTAAACAACACTGAATTAATTAATCATACGCATTCAGTGACCTACAATCGTCGATTAGAATTAAAAAAAAAAAATTTAACTCAAATAATGGAGTTTTTTTTACAAATTACAGTGTTTCCGGGGTTTCATACATGACGGACAGGAAAATTTTTTGACCTATTTTGATGTTTTTTTCCGTTTCTATTGCAGTAAATCAATTTTTAAAAAGTATGGAATTAATCTCCATTAAATTATCTCGACAATAGTATGCAAAATATCTTGATTCCGTGAACTAACAAGGCTATAATAATAAAAATAGCCGCCAAAATGAGGCGAAAAAAACTTTTCGATCGTAAAGCACTCTCTGATGCTTCGCATCATGAGTCGTGCAAAATAGCATACACTCCTCGGAAAGTAAGTAAGAAAGCCTCGGATCACATGTGACCTGAGGCTTTTCTTATTTTCCTGCCCAAGGGGTGTGATATACTATTCTCCACACAAGCTCAAAAAAATTTACTGAATGATCTCGGTCAAGAACTTCAATTTTCCGGAAAAATAAGGTTCTAAATGGTCATTCCATTTGGTTGACCGATTAAAGCTTAACTCCCAGCTGGCAATTATACCCTAGTTAAAAAAAGTATGAAGAACAATGGATACGAAATTGAAAATAATAATTTTTACAATGAATCGAATTATTTCCATTTCCGTTTCTATTGTTGTCAATGCTTTTTTTAATCAGGGTAGAGAAAAATTTTCTCTTCAAAAAAGTATAGATGTATTTTATGTCTAGTCATATCAAAAAAAAAAAATTACAAAATGATCTTGGTCAAAATAATTAATTTACAAGAAAAATAATTTTAATTTTTTTTACACTTTTTCTTTTAGGCTCAACTTTTCACTGGTAAATATGGAAAAACATATTCTCTCTAAGAAAATCTAGAAGTATTTTTTGATCAGACAAGCCCAAAAAAAGTTACAAAATAATTTCGGTCAAAAAATTGAAATTAACTAAAAAACAGGGTTTTTCAATTTTTTACACTGACCTATTGAACCTCAACTCTTAAGTGGTAATTAGAAAACAAAATAATCTCTCCGAAAAAGTATCGAATAATTTTTTGCCTCGTAACGCCCAAAGAAATTTACAAAATGATCTCGGTCAAGAACTTTTATTTTATGCTGACCTATATAAGCTCAAGTCTCAAGTTATAATTATAGAAAAAAATATTATCTACGAAAAAGTATCAGATGATTTTTTGCCTAGGAATACCCAAAAAAAAAAAATAGGAAAACGGTTAACCCTGAAGGCCATCCCTGCAACTTTCCGCTACTTTCGTAATTAAGCGCTCGAAATTGCACTTATTATGTTTTTGAGCTCTTCGAGCTCAAAAATCTAATTTTCGTGTAGTTTTGAGCTCTCCGAGCTCAAAAGTTTGATAGGAGTTTAATAAATCACTATTTTTTTAATTTTCAAACCGCAATAACTTTTGAATGAATGCACCGATTTTCACGCGGTTAGCGGCATTCGACGCAGTTTTTTAAATTCTATAATATACTTTCAAACACAAATTGATTAGACCGAAAATTTCGGTGTAATCCGAAAAAAAACACTTTTTGTCAATTTTTTTCGTCAACGATCTCACGAACGAATCAACCGATTTAGACCGGCTTGGTGGTGATCGACGTGGTTTTCTGATGTTAAGAGCTGATTAGTTTTTGGAATTAATCGATCAAGCCGTTTGAAAGTTATTAAAAAAAAACCACATTTGAAAAAATTTTTTTCGTAGTTTTTTTGAGATTTTGAAGGGGAAGGAATTGATAGGTTCAGCCTCGGACCAGCAGAGTTTGCTTCTCCGTCAAGTTCTCGGACTGACTGCTCCAGATGAAGTCTGAAGACAGAATGTATCTGAATAATAATTACAATGAGTTTTTATAATGATTTTTAGCTACGTTGCATTTCAGGTTACCCTATGTGAACATCAACGCAGTCTAAATCCCACAACGTAGACTGTTTCGTCTACTGGGCTGCGTTGACGTTCTAGGAATCTCTTATCTCAAGGTATTTCCGTTACGAGATACCTCGGGTAATAACTAATTAATTAAAATATTAATTCATTGACTTTAAATTATATTTAAAATTTGCAAGAACGTAACAATCATGTAGCTCAATCAAGGAATTAGATTGTGTAAAAAAATAAAATTTATTTCTCTTATATTCATACGGATAAGTTGATGCTTACATTTTTGCTATGATTCATGAAAACAATTTCTCTCCGCAATAAAAGCGATGCATTCTCAGAGTCCCTGAAATGTCGTCAATGCGGGACATAGGCGTCGTATAGGCAACACTCATATTTCGCGAAAGTGTCCTTTGAGTGCCGGATCGGTGTTGAACAAATGTCTTTTAAGTGTTGCTTAAGTGTCGCACGTGTGTCGCGTAGGCGTCCCCCAAGTTTCACTTAGGTGTCGCGTTAGTTACGCTCATAAATCGATTAGGTATCCTTAATCGACACAACAGTCGCTAATGTGTCACATAGGCGTTACTTAAGTGTTGATCAAGTGTCCCACATGTGTCTTTTTCTGGGCTAGACTAGGCAAAAAGTCATTTGATACTTTGTCGTAGAAAATATCTTGTTTTATAATTACCACCTGAGACTTAAGCTTTTATAGGTCAGCAAAAAAAAAATTCTCTGTTAAAAAAAAAATATTGAGACAAAGAAACAAGTATTGAAAAGTATTGGTTTTCTAGTCAATCCGATACTTTTCAATATTTTTTCGTTTGTCTCAATACTTTTTTTTATTCAAGGTCACCAGGGATAACTCAATTTTTGAGTAAATTTCAAGTTTTTCACCGGAATTATTTTGTAATTTTTTTTGGGCTAGACTAGGTGAAAAATCATTTGATACTTTTTCATAGAGAATATTCTGCTCTATAATTAACACCTGAGACTTAAGCTTTTATAGGTCAGCAGAAAGAAATGACAGAGATAAACCCTATTTTTTAGTAAATTTCAATTTTTTCACCGAAATGATTTTGTAACTTTTTTTTAGGGAAGACTAGGCAATAAATCATTTGATACTTTTCCGTAGAGAATATTTTTTTTTATAATTACCACCCGCGACTTAACCTCATATAGGTTACTATAAAAAAATCACCATGGAAAACTTAATTTATTGTAAATTTCAAGTTCTTGATTGAGATCATTTTGTAAATTTCATGGGGCTTAACGAGGCAAAAAATCATTCGATACTTTTTTGGAGAGATTATTTGGTTCTATAATTACCGCTTAAGAGTTAAGGTTAAATAGGTCAACAGAAAAAAATGACATTGAAAAACCCTATTTTTTAGTAAATTTCAATTTTTTGACCGACATTATTTTGTAACTTTTTTTGGGCTTGTCTGAGCAAACAATACTTCTAGATTTTCTTAGAGAGAATACGTTTTTCCATATTTACCAGTAAAAAGTTGAGCCTAAAAGAAAAAGTGTAAAAAAAATTAAAATTATATTTCTTGTAAATTAATTATTTTGACCAAGATCATTTTGTAATTTTTTTTTTGGGTATGACTAAACGTATAATATATCCATACTTTTTTAAAGAGAATGTTTTTCTCTACCTTGATTAAAAAGAATTAAAAAGAATTCGATTCATTGTAAAAATAATTATTTTCAATTCCGTTTCCATGGTTCTCAATACTTTTTTTAACCAGGGTACAATTGCTAGCTATGAGTTAAGCTTCAATCAGTCAATCAGATAGCATGACCATTTAGAACCTTATTTTTCCGGAAAGTTGAAGTTCTTGACCGAGATCATTCAGTAAATTTTTTTGGGCTTGTATGGGGAAAAATAACTTTATGCTATTTTGTAGAGAGTACTTCTTCCGACAATTATCAGAATAAATTGAGACTCAAACAATAAGTTCGAAAAACTTAAAATTTAATCATCGAGCAAAATAAAAATTTTACAATTAAAGTTTTTTACAATAGTTTTGTCTTTGATGTCAGGCTGTGTTTTTTAAGCCCACGTGTTTTGCTGCCAACCTTACTTTTATTTTGACATATTTTATGCTTAAAATAGAGTATTAGTTTAAACCCTTGAACTTGCTCGCGATCATCATTTCGCTTGTGATTATTATTTTAGATTTGCTTCATTTTTAAGTTTAATTGTTTGCCCCAACTTCCAAGCCCTGATCATCACTTATCGTTAATGAAAACTAAATTAAAATTCTAGGTTATAACTATTTATAAAAATATAATTATAATTTTGGATACTCTGTATAAGTTATATTTACGCATTTAAAATAAACAAAACGTCAGCTATAATAAGGTCATACACTATTGATTCCAAATAATAATATAAATCCAATGTAATAATAAAGCAATAATAACAGAAACACCTGCGATATTTTTGACGACAGAAAAGTTTTGGATAATTATTGACCACAGTCAACATACGTCGCCGGCTAGTCACGGTACTACATTTCTCTTTTATGCCCATGCGTAGCCACAAATTCTATTTTGTCATAAACTAAATTGTGAATCCGAAATTTTTAATTCATCGGAATTTCTTTTTGAGAATGTTCGACTCTCCTCTTTTCAATAATTTTAACAGATTTAACCAAATAGCCGAAATCAGATATTTTTAGCAATGAACAATAAATTCTGATATCAATAATGATAATTTTTTGTTCAAAACAAAAGGGAAAATTATTGGTTTTAACCCGTTTTTTAATAACTGAGTTTTCACCTGATCCCAACGTTTAAAGGTCACAGGAAGATTCACTGACTACTCCCGCGATGTTGTCACTATGTCTGTAGGTATGTATGTTTGTATGTATGTTTGTATGTATGTTTGTATGTATGTGTACATATGTATGTGTGTGTGTGTGTTTTTTGTAATAGAGAAGCGAAAAAAATCTTCCAAAGACACCGCTCTCATTGAAAGATGATGGTCTGTAGTGTGGGATTTTCACTCACTAAAAAAAACTCCTTTCTCTTCCCACGTGGACAGTACGGAGATGACTGAATCGGAACCACGTGAGCATTACTTCAATCCAGTCCATGGTGCGTTTCACGACCCTGATTACTGGTCTCTTTCTGCGGTTTTTTTTTTTGGTAAGTGCTGCGCGTAGGCTGCAAAAGCTGACCAGTTAGCTTCTTTTCTGAGCATACAGGCTATCAAGCTCTCGGGGGAGAGCGTAGAGCCAATAATTTCTTCGGAACTGCTTCTGTTGTCCTTCCACCAATCACACTTGAAAAACGTGTGTTCGGCGTCGTCAATTTTGTCTGGGCAGTATTTGCACGTTGGCGTGCCATGCAAATCCATCTTGAAAAGATAGGCGTTAAACTGTCCATATCCCGTTAATAGCTGGGTCAAAAAGGAGTCCATTTCTCCATGCTTCCGAGAGAGCCAGACGTTTGTGTCCGGAATCAGGCGTGCCGTCCATCTGTCTGTTTCCCCAGGTGTCCATCGGTCCTGCTATTCATTTAGTGTTTTCGTCTTTATCTTCGCTTTTCCCTCCTTAGAGTTGTCACCATTTGTTTTGGCGTTGTACATTTTCGTTCTCTCAAATGCTAGTAAATCGATTGGCGCGGCACCTGCTATGACCAATACGGCTGCTTCTGAAATCATGCGGTAGGCACAGGTGACTCTGAGCGCTCCTCGTTGTTGCATTGCCGCTATCTTTCACCGGTACGTCTTCTGTTATAAAATATCCGCCCATATCTCCGCTCCGAAGAGTAATATAAAGTGGATTACTTCTAGAAACACCCTCTTTTTTCTGGTTCGTAGCCCCACTGTGTTGGCCATGATTCTCGGCAGGTTGGATACTGTCATGTTTGCTTTCGTACAAGCGTTTTCGAAGTGTTCTCGGAAAGACAGTTTCTCGTCGATCACAACTCCTAAATAACGCAGTGCCCTTGTAGATGTCCTCTTTTGCCCAGTCAAGACAACCATCTCGGTTTTCTGCTTGGCGAGTTTCAGGTGATATTTCTCGAGCCAATTTTCCGCAGAGCCCGTGAGTTCCACTTGTTTTGGCAACGGGATTTCTAGGACTTCGTCATAGACCGCGTTGTATAGGTCAGGCCCTATGATTGAACCTTGCGGCACGCCAGACGTTATGTCATATTCTTCTAAGCCTTTCGTCGATTCTGCTATCAGCGTTCTTTCGTTAAGATAGTCATCGACTATTGCCAAATTTTCCTGCTTTGCGTCAAATTTGTGCTCCAAGGCATCTACAATGTCACCCTAGTTTCCTCTGTTGAAGGCGTTTTTGATGTCTAGTGTGAGGATGAGACACACTTTGCGGGCTTTGAGGCTACCAGACCAGGCTTTTCTCACTGTCTCTATGTCTTTCTGGATCGCGCCGATTGTCGATCATCCTTTCCGGAAGCCATGTTGGTTTGTGGCAAAACCTCCAGCACGATCGATGTCTTTGCGTATTTTTGCCTGTATTAGCTTCTCGAGCAGTTTCCCAGCAATATCTAGTATACAGAGTGGTTTGAACGATGAGGGTGTTGCAGGGCTACCTTTGCTTTTGTCTAACAGAACCAATCTTTGCCGCTTCCAGGCCGTTGGAAACGTGCCAGTTGCTAGGAATGGGTTGTAAGCGTTCAGAAGTATGTCTTGGTAATCCAGGGCTACAATCTTGATGACTGATGCTGGGTCGCTGATTCCATCGCTTTTGGCACTAATGTTTCTGTCCCATAACGAGTATTCGGAATCAGCTTGTTCTGAAAACGAGACGAGCTTCGTGTCAGAAAAGTTCGTTGTGCCTCGAAATCAAGCTTCCTGGCATTCCATTTCCTTGGTCGATAATCACGACGCGGTACCAGAACGGGTGCTAATTGAATCCTAAATGTCACATGTTGGTGATCACAGCCACTGTATTCCTCTGATACTGTCCAATCCTCGATCATGTTCACGATTCTTGGAGTCGCCAACGTGATATCGAGGATAGATTCCCGGTATCCTGGTCTTCTAAAAGTCGTAGTATTTCCGGTGTTCAGCACTATAAGGTCGAGTCTTGCGGCAAAGTCTGCTATTTCGTTGCTTCTTGTGTCAGAGAAAGCACCCCATTCAGCCGATTTCGCGTTGAAATCGCAGCCACAATGACTTCCTCGTCGAACTGGCCGATGGCCTCCTCTATGTCTGCCATTTTTTATCGAAACACCCAAATCCCTTCATTTGATGAAAAGTAGACGCTGATAAGGTAGGTCATGGGGGTTTTGATCCAGACGAATCTTGATCTGCTACCGCTATTGTCAACAGTGATGTTCTTAGTGTTAGCGATCCAGATTGCTGTTGTGCCGTATTTATCAGCGAACCATGCTCTATCTTGGATGTTGAGTAGTTGCTCGCAGATAAGGCTGATATCAATTTTGTCTCCAAATAACCCATTCGATCATTATACGGGCCTTATCAAAGATCTTGATTGCGCTAGCTTCGCCTATCTCGTAGAAGGCTGCCAGATTGCCCGTAGTGTAGATTTCGTCAAGTTTACATGGTTTATCTCTAGGCTGTCGGTAAAGTCACGTTTTAGTGCTTCACAAACGTCGTTTTTGGTAGATTCTATCCAAGTCAAGGATCTCGACCGTTGTTTTTGGTGTGAGCGTTCTGACTGTACCGATGTTAGCGTTTGCTGGTCTTATCGCAGCCGTGAAAGGAGCAGTGTCTTCAATCTTGCGACTCATTTCTAGGAAAATGCCCCTACGCTTTGCTTATTTGATAGACTTTATGTCTACTCCAGTCTCTGTCGGGTTAACCTTGGCCTTGATTTCCTTGAGGAGATACAGCGTACGTTCGCCCTTCAGGTGGTTGGACAAGCACGGCCTTTGTTCTTGTCTCCTTCCTACTTGGTTTCTCTGAGCTACTCTTACTTTGCCGGTTTTGAGCTTCAGTAAATTGTGCCGCTGGCTCCTGTTGTTTTTCCTTCTTTTTCTTTGGCCAAGTCACTTTGATCCATGTGTTCTCTCGGGCAGTCTTCTTCTGTGCTGGATTGTCACTTGCTGAGGAAGGGCTGTGCGCGGAAAGCTGCCCCTTCTTGTTGTTTTCTTTTCTTTGCGGTGGCAGTTTCTCAGCAGTGGCCAAAAGTGACTGTGGTTTTGTGGTCATCTTCGGAGATGTCTGAGTGGTTGTCGCTGACGTCATGGGTGACTTGTTGGCCAGCTCATATGCCGTACTAATAGACGTAACAAGTTTTCTGATCTCATGATGGAGATTCTTCTTGTCTTTTATGAAGTCGGTTAATTCTTCGATCTTGCTACCAAGCCTATCCATTGGTGACTGTTGGCCGGTGGCGGTCGGTGCAGAGTTAATCCTTCCTCGGTAGGTTTGAATAGTGACAGGAGCAAAAGGTCCTCCACTTTTTAGAGAAACTTTCATTGGCTGTCCATATTTTTCCATGTAGGCTGTTTTCGTGCTCCCTGTAGCATTCTTAGATAGCGGAACCATGGGGTCCACCCCGTTGTCCGAATAAAGGTCGCTGGATAACGACGAGTTGAGGCCCGTTCGAACGCCTTCTCTCGCCGGCACTGGGGTATCCATCCCCTGTACTGTAAACGATGTTTAAAACTGTTCTGACATTTCCATATCATCTTTTGCTAGATTTTGGTCCGCCCCGAATATTTTATTTCCTCGATACCTGACGTATCTGGCGCGCAGACATATCGGGGATTCCCCTATCTGCCACCTCAGGAGGCGCTCAATGCGGGTCCCATCAAGCCCGACACGGTGTGTGTGTGTGTGTGTGTGTATGTGTGAACCGCTTATAACTTTAGAACGGCTTGACCGATTCTATTACAGTTGGTGCCATTCAAAAGGCCTTGACCAAACTTAGATTTTGAATACTATTTGGACCGATTAAAAGCAGTAGGTTTTAAGAAATCTCAAAAAACTACATAAAAATTTCTTTTAAATGTAGTTTTCTGGGAATAACTTTTAGACGGCTATACTTATCGATTAAAAAAACTAATCAGCTTTTAATCTTTAAATTTCACGTCAATTGCCGTCAATTTGGTCGAAATCGGTTAATTCTTTCGAGAGATATCATGACAGAAAGAAAATCGAAAAAAGTGTTTTTATTTTTACATAACTTCAAAATTTCTGCTCGGATCGTTTTTGATGGTACTAAATCATTATTTGAGCTTGAGAATCCGCGGCGATCGCTACCAAAAACGTAAAAATCGGTTGATTGGTTCGTGAGTTATCACTGTCGAAACAAAATTAAAAAAATTTTTTTTTCGGAAATGCTTTGAAATTTCTCGTTCGATCAATTTAAAATTGAAGACCCCGTATGCACTTTAAAAATTGCGTCGAATGCTACCAACCACGTGAAAATCGGTTCATTCATTGAAAAGTTATTGCATTTTGAAAATTCAAAAAAATTGTGTATTATGAAGATTCGATTAGGAGAGCTTAAAATGGCACAAAGTTTAAATTTTTGAGCGCGATGAGATCAAAAACGTAATAAGTGCACTTTTAAGCGATCAAGTACAAAATTAGCGGACAGTTGCTACAATGGCCTTTAGGGTCAATCGTTTCCCTAATTTTTTTTGGTTACTTCGCATGTAAACGAATAAAGCGGACGGATTCTCAACGCAGGAGCAGGCAACATACAATTGCCTATGAGAGAAGCATTGGTTTTCTAGATTAACGCCGTAAATACTTGAAGATTGATCTTCTGATTTATTCGCGGTCATTGCGAAAGTAAGCAGCAGTGGAAATTGCAGTCATTTAAATTCAAATGATACGTGAGTTGGTATCATCAGGATCCGGGGTATCAACACGCCTCTCTTATATTTTATTTTTAGAATTGTTAGTTCGGCCACATTGTTAAGTAAATTTTTCACTAATAGTCGTGTGCCGTTACAAAGATGCAGTGGGCTAATATTTCGTAACATTATAAGAGAGAGAGAGAGAGAGAGAGAGAGAGAGAGTACTTACAGGCGCTAAGCCAGGACATTCATAAACTGTATAATCTCCTTCATCATTATCTTCGTCGCTGCCAACTTCAGAAACTGAACCTGGATCTCGAACGTTTCTTGAATAATTGGGAAAATATCATAAACATCTTCATTAAATTACAGTTTTAAAACACTTAAAATTTATTTACTTTTCTGAAGCAATGATCTGCTGCTTTTGATGTTGAAAGTGATACATTTGGGCAGACTGTGCCAATCGCTGATCTTCTGAAGGTAAAAGTTCTTTATTCGGACCCGTCACGCCATAAGCTGGATAATCAATATTTTCTGCTGCTTTTGCTCCTTGTTGAAGTCTACAATCAATAAAAAGAGTATGTTACGCCTCTGCAAACTCTTATAGACATCATAATGACTATATCAACTTACCGTAACCATGTAAGACTCATGAAAACTACTGCAAACATGATTGCTGCACTACAGCCAGAAACAATACCTAAAAGCAAAAAAATTAATATAATTTTTCTACTTTACACAGTGTTATAACTCAACAGTCTATAGTGCAGTACTTTAACCGTTACAACATATCATAGGCCAGGTGTAATTTCAAACCTATTTAGTGGCTCAGCTGCTTATAAATTCTGTCCGACACATGAAATGCATCTTATAGTAATCAAATTGTCTTCTCAGGTTTTTTTAAGTCTTTGCTAATCTTAGTTTTTGATATTTCAAATAACTTTTGAATGAATGAACCGATTCTTACGCGTTTGGCGGAATTCGATGCAGTTTTTGAAGCCTAATGAAGTATCTGAGTTTAAATTGATTAAACTAGGAATTTCGAAGTAATTCCGAAAATACACTTTTTTCGGTTTTCTTTTGTTCACGATATCACTTAAATGAATCAACTGATTTTGACTGGATTAGCGGTAATCAACGTGGTTTTTCAAGGTTAAGAGCTGGTTGGTTCTTGATGTTGATCGATAGAGGTGTTTTAATGATCAACTTTTACGTAGTACGCTTAAAGTAACGCTAATGCATTTAGTAAGATAGCAGTCGGAAAAAATCGAGAAAATTAAAAAAAAAATTGAAGTTTTTTATTGTTTAATTTTTTCAAAAAGTTAATCTCTTGGATCAAAAGAATGAAAATTTTTGAGAAAGACAATTTTTTCTGCTGAAAACATGGATGAAAGTCGAAAAATTTCTCATAATGGTGGTTTATGCCGAAAAAAATAATATGAAGTGTTACGTCGTGGTCTTAAATTAAAATTTTTTATTGTTTTTGAATAAAACAAAATTTTATTACTCTTCATGTATATTTTTAAAAGAAAAATATAATCCATCATAGACCCTAGTAATGAGAAAAAACATTAAGTGTCTTGTCCGGCCTCTCCAAAAAATTTCCTGTCATTAGACAGTTGTAAGTTCGTTAAGATATTAAAATCCCTAAATCCACAAATGGATCGGAGTTTTATTGCTCTCTGCATCGACTCGCATTACAGACGAGGACTTTGGAAATTTTAATTGTTTAAGTAAAATGAATTTAAAGGAAAACAAATAACTTAAGACTTTTAAAATCAAATATTACAAAAGAACTGAAAATAAAAATAAATATTAGTATTGAATCGGTTAATAATTTTAACATGAATAAGAAAATTATCTAAATAATCATTAAAAATATAATAATTGAGAACCATAGAAAATCTCTAAACAAATATGAAATAATCATAACTAAGGAATAACAATGATTATATCCTAAGAATAATGATGAATTACGCAGGTCCACGAAAAAAGAATAGTGGTCTGTGCTGGGTGTGCGACATAGATTTCCCGACGTATTTTTACTGCTGAACACGAATCTGGAGTCGAGTTCAGTTGAGTGAGCTAAAGGTAAAGGCTTTTCTTGCCACATATTTACGGAAAGCTTTCTTTTGATTCTGATGAAATGGAACTTTGGTACCTTTTATCAGAAGATTTCTACTTTTCATACTCGAAGCCAATATTTCAGCCGCTTCTTTCGAGAGTTTAGCTTTTCTCAATGAATCATTTGGATAATTTTGGGCGTAGATTTCCGGCTTTCTCTTTTCACAGATTGGTCAGTACTATTCTTTACTGTTCAAAAGAATTTTTTCATCAGGTTCACTGAAATCGGATTCATTGCTAGTAGCAGACTCTTCGTCATTAAGAACTCTATTTTCAGGATCGACGTCGACTTCCATTGTATTAAATCCACTGGTCAGGCTGTTTTGTAGCGTATTATCTTCTGAAATTTTATTCAAGTTTGCAACTGGTTATTGCACACCTGATAAAGAAAAATACGAAATTTTGTCCTTATGGATTCGGTTCGCAGTCTTAACTTTTGTCGTGCAAAAGTAGCAATGGCTTGCATCGAGAGGCTTCTTCCATATAGTTGGAAGTTCAAATTTAAGTTTCTCCTTGTTCGGGTGCTTCTCAAATCGGTTAACCCTACTAGAGTATGAACTACCAACAACATTGGGCAACAGATTTTTTTAATTTAAAGAAATTTCCATAAAGAAACACTTTTCATACAAAATCACAAACTTATCTGTGATTTTGTTTATGGTTTTAATCCCAATGTCTTATGCATAAACATAGCAAAAGAGATTAGGATTCATAGAACATCCATGATCGTCACGAGTACTGGAAGATCCAGCTAAATTTTAAGTAAAAGAAGCATAACAATTAATTACAATAAACAAACCCTACACGCTAGAATACCTGGCCTGATCGCAGGTGAGTCAGCCACCTTAGGAGTGATAACCCTCATACCTTCCCAGGCTTCCGTATGAAGGCTTTGAACGAGGACAATATCAACTCGTCGTCAAACACATTACGGCATCATTCTCATATTCTAGCACTTCCCTGCAAGACAGCGCGCCTTCGCTGGCTTCGTAACCACGAAATGTTGACTAGCGAATCATTCTACAGATCTCGTTAAGCGGCGGTTGTTGTCATAGTCCAAATATTCCATGGTAGAAGATTTTTGCCGGTAAATGTACTGATTCAATGTTCTGACGTTATTTTTTGTATCAAAGACAAAATTTTTTCGATAAAAGACTTCAATAAGATACAATAAGTGGCAAATAAACATATTTGCGAATCATTAATCAATGTTACAAAGAGAAACAAAGCAGACATTGCAATTTAATCATAACACACTAAAAATGCTATTGGATCATTGATCTTTCAATTTCGACTTCGGATTCGTATTCAAAGGTAAAAAATACGTCGGAAAATCTTTGTCGCATACCCAGCACAGATCACTTTTTTGTGGACCTGTGTTATTGATAATGAACATTATTTTCAATAAATAAATCAATAAATTAGAACAGAATCAAATAGTTGATTGTTCTTCGAGGACGAGTACATAATTCATAGCCCCGGAAGCACTTTCACAATAAATATATAAAAAAGTTAGTACATTTAGAATCAAGACAGAGATATAACGATGTGATTTTAGATATAACAATGTATTTAATGACGCTACTAAGTAAGCATCTAAAATTATTGATTTAAAATACAAGCTCTCAAGCGACAGGCCTGAATAGTCCAGTCGGCCTGGAAATAAAAAAGGGTTTGTTGGCAACTTTTCGACAAAATGGTCTGATTTTGGATTATTTATTAAAATAGTCAGAAAAATATTCAGGACGTTTGTGTATATGTGGGAATTGTTGCTTTTTTTTTGTTTAAAAAATAGCGTCTTAACGTTGAGCTTAAAATTGAAATATCTCGGAAACTCTGCAAAAGTAGTCGAGGCATGCTGCGTATAAAATTTAAAAAATTGAATAAAGAATGAAATGAGCCAAACTCAATGTCTCTACGAGCAATAGTAACAGGACATTAATTTTTTAATGAAAAAAAAAGTGGTTCCGCTCAAGCGCTCATAAACATTGTAACAGTTTTACCTGCTCAGGTTGGCTCCTAATCAATTTTATAAATAAACTAACAAAATAAACAAACACAATAATTATCAGGGCGCCACCAGGATTTTTAATCACGGTTCCTGGAACCGGTCCAGAGCTGAGAAATCTTTTTCTTAGGGTAGAGAGAGAGTGGAGGACGGTGCTGTTGAAGAATAAATACTTCATTAACAATATATCGATATTTATTAACGATAAAAATAACAAATTTAACAATTTAAGCGCTCACTCACACACACTATAATTAACTTATTATCTACGAAGCGGAGAATAACTGCGAAATAAACGATATTTACAAACGAGCCTTCCCAACGACGATACGATGACTAGACGGGCTTTTTCTAACAAACGGTCTCACACACCTGTCCTTAACCTAATGGGCTTTTTCTAACAAACAGTCTCCCACACCTGTCTTAAAACTAAGCTTAAAATTTTAAGTCCACCGGACTTCCAAAACGAACTTAACTTTCCACACTTTATAACTTAAAATTAAGTCCACCGGACTACCAAAACTTAACACTATTAACACTCTCTATCACACATTACCCGTACAATTCTTCACTCACATAACCCACACTTTGCTTAATTGAAGTTTATTTTATAAATTTTATTTTAACAAAATTGACTGTAATTAATTTTAGTTAAATATTTTCATTTAATTATTTAATCATTAGTAATTAGTGAAACGATAATTTCAAATTTACAATCAAATTCCAAGAACTTAACGAACATTCAGTTTCAATTTCCGATTGCAAATTTTAACTCAGTATTAAAGTATTAAATAGATTCAAATTCCTTATTAATTTATTATCATGGTCTTAATAATATACTGTTATGTAAAAATTATTTAATTTATGATAATTAATTAATTTTACATTTGAAATAATTAAAAGTTTTAGTATTTGGTCCTAGCGTGTTAGGCTAATAGACCAGGAACTTCCGAGTTTTAATTTATTGAGAATGATAGGTTTGATTGAATAAATAGTTCATTAGATGAATTTAATAAGTATATTATTACACTAAAAATTGGTTAAATTACAAATTTATTACAAATAATACAAAAGGCGAAATCTAATATTTTCTTTCATACAATGCGGTTTCAAAATGTTAAAATTTACAAATTAATAATTTTTAATTTTACCTGGTACAATTGGTGAATCTTGTTCTTTTACTTTTTGTTAATTTAATTCACTTCACAACTTTACTTTATTTTACAATTGGTTGTATTTAAAGAAACAGAATTATTCGTAGTCTATTGAGGTTTTAACTATATGATGTTAACACTAGATAGGTCAAAGCACGAAGAGAGCGAACACCCAGCAGTTTCCCGGGTCCGAGATTTTTACGGGCCCTCCGTTGTCAATTGGAGGGAGAATTGAATAACTAATTATCACCGGAGGCTCGGGGGCTCTTACCCTCTCTTCGGATGTGTCGGAAAAATGCTGTGGTGGCGGTTTCTCCGTATATTGATGTACAAGTATAGATCACAAGTTATCTATTATACTTGTATGTTTTTACCTCCTACACATTGTACAACGATACACTTACTGGTACACTTATGTTAATGTATAGGCGCATCTATACACACACACAAATGCACACAGAGATCTTAATGTTACTTGTTGTTTAACATATGAAAATTTTTAAATATTAACTTTTCTTAAATTAATTTAATATTTAATTTCTTCGAACGATTTTATCAATAATCGGATGATTTTTTTTGTGATCGATAAAAATTTTAATAAACAATTATTCAATTCTTTTTAATAATTAATTTGTAACTTTTAACTTATTTACTTTTGGTTTTTAACATTTACTAATTGTTCAATTAGAAATTTTTATTTATTATGACATATTTAATCTCCTTCCTGACAAAGCTATTGTCTCATATGCTGACGACACAGCAATTCTATGCTCAGGGAATAGCTGGCCATAAGTACAATCAAAGATTTCTCAGTGGCTTGAACTAGTGAACACATGGCTATGTGTAAATCAACTATCTCTGAATATTGATAAATCCACTTTTATTGCTTTTGGATGCTATTCCAATAGTGTCCCGGAACAATTAGAGCTTTCTATTAACAATAAAAAATTAAAAAGAGTCCAATACTGTAAATATTTAGGAATAATACTAGATGGATGCATGAGGTGGGAGTATCATATCAGAGAGTTGATAAACAAAATAAAATATTTTATTTTTATTTTTTATAAACTTAGTTTAGTAATGGATAAAAAAAATCTGAAAATTATATATCAAGCTTTAATTGAAAGTAATATTAACTATGCTATAACTTCATGCGGCGGAGCATATAGTAATGCTTTAAATGCCGTAGCTTCAATACAGGTTAAGTTACTTAAAAAAATTAATAATGAGAATGTATTAGATATTAAAAAAAGTTTCATAGTTAACACTATTCTGCTTCATTATAATGATTGTAAGACAAGTTTTGAGAAAACTGAGGTAAATACTAGAAATAGACTGATCCCTCTGCCTAAACGAAGCAAAACTATATCAAGTAAAAGCTCAAATTATATTGCTATCAAGTATTACAACAAACTACCATATGAACTTAAAAAACTAGATTGCAGCAAAAAATCAATTAAAAGTAAATTAACAAAATGGATAATACAAATTAATATATAATATATAAAACAGTTTATGATAGTCAAATAAGTTTCACTATGTTATTTAACTATACGTTCTTCTTGGATTTATGTATACTGTTCCAGTCCTACGTACAGATGTAAAACATCTCTATAGGGCAGATATTAATTGGGTACTCACTTTATTGTAATATGTATTTTATGTATCTGTTTTTACTGGTAATAAATATATTAAATATATAAAATATATTATTATTTTTACCTTGAATTATTTATTATTCTCTTAAGACATTATCTAACTAAATTTATTGTAAAAGATTGTTTAAGAAATTTTGTTTATTATCATAAAATTATTATTTTTTTTTGACTCATACTATTTTATCTTCTATGACTAATATTTGGACAGTAATGAGAATATAATGATAAAAATTCCCCAGTCTGAGTTCGAGGGCCACAATGTATTTAAGAAATACCTTTGAACTCTCTGGATATTTTTCCTAATGTTTAAACTCCATTTATTTGTTTGTTCCGGTTTTATAATCTTAAATGCATTGAGGTCTCAGACTGAGCATCTAAGTAAGGGACATGAACTTTAGTTATTTTCTTATCTGGTCTACGGACAACGAAAAATTATGACGGTCTTTAATATTATATAGAAAAGATAAAAGTTATAAAAAAAAATGTTTTACATAACAATACTAATAATTATTTAGAACAAGTGGTCTTAATACCTTGAATTAACTTTTAATAATTAAATTAATCACGATATAATTTTTACAATCAAGTTCAAAATTATTAAGATAAAATTATTGTTGTAAATTAAGTAATTCTGATCAATTTTTCCTGTGACATTTTCTCCTCAGAATAACTAATTTCTTGGACTTAATGTCCACGCTATTAATTATTAATTTGGAATAAAATTTAATTTAATTAATTCACGGACTTAATCCCAAAAATTAATAATTTCACACGTGATAAAAATATTTCACAATATAAATTAAATTCAGTAAATAATTCCTAATATAAAATATTCTTAATAATTTTCTAATAGTTTTATAAATTAGAAAAAAATCGACACAAGTCGAAGCATTCAATTTTATGAGCTAGAACATTCGCTAGCTTAGTTGTCTTTGACCTTGCGTGTTGGAATTTACTGCGACACGAAATGTACTGACGCTCGATCAAAATTTCACGAGTAGAATGTTGTCGATTACTTTTCAAGTAACAAAATTAATCAATTTTTCTTAAGTTAATTGTTATAAAAAATTATAACAATAAATTAAACGAATTTTTCGGATGTTATACAATTAATTGATAAATTTTTAGTTGTTAAATTTTTCCCGCAAGGTCGATTGAGTAATTCTCGGGTATAAGCTCCCATGAAAATCACTTAGTCAAAACTAGCAAATGTTCAACTATTATTTATTAATGAATTTTATATATAAATTGAGAAGAGGCAAAGTAGACCGAGTGCAAACCGCGCTTCATTTCTTTCCCACAGAGTAATAATTGATACCTTAACGAACAAAATGATGATCTAACTCTCTTATTGAGGATGAAGTCCTAGTTGTAGTTGGCTTCCTCCGTCTCGTGACTCCTCCGGGGATCGGTCCTTCTCAATTTCCGTGGCACTACGTCTGGCGGTCACACTACTTCTCCCTTTTCCACTCCACGACTCACCTATTTTAACCCAAAACTACCCCCTCTTATTCTCCCTTTAGGCCCGAAGATCGAGACGCGCCAGTGCTATGTCGAATAGTTATCGATATCCGGTGACTTATCAATTTAGGGTAATTTTACCCTGTTACAACATATAGCAGTAACTCCGCGAAAAAACAATCGATTTACTTTTTTTTTTATGGAAGCTTTTATTGTCTTCTATAAACGACAAAATCAGCTTTTTTGCATGAAAAAATTTTCATGGCAGTAAAGAATCGAGATAAGAAAAAAAATTAGGAAAACGGTTGAACCTGAAAGCCATTTCTGCAACTTCCCGCTACTTTCGTAATTAAGCACTCGAAATTAAACTTATTATGTTTTTGAGCTCTTCGAGCTCAAAAATCTAATTTTCGTGTAGTTTTGAGCTCTCCGAGCTCAAAAGTTTGATAGAAGTTTAATAAATCACTATTTTTTTAATTTTCAAACCGCAATAACTTTTGAATGAATGAACCGATTTTTACGCGGTTAGCGACATTCAACGCAATTTTTAAAATTTTATGATCTACTTTCAAATACAAATTGATTAAACCGGAAATTTCGGTGTAATCCGAAAAAAACACTTTTTGTTGATTTTTTTCGTCAACGATAACTCACGAACGAATCAACCGATTTTTTCTGGCTTCTCCACAAGATATAATATCTTCACGATTCATAAAATTTGAAATCGTTTAATAACTATATTGTGGAAACAATTTTTTTTGTTAACTCATGATTTGTTTAAACAAATAGAAAAAATAAAAAAAAAAGTTTTTTAACACCATAGGATATCTTTACGATTTATGGAATTTCGAATCGTTTGATACCTATATTGTTGAAATGATTTTTTTTTGTTAACTAATGATTTGTTTGAACAAATATCAAAAATTTTAAAAAAAAAAAATTCTCCACGCGATAGGATATCTTCACAATTCATATAATTTTGAACCGACTAATACCTATATTGTGGAATCGATTTTTTTAAAGTTAATTGACTTCAAAAAAACCGAAAAAATTACAAAAAAAATGAAAAAAAAAAAAACTGGAAAACGATTGACCCTAAAGGCCATCCCTGCAACTTCTCGCCATTTCTGTACCTAAGCGCTCAAAAATATGCTTCGAGCTCAAAACTATGCTTTTTTTGTTTCTGTGCTCTCCGAGCTCAAACACTAGCTATTCTATGCTTTTGAGTTTTTCGAATCCAAAAGTCTGATAGAAGTTTAGAGAAAGCACGGTTTTTTGAATTTTCAAACAGCTATAACTTTTGAATGGATCAACTGATTTCCACGTCGCTGACGGCAATCGATGTAATTTTCAGAGCTTTCATAATTATACTGTTTCATCAAACACACACACACACACACACACATCGTGACAACCTCGCGAGAATAGTCAAGGAAGCTTTATGTAACCTTCAAACGTCGAGATCTGATGAAAACTCGATTTTAGCAAAACGGAGTGAAAACAATCACTTCCCGATTTTTGAAAATCTTCGATTTTCTTCGCGGGAAGTTAAAAATAAATCCGAGTTTCTGAGTGGCCGCTTTATTGTTATTATTTGCCTTAGATTACGATTATTTCCCCCATCTTTCTCCGTCAACAGTTTGAGAGGAATGGCGCACGCGTAATGTCTCGGATCCGGACATCGAATCCCGGTAGAGCTCATATTTTTTTAAGCTAGTTGTCTGTATTTTTGTATTAAAAAATTTTTTGTGTTATGTCCAAGATTAGACTTGTTGAAATATAATTTTGGTCCAAGTCTTGCGACCTATAGACCGGGATCGTGAGATTGTGTTTGGAATGTAATAATGTTTAGATGGGTGTTTTTACTTTTGTGTTGAATTTATTTTAACTATAGATTTACAAAATTCTAAATTGAAAGTCTGAATATAAAGGTAACTTAATTTGTTAAATGTTATAACTTACAATAAACCGATGATCCCTGTTGAATTGATCCTTGATTGGATTCTGCTGTGTTTTTGTTAGGATACGGGATGTTCACTTGTCTCAAACTACCGAAGTCGTTATTTTTGTGTTGTTTCACGTTTTCCACGATATGCGGAGAAACAAAGTGTACGGGCACTTGAATGAAATCAGAAAAAAATGTATTGACTCGAATTGAAAGTGAACGGTTGTTCTCAGTTACACGTTTTCCTACTGTATGTAGAGAAAACTAAGTATGCGGATACTTGAATGTAACTATTAAAATTTAACACTTGACAAATGGTATTGATTGACCAAAGTTTAAAACAAGTAGCTGATAACTAACTGTTGAGGGAGTTGAACTAGGACTGAACTAATACTGGAGTTGTAAAAAAAAGTAACGAACTCTTAGTTATATAAGTGTTCCCTAATTAAGGCTCCACCTATTGGGCCTTGAGTTGGGGCACAGCATTTCCCAATCAGGGTCAGTTTTCAGGGTATCATCCCTACTCCGTAATTATTTTGGGCAGGTAAAGGACTGCCCTGATGCTAGCTTGTCAGTGTGCACACCCACTCACAAACTAACATTTTTAAATAATCATAATCATATGGTTAGATAATTATTTAACTAAAACTAGTTATCTCTATGTTAATTATTATTAACAATCTTCAACGTTTTAGTACTTATAATAATGTTTATTTCTTAACAAATTTTTCTTATTGATTCTATTTCAATTATATTATTGGTTTTTATACTTGTTATTAATTATTAATTTTTACCTGTTATAATTAACAATTCTAAAAATGACATATTATAATAAATATTAATATGTCGAATGTATATTAGTTTATAAATTTATTAATCTGTTACTTTATTAATTTATTAATTTGTTATTTTATTTAGGTTGTTAGTTTATTAATTTGTTAGTTTGTTATCTTATTCACATTTGGTGTACACGTGGCAGTATTGCAGTCCTGTACATTTAACCATTGGATTTTCTTTTAACTATTGTTAACTAAATAAGTAACGAATTTTACATTATAAAAGATTACAAAAAATATCTCAAACGATCATAAACCTTTGTTCCCAAACTAATTTACTTTTAATGGTTTATGGATCGTTTGGGTCCAAGGTTTTATGTTATCTAAGAACCTTTTTGGATTATAGTGATAAAAATATTTTTGAAAGTAAAATGCATTAGGCTATTTGTGTAGGCATTTTTAAGCAAATAACCTAAGTACTTTTGAAATAATATTACTAATATTTTATGGTTTTGTTTTTTTTTCTATTACTTTTGACCATTAAGAAAGATAAAGTTCTTATCGGTTTTACTTGGGATTTTATGAAAGTTTTCCCCTCGATATGAAAAATATATAAAAAAATTTGGCCAGACATAACATTTGTTTAAAAATTTTTTTTCTCATGTTGATTCTTTACTGCCAAAAAATTTTATCATGCAAAAAAAATAATTTTTTTTTTATTTTAACTATTTTTCAATGCAATATATTTTAATTTTAAATTCGGAAAACTGAAAATTATTCATATAAATTAAAAAAATATTTTTTGAGCTCAGCGGATTTTTTTGCTCATAGAAGACAATAAAAGCTTTAATGAAAAAAAAAAAAAAAAAAAAAAAAAGGTAAATCGATTGATTTTTCGTGGACTTACAGCTACGTGTTTACAAGTGCTTGATCGGAACCGCGTTTTTTTTTTTTTTTCATTAAAAAATTAATATCTCGTAAACTATCGGTCGTGGAGACATCGGGTCTTACTCATGTTATTCCTCATTTAATTTTCTAAATTTTATACGTAGCATGTCTCGACAACTTTTGCGTAGTTTCTGAGATTGTAACGGGTTTGAGCCGTCCCTTGGTCACCCCTTTATTTTGAATTTATAATTAAGGGCGCCACTGGAATTTTTATCACGGTTTCCAGAACCGGTCCAAGCAAGAGAGATATCACAGGGTCGAGAGAAATTATAATATTTGACACAAATAACAACAATTAAAATTGACTAATTATCAATTTATTTGAACAATATGACAATAGTTAAACCTTAATTCAATTCTCACACACACACTCATACTTACAAAAGTTGCTTATTCCTACGATACCCTCATATGGAGCGTCTATATCGCAGTTTCTATCAAAGTTTCCTATTCCTGACGGTACCCTCATATGGAGCGTCTATACCGCAGTTTCTAACTGTCGCGCTGTCCACAGGACCCTCACGCTCTAAGACTCTAGATATGACCCTGGGTGGTCGCCCGGACCCCTGCCCAAGGTTCATACTGTCCTTAGCCCTTTCGCTGTCCACAGGACCCTCACTACGGGACTAAGGAACCTGAAGTCGACTAGGACAGAGGAGGATACCATGACACTAGTCGACAACCTGCTAATCCTAACCTCTTCGACAGCCCGTGAACGAGGAGTATATACTGTAAAATGTTTTCCACACACACACACACACACACACGATTCTCAATAAAACAATTTATCCAATACACACTTGACTCTAATTTACAATCATTTTAAAATCCATAATACTTTTTATAACATTTCTTCCTGGGAATCAAATTTCCCGGTCCCCAACTTGACTTTGATAAATAAGTTAATTGAATTTTGGTTGCTTAATTAATAATATCACAGTAGCGTTTTATTCAACCAAAATGTTAGATTAATTAAAATGTACTCGAATTCAAACTGCCTGAATAATCGGCTTATGTCTATTTTGAATTCCAGTCAAGATTTGAGACTTAGTCTTCAACTTGGTAAAAATTTCCCAAGGCTAAATTTTATGTTGATTAATTTTGAAATCATCGTACTGTAATCTGACAAATTTATTTATCGAAGTTTATTGAACAAATTTTCTTTTGTCGATAGTTTTCTATTGTAATTTTGTTTTATAAATTAATTTACTATTTAACAATTTTAATATTCTAATTAAGGAATTTGTGTCTATGATAATTTTACTTTATAATTTTTGATAATTTTCCAAAAGTAAATTTTAATTATTAATTTTAATTTTCCATTTTAATTTAAATTTTAATTCATTTTTACTTGTTGATTTTATTGGTCAATTTTAATCTAACTTGAACAATTTTCTAATTTTAGTTTCCTTTAGTTTTATTTTAATTTCCAATTTGTAATAATTTAATCGACAGAATATCGCTTATATAAATGACGCAGTTAATTCAAAATTGTCGATATCAAAATTTCTGATTTGTAAATTTTGATCTTACTTTATTTGACCAATTTTATAATAATATGAATTCTAAGTTTAACCTCTTTTATTTTTAATTTTAAATTTTTCCAACTTATTGAATTTTCTATTTGTTCAAATTTTATTTTAACTAATTTTAACCTCGACTTATAATTTAGATGTTTTAATTAATTCGAATAATTAATTAACTAATCAAGTAGGGTGATTGGAAGACGGAACCTGGCCTGTGCCTAGAGTTTCCGGGGACGACGCAATAATTTACCGAGGTTAAACTTTATTTTGTACCTGAGAACTTTTGACGATTTCTTCTCTTTAGTTTGGCTCTCTTTGTTGTTCTCGTTGACTTCTAATAGAGATAACCTTGTCCGGCAAAATCACGGTGTTCTCGGTACTCGGGTTCACTGCGTCGCAGCTCGGGATATTCAGCAATATTTTATCTGGTATTTCCAAAATTTCGTGTTGGTTGCTCGGGCTCCGGCTTCACAATATCGTTTTTCCGTTCGGCAACTTCACTCGTCCCTCGTGTGGGATTATCTCCACCCGCGGAACACTTATTTTCTAGGCCCCGGAACTTATGTAAATTTTATTTCTACTGCGCGAGCATCCTAGACCACAGCGCTCCGTGATCCGTCGATAACTAACCGCGGCTAGGGTGAGGACCTTCAACGGGTAATGAAGGAGCCCCGTGACAAGATATTTCCATTTAAAGCTCAACGATAAAACGCTATTGTTTAAACAAAAAAAAAAAGCAACACTTCCTACATACATAAATTTCCTGAATATTTGTCTATTAAAAAAAAAAAAAAAAAAAAAAAAAAAGAAATCCAAAATTTGACCATTTTGTCAAAAAATTTCCAACAAACCCTTTTTTATCTCCAGGTCGACTGGACTATGTAGTGAGAAGAAATAAATGGCTTCAATGTTTTTATATTCGAAATTATTCAATAAATCGTGGAGATTAAGATGTGTAGAATTATTAAATTTACGGAATTGTAGGCGAGGTTGAGTCAGGGCCGGGCAAATGAGCATAAAGTTGTAACAGGGTAAAATTACCCTTAATCGATAAGTCGTCGGATATCGATAATTATTCGACATAGCACTGGCGCGTCTCGATCTTCGGGCCTAAAGGGAGAATAGGAGGGGGGTAGTTTTGGGTTATTATAGGTGAGCGGTGCAGTAAAAAAGGGAAAAGGACCGATCCCCGGAGTAGTGACGAGACGAAGAAAGCCAACTAGAACTAGAACTGCATCCTCAACGAGTGAGTTAGATCATCGTTTTGTTCGTCAAAGTATCAAGTATTACTCTGTGGAAAAGAAGTGGACCGCGGTTTTCCTAATACTCGTTTGCTTCTCCTTTTTATTTATTAATTGGATTGTTTAATCGATAATTATTTAATTAATCAGAATTTGATATTTGCTAGTTTGAATGAAGTGATTTTCATGGGGGCTTATACCCGAGAGTCACTCAACCGACCTTGCGGGATAAATTGTTTCAACACTCTTCGCGAGAATTTTTTTAATAAACTAAAATTAATTAGTTGATTCAATTAACATCCGAAAAATTCGCTTATTTAATCGTCCTAATTTTATAACAATTATTTCAAGAAAAAGTGATTAATTTTGTGCTTGAAAAATAATCGACAAGCATTTTTTTACTCGTGAAATTTTTGGTCGAGCGTCGATATATTTTGCGTCGCAGTAAATTCCAAACACCCAAGGCCAATAACAACCAAACTCACGAATGTTCTAGCTAAGAAAAATGAATGCTTCGACTTTTGTCAATTTTTATAATTTAGAAATTTACATGAAATTTTTATCGAAAATTATGTTAAGAAATATTAATTGAAATAATTTGTATTGCGGAATATTTTGTCACGTGTGAATTAATTAATTTGGGTTTAAGTCCGTAGATTTTAGACGAATTAAAATTATTGAAAATTAGTTATTAACAGCGTGGACAGTAAGTCCAATAATTTAGTTATCACTTGTTGAAGAATTTCACTAATAATTTTAGTTATAATTAATTATTTCTCGTCGTTTGTTTTATATTAATAATTTTTGAATTTGATTGTTAAAAAAATTATAATTGAGATTAAATTAATTATCAAAAATAATTCTCGGTTAGAACAATTTTTATGTCGGCAGATTATTAAGACCTTTGTCGTCATATTTTAATCTATTAATGCAAGATATTAAGACCTCTTGTAATTAAATATTTATTGTTGTATTATTAAGACCACGACAATGAATTAATTAGGAATTTAAATCTATTTTGATATATTAATCAAAAATAAAATTAGCAGTCGGAAACTAAGAAATTGGAATAGCTAGTTCAATGTTATTTGGAATTCAGTTGTTAATCAAATACTAATGATTGAATAATTTAATTAAAGAATTTTTTGATTAAGTTAATTATTATCAAATTTCTCTAAATAAAAATGGAGTCATTCAATTGTGGGATGTGTGTGAAGAATTGTATGGGTAATGTGTGATAGAGAGTGTTAAAAGTGTTAAGGTGGTTCTGGTTAGCCGTTAGTTAGGCTATAGATAATAAGTTTTAAATAATTATAGTGTGAGTGAGTGAGTTGAATTTCGTTTATTTTTTATAAGCGCTTAAATTGTTAAAAGTTTTGTTAATGAATATCGATATATTGTTAATTGATTATTTATTATTCAACAGCACCTTCCTCCACTCTCTTTACCCTAAGATAAGATTCCTCAGCTCTGGACCGGTTCCAGGAACCGTGATTAAAAATCCTGGTGGCGCCCTAATAATTATTGTTGTTTATTATTAAATTGTTAGTTTGTTTATAAATTGATTAGGGGCCAATTTGAGCAGTCAAAATTGTTACAAAGTGTTTGACTGTATCTTTCTCATTAGTGTTGCAGATTGAGAATTTTGAGTTGTCGCGCAGTTCATAGCAACAGCCAAGAATTTCAAGCAGCATTTAAGCATTTAATTGGCACTGAGAATGTTTTTCATACAGCCGTTTTGAAGTTGTGTGGTAGGGAAGCTGTATTGGTTACGGAATTGCCTTAAACCTAGGCGGTGCTAGAACGAACCTCAGAGAACCGAAAGATATCAGCATGAAAATGTGAAAAATCTTTTGACTTGCGTGGGATCAAACCCGCGTCTTGCGTTGTGCTTGAGTTGTGCGAACGGACCAACGCATTGAACCGCTCGGCCAACATCGAGGTCGTCAAGGATTTTGAATGCAAAATGAAATTTACTAGCAAGTCTCAGCTGCATAAACAGTTGAATAAACTTCAAGTTTATCCTTTTTGGAAGATAACTGTAACACCTCCGTGGGTTGTAATTTTCAGAAGGTGTTTGTAAGTAATGCGCATTGCTGGCAAGTAGCATATCCCCCACCAAGTTTGGTTCTTGAATCTGTTTAGGAATGTGTCCCGGTAAGAGCACCAGGTGTATGAATCTAGTTTTTCTTGGCACGGTACAATTTCAGGATAGAACCTCTTAATGATCTCCAGGGAGTTACGAAACCAATTGAATTTAATCTTGAGTCGTGTGGCCATGGAGAAGTTGTTCATCCGTATAAGGCAAATCTTTGGTAGTCGTGTGTCATCGAACACCAGAATCTTGTAGATCCAGTCTCAGGTTGCCTTCAGAATGGCATGCGCTAATCTGGGTCTACACAGCTCCACTCGCGAGAGTGCTCCAGCAGTTGTTTTTGGTAGACCGAATACTCGTTTGATGAAGTCACACTGTATCTTCTCTACTGACTCTAGATTCGAAAGTGCCAACGCGGGAGAAGCATATATTAGAATGACTTGAACGATACTATCAAATAGTTTCATGATACAGGTCACCGAATGGGTTTTGGTCGTAAAGATGATTGCAGAGACCGAACTGAGCGCTAAACGTGCTTTGTTAATAACATTGATAGCCGTAGGATGGCTAAAAGCATTTGTAGAAATAGTCAGGCCAAAATATTTATAGCTAGGGCCAGGAAGTTAGCGTTTTTTCTTTATTCAAATTTGAGGTTAAACATATGAATACTCATTTAAACAACTGCGAAAGTCCTGGCCCTATTTATAACTATCTACAATTTCAATTTTTTGCTCGCCGTAGAAGAAGTTTAAATCTCTCGGTAGACGACCAGCGTATCAACTGTAGATTATTCTTGTTTTATCAACATTGACTATTAGTTTATTGGCTTGGAAATACTGTAAGAGCAGATTCAGTTTCTTCTGGAGGTCAGACTCAGAGTATGCGAGTAACGCCAGATCGTCCGCATCTAACGAGGACAATATGTCATTTATACCATCTATATTGATGCCGAGGCATCCGATGTCTCTGAAAAATTCCTGTAGGTCTGAACAAATGAAATAAACAACAGAGGGCTCAGTATTTTCCGCTGTAAGGCTCCCTTTCCAACTTCGAATTTTGTACTGACAACCAAGTTATGGAGCTTTAACCAACGGAGTTGATGATTAATGAAGTCGAAAGCTCTACTGAAGTCCACAAAAAGAATGAATAATTTGGCCAAAGATTGACGCGATTGAATGGTTACAGCTGAGAGTAGATTAAACAGATTGTTCATACAGCCTTTTTTGGCCTGAAAGCCAGCTTGCGATTCAGGGATGGTTTCAGTTTCACTTTCCAGTTTTCCAATCGTTTGTTTAGCATATAGGAAAACTTTGGTAATGTAATTGACAAGTGCGATGCCTCGGTAATTTTAGGGGTCACTACGGTCACTTTTTTCATAAATCATCGTTATTCATGTAGAGAACCAGTTTCTGGGTATTGTTTCGAAGTTCAGTACTTCATTGAATAAATAGAGAATGGAGTCTTTCCAATTGGAGGGTAAAAATTTGTAAAACTCATTTTTAATATTTTTCGGTCCGGCTTATTTATTTGGTGTGGAATATTTTAGTTCCGCATTTAATTCTTCCATAGTGAAGTGCAGATCCAGTGTCGGATCTGTATCCCGAAAAAGGCTGTATCATCCTGTTCCTTCGGCAACGTTACCACGTTGTAGGATGAGTTACAGGTTTTCATGCTAGTAGAGATGGCATAAGACATAGGTCTCATCGTATATTTTTTAACAGTAGCCCAGAAGTCGGTTGAGCTTTTGATGTTTGTCAATTTTTCTAGTACTATCTTGTGCAACTGGCATTTTTTGGCCTTTATAACGGCCTTGAAGTTCTTTTTTGCGCTAAAATAGGCTGAATTTTCTAGATCTTCGAACTATGTGTGTTTGAATAGCGTGAAAAGATTTTTTAGTTCGTGTTGTTTGCATTTACAGTCTTCATCAAACCAATCCTGCGTCTATCAGTGATGAACTGAGGAGAATGATTCCTTGGACATACCTGTAAGTTGGACACGTTTGATGATGGCACTATTAAGGTTTTTGTTCAGGACGTCTATCGAGACGTTATTGAAGCCTATCGTTAACTTGGTCGAATGTAGTATTTGAGACTCGAAATCAGATTGGTTTGCTGACAACCAGGGTTAAATAGTTTTAATAACTCCATTTCGGACTATGCTGTACTCAACTGAAGCGGTATGACTAGGATCAGTTAGAATAAGAAGCAGAGAGAAATGATCGGAGGGGATTTTGTCTTGAAATTTGTCTTAAAATTTGTATTGAATTTTGTCTTGAATTTCATCTTAAAATTTTTATTGAATTTTGTCTCAAAATTTATATTGAATTTGGTCTTTGAATTTGTCTTGAATTTTGTTTTCAATATTGTATTGAATTTTGTCTTTAAATTTTTATTGAACATTTTTTGCCGTTGGGATAATTAGTTGAGCAAAACACGCTTGTTGACAGCAACGGTAATTTAATATTACACAAATATTTTATTTTGTCGCTGGCGCACTTAATCTCATACTTTTGAGGACTCAATTTCAAATATTTACAGTCCGATTCCGTGTTCCGCTTTCAGTTAGTAACTTCAGTCTAGTATACCAAGTCATATCTGAAATTGTGTACGATCTGAACATATTTCTGTGGTAATATTATCAATCTTAAAATTTACCGCTAACCTTAAAACACCAACTCTGTGGCCCTACTTATAAAAAATTTTTTACAAAATTCAATAAATTTAGTTTGCAATAAATAAATAAACAAAATACCTTCGAATAAATTCATATAGACATCAAAGTCCAAATAAACATGCGCCGTATTACAGTCACATGGAAAATTATTCTCCGTAAATTAAATTTTATCTCAAAGTCCATAACGGAACAATAATTGTCATTTGAATATATGGCAATTATTTTCAACAATAAAATTAACATTCTTATTTGATATGTACACTATTAGCAACCACGTGCCTAACCTTAGCTACTTTCCAAGACATATGATTAAAATCACAAACAAATTTCAGGCATGAATTTGTGCCTGTGTCGTCAGTGCTGTCTCCCGACAGAAAAGTCGAACTAACGGCGCTTTATTCAAAAAGAGCCATTCGGCAGCCGAAATGGAAGTAGATTTCATAATTTATTATTACTAAATGCCTAGCAATTGAATAAGAAAAGATTATATATATATATATATATATATATATATATATATATATATATATATGTGTAAGGATGTACAACAATTTTTAAAAATTCCGAAAAAGTGAAAATTTTTTCGATTTTTGAAAATTTTTGAATTGCTATTATTCCTATACTATTCAATTTTGAAAAATAAATAAGTATACAAATTGAAGCTTATTAAATAAGCTTTCAAATGCACTTTACAGAAATCCGATAGGATGTCGCGTTCCATGGTTATTACACGGAAATACGGTAAAAGTGAAAATTTTTTCAATTTTTAAAAATTTTTGAATCGCTCCCATTTTTAAACTAATCTATAGATTAGGCTCATCTTAGAACTTAACCTCGATAATCGTCCTAAGAATGAGTATGTTACGTTTTATTAAGATCCGTACAGAATTGCGGGAGTTAGAGAAGAGACAAGGCCGGTTATATCGTATATATATATATATATATATATATATATATATATACATACATATATAAACTTTTGAACCATATGCATTTTCTGAATCCGCTTGACGAGCTGAGTCGAAATATAGCAAAATTTTTCAAAAGTTCCGTCATGAGGACCAATGCAATAGTTAGATTTCTATGAAATCTACTAAAAACAGAATCACACTAAACTTATAACTTATTTAAACATTTAAATTGACAAAGTAAATTAGAATAGATATCGCTCGAATTCTCAGTATCAGTTCTAAAGTTTACAGTATTATTAAAATAAATGTGGATCATTTCACTGATATTACGTTCGTGATTTACCTTCTCTTTATCTAAAATCTTTACTTTATTAAACTCAAAATTATGACCAATCTCAAGGTGATGAAGACACAGAGCAGTCTTCTCTTTCAAACTATCACCTTTTCTACGACTATAGTCATGCTGGTAAATCCTACTCCCTAAATATTGTCGTGTTTGTCCAATATATACTCTATTACACGAACACGGGACACTATAAACGACATTCAAATTTTTTAATAATTTATCTCTATCTTTAAGTTTAGTGTAGATTTTTCCAACCGTTTAAATATTATAAAAAGCCGATTGCCAGTCAGTTCCATGGAGTTATTGATGGAGCCAAACTTTTCAAAAAATGAATCTGAACCGATTTTCTTTAGCCTTCTTCCTTATAATAGTATTACTGTCACCTGTCTGCTTGTCATTCCGCAGGCTCCATTCTTCATTACCATAATGATGATGTGACCGCTTAAATTTCTCCATACATTGGTCGATGAAAAATCTTGGGTAATTGTTCTTTTTCAGTAAGTCAATCACTTTAGTCATAGTTTTTTTTCCTGAAACGATTCATGACTCGTTCATAGCTTTAAACAATAAACCCATAACAACGCTCGCTTACTGTGTAGTCGGATGATGTGATCGAAAATTAAGCAGCCTTCTCGATGAAGTAGGTTTCTGGTACCAGTCCGTGATCAACTTTCCTTCTGGCAGTCTCCAAACCATCGTGTCCAAGAATGCAATTTTACAATTTGTAACAATATTTTTCCCCGTCGAAGAGTTTCAACCGGAGACGGAGATACCGGCCGGGTAGAATAAAGTACGCTCGCCCTGAAATAAAAATAAAAAAGGCCCGATGACCCACGGGCTGAGTCAGAAACCCCGTTAGACGCCAGATAATTTTCTAAAAATTACCAAAATTGTAAATTAACCCAAAGGCCGCGCCGAACAATTAATAAGCGATCCGAAAGTAATGTGGAAAGAGATGTAAATGTCAGAGAAAGTTGACAGGAATGCTAAGTTGATTATTAAATGATGAATATTAATTATAAACTAATGTTGTAGATCCCTTTGTATAAATAATCCCCTTAAATAGAATTTGAAGGTAAACAAAGAAGGTGATGGAGGATTAAGGCAGCGAGCACAAAGCATACATTAAAGATAATTGAAGAAATGAAAATAAAGTTAGAAAAGAAAAGAATTTATTAATTTGAAGGCCTCAGAAGTTCTAAATTACCGAATTCCTCCGTGAGCTAATTAATTCTTAGCTATAATTAACAAAATGAATTTTTTATGGGATTTTCTGAACTTGCTTATAATATTCAATTCAATATTAATATTCATAATAATTTGTTTAATAATTTGTAAAGTTTGTATAACAACTCGTGTAATAATTCGCTTAATAATTTGCATAATAATTTGCTTAATAATTAGCTTAATAATCTGTATATTAATTTTGCACTCTCTCAAAATTATAATCCTTTAATACGAAAGTTGTCTTTAATTATTTTCACTAATATAAATAAAATTATTCTTTTCAATAATATAAATAATAATATTCTTTCCAATAATATAAATAATAATATTCTTTTTAATAATGTAAATAATAATATTCTTTTCAATAATATGAATATTAATATAATAATTAATAAGTTACTTATTATTTATATTAATAATTAATTGGATAAACAATATAACTAAATCACAATAATTATAATCCTCAAAGCAATATATCTCTTCCTCTCCACAGACATAGTGACACCCTCGCAGGAGTAGTCAGGGAAGCTTCCTGTGACCTCAGAACGTTGAGACCTGATGAGAATTCGATTTATGTAAAATAGGGTAAAACCAATAACTTCTCGATTTTTAAAAATCTTCGATTTTTTTAGCGGGAAGTTAAAACAAGAAAAAAATTACAATTAAAAGTGGTTTGTTTGGAATAACTTTTAAACGGCTTTATCGATCAATTTGAAAACCTGATTCGCCCTCAAGCTTTAAAAACCACGTTGATTGTCGCTAATCCAGTCGAAATCGGTTGATTTGTTTGGGAAATATCGTGATCGAAAGAAAACCGAAAAAAGTGTTTTTTTTTTTTTTTTTGACATAACTCCGACATTTCTTACCGGATTGTTTTTGGTAAGATGAAATAATCATTAGAACTCAAAAAACTTTGTCGATCCCTTCTAAGAACGTGGAAATCGGACGATTCAATTTAAAAAAATAATCAGTTTTTAACGTCAAAAAACCACGTCGATTGCTGCCAAGCCAGTCAAAATCGGTTGATTCGTTCGAGAAATATCGTGAACAAAAAAAAAAGAGAAAACCGAAAAAATTGTTTCTTTGAAACTCCTTGTGTGATCAATGCAAACTTGTCACGGGAATATTATTCCCGTGTGCGTTCCTATCTGTGCCAAGTATTGGTAATAGATCCACACTCGGTGTGTCTCTAAGATTTTTATTATTTTGTACTAATTTATTTATTGTATTTTATTTACTACTGTTTATAGTTGAGAATTTATATCTTATTGTTATTAGTATTAATTTGACTTAATTCAGTAAGTTGCATTGGAATATTTGCAATTTTTTTTATTTTATTGTTGTATAGTTAGGGCCGTAGGTCTTTGCCGCATTATATTTAATCATATTATAAGCTTTTTTCACGCAAGTATTTAACGCCGAGGTCCAACGATGGGTATCGGGACAGGTAATGAAGAAAATGTGAAAGCATAATATTGATTATTGGTAATAGATCATAGCCCTTACTCGCAGGAGTGGTACCCTGTAATGTCTGTAGCGAGTAGAAGGACTAGTAGATTTTAGTAAACCTCTTGAGAGGCCCTCGTGATCGGACACGAGGCCTTATAGTTTTTCGTTAAAATAAAATTGGGAGACAAACGAGAGCCCACATAGTGGAAGGGGTGTTGATCTAGCGCCTTGGTTTGAGTGCCCCTTTTTTTTTGGTGAGTATTCACAAGTTGAGCTGAATTATTATCCGCACGTCACATTGTCTCCTGGGTCAGATAATTCGTTATTAAAGATTATTATTAATTGTCGAGTTGATCTCTTCGTTATTAAGGGCTATTCGTTATAAATTATCTGTCCCAAAAGCCACGCGTTTAGGTAATCGAATCGGCCAGTATTGATTAAAATTTATAATTGTATTTGTCGAGATAACCCGACTGAGGAATTCGGGTATGCCTCATTTCAAAGTTATTTAGATAAAATTTCTTCTTTATTGTAAACGTCCTCGTAAAATAACCAAATAGTCTACTCAGAACCCAGACCAATTATTAATAATCATACGCGACATTATTATTATCATTTTTATTATACATTCCATCCGGCTTAGGAATTAAGCCCTGGACTTAGTTTTAAGTAACTTGGTTTGAATAAACATTTGTTTATATTGTCGTTAATTTTTCGTGCCATGTAAAATTATTGTTTTTCCTTTTGTTTGTTTACACTATTATATTATTTATTTTCCCCTGAATACCTGCAGATCGGCCCTGGAAATAAAGGGTTTGGTGTTTTTCCCGTTCGAAAAAAAAATAACTGACATCCAAAAGGGCACTAACCCAGTCTGGGCGGCTGCTAAGGTGTTGCCTAGGAGATTGAGAGCATCTCCTAAGCTTCCTATTTGTTTTTGTTTATCTCATTTTGGGCGACTTGGACAAATTTCTATTTTGCTCGACGTATTCACCGTCGGGTAGTTTATAAAATAGTAAAATTTTGTAACAAACTTAATCGAATGACGCCAACCGCGTGAAAATCGGTTAATTCATTCAAAATTTATTGTGGATTGGAAATTCAAAAAATAGTGTTCTATGAAATTTCTGTCAGACTTCTGAGCTTGAAGAGCTCAAAAGCATAGAAAAGCTACCTTTTACAGCTCAGAGAGCTAAAAATAATACATAAATTGTATTTTTTAGCTCGAAAAGCTCAAAAACATCATCTGTGCAATTTGAAGCGCCTATGTATGGATTTAGCGGGAAGTTGCAGGGATGGCCTTCAGGGTTAACCGTTTTCCTAATTTTTTTTTATAATTATTGGCGCCCATTTTTCTAGTCACATGTGCGCGCAGTCTAAAAATGGATAATTATCATGTAAAGATTGCAGATAGAGCAATAATTACAGAGTTGTAATTTAAAATTGTTCATTTGACTTTTTTTTTATTCTTATTCAATACACAAATGACAAGAATTCTGTCGAAGAAATTTCACAATTTTTTTGCAATTTATTATTATTTTCTCATTACGGCTGAAGATTGAATAATTAATTAAATTAAAATAAAATACAAATAACAAATTAACAAAAAACAGAAAAATCTGCTATGGTTTTTTGGCGCCGTAGTTCTAAAGTGAAGAAAAAAACACCACAATAATATGTATATATGAAGAGTGTTGCAGAAATCCAAAAGTAAAAATTAATGCAATAACAATTTTTTTTAATGGTACGTAAAAATTTGCTCATTACGCAGTACATAATTAATGAGTATTGTAAAATATAACATTAATTCATTAAATAGTTAATAAGTATTCTAACGGACTCATTTCTCAGAGTCTAGTCAACAAGTGCCTTTTAGGTCAAAATTTTTTCGAAGAGTCCGAAAAATATGATTGAGGTGTCATTCGATTCGTTATCACATTGTAACAGGGTAAAATTACCCTTAATCGATAAGTCACCGGATATCGATAATTATTCGACATAGCACTGGCGCGTCTCGATCTTCGGGCCTAAAGGGAGAATAGGAGGGGGTGAGTTTGGGTTAAAATAGGTGAGCTATGCAGTGGAAAAGGGAGAAGTAGTGTGACCGCCAGACTGAGTGCCACGGAAATCAAGAAGGACCGATCCCCGGAGTAGTGACGAGACGAAGGAAGCCAACTACAACTAGGACTTCATCCTCAACGAGTGAGTTAGATCATCGTTATGTTCGTCAAGGTATCAATTATTACTCTGTGGGAAAGAAGTGGACCGCGGTTTACCGAATACCCAGTTACTTCTCCTATTTAATCAATTGGATCGTTAATCGACTAAAATATTAATAGATTAATTGTGGAATAATTGCTAGTTTGAATTTGATGATTTTCATGGGGGTTTATACCCGAAGATCACTCAATCGACCTTGTGGGAAAATTTAATAACTGAGAATTTTCAATTTATTATTTAACATCCGAAAATTTCGTTGATTTTATTGTTGTAATTTTTATAACAAATTAACTTAGTAAAATTGATTGATTTTTGTCCTTGAAAAAGATCGACAAATTTGTATTCGTGGAATTTTAGTCAAGCGTCAATTTTTGTGTCGCAGTAAAATCCAATACCCAAGGTCAAGCAAAACAGCTAGCGAATATTCTAGCAATCAAAATTGAATATCTCGAAGTGTGTCAATTTTTTGTGATAGATAAAATTAATAGAAAGTATTGACAATAGTTTATATTAAGAATTACTGAGTAAAAATATTGTTTATTAAGAATTAATTATTAAGAATATTTTATATTAAGAAAATTATTAAGAGTTAATTATTGAGGATATTATAGAGTGGAAAATTATTGAGAATATTATATTATAAAATTATTCCGACAAGTTTAAATTTAATAATTTTGGGATTAAGTCCGTGAATTAATTAAATTAATTTTACTGTAATTTGATAATTATCGGCATGGACATTAAGTCCTAGGAATCAGTTAGTGAGTTAAGATTGTCATAGTAAAAGTTTAGTCAGAATTAGTTAATTAAACTTACGTTAATAATTTTGAAGTGATTGTAAAGGTTTATATTGTGCTTAAGTTAATTCAAGGTGTTAAGCCTCTGGTTCTATAGAGATTAGTTCAAGGTTAATTGAAATTGATTGTTAAATTGGAATTATTGTCTTTACCAAATACTAATGATTGAATAATTTAAAAAAAATATTGTAATTAAAATTAAATTAAAATCATTTTTAAAAATTGTAAAATCAATTAAGCGAAGTGTGGGTTATGTGTGTGAAGAATTGTACGGGTTATGCGTGATAGAGAGTGTTAATAGTGTTAAGTTTGGTAATCCGGTGGACTTAATTTTAAGTTAAAGTGTGTAAAGTTGAGTTCGTTTTGGTAGTCCGGTGGACGTATAATTTTAAGCTTAGTTTTAGGACAGGTGTGGGAGACCGTTTGTTAGAAAAAGCCCATTAGGTTTAGGACAGGTGTGGGAGACCGTTTGTTAGAAAAAGCCCAATAGTTTTAGGACAGGTGTGGGAGACCGTTTGTTAGAAAAAGCCCATTAGTTTTACGACAGGTGTGGGAGACCGTTTGTTAGAAAAAGCCCGTCTAGTCATCGTTTCGTCGTTGAAAGGTTCGTTTGTAAATATCGTTTATTTCGCAGTTATTCTCCGCTTCGTTAGTTAATAAGTTAGTTATAGTGTGTGAGTGAGCGCTTAAATTGTTAAGTTTGTTAATTTTTTATTGTTAATAAATATTGATCAATTTTGTTAATTAAATTTTTATTATTCAACAGCACCTTCCTCCACTCTCTCTACCCTAGGATTGAGTTTTCTCAGCTCTGGACCGGTTCCAGGAACCGTGATTAAGAATCCTGGTGGCGCCCTAATAATTGTATTGTCGTTTAGTTTTGTTTAATTATTTATAAAATTGACTAGGGGCCAACCTGAGCAGGTAAAACTGTTACAACATGTAGAAAGTTATTGAAAAATTTGAAGATGCGCTCGCAAAAATTACAAAAGTTATAAACAATTAACTAAAAAAAAGAGGGGTGGGGGTTAAGTTTTTTGCTTATATCTCAAAAGCTATTAGTTAAGGTCATGAATTTTGCGCTCAATTTATTCTTTAATTAATAAAAAACAATAAAGTCTCGACTTTTAGTAGATTTAATAAAAATCTAACTATTGCAGCCGTCCTCATGGTGCAACTATTAAAAAATTTAGTCATTTTCTGACTCAGTTTGTCGAGCTGAGTCAGAAAATGTATATAGTTTAAAAGTTTATATATATATATATATATATATATATATATATATATAAACTTGTGAACCATATCTATTTTCTGACTCAGCTCGTCGAGTTAAGTCGGAATATAGCAAAATTTTGCAAAAGTTCCGTCATGAGAACCAATGCAATAGTTAGATTTTTATGAAATCTACTAAAAACGGTGGAGCCGTGATTTTAAACAATTGCCAAAATATTTTTCATTTTTAAAGATCTTTTCTTACTTGTTTCTAACTATTATGTTTAACAATTAAGTTCTAAAAATTTTCCATTTCAGGTTTCAAACTATCTTAACAAACAGTCTTGACCAGTTTTTCCAGTAACGTATCGAGTTCTAGTGAATCAAAACGAACTTGCTCTGATTTTGAATATGAAATTCCTGCTCCAAAAATGATAAAGCTTAACATTTTGACTTCTGAACTCGTATCAGCGCTTGATCGCACTCAAACCAGCAATAGGAATGCGATGTTTATTATAGCAGCTGTTATTAAAAGTCTGGGTCTCGATGTCGAGAAATATAATTTAAGTTACTCCTCAATTCGTAATGCGCGCATTTTAAAACGTGAAAAAATTGTTGATACCATAAAGAAGAAGAAAGAAGATGACGAATCTCTTGTAGTTCACTGGGATGATAAGAAACTTCCTACAGGTTATGGCACATTGAAAGCAGAACGATTGGCAATACATATTTCTGGAACACATACTTCAAGAATTCTAGAAGCTCCGTTTCTTTCTGATGGCACTGGATCGAGTCAAGCTTCAGCCATATTCAACACATTAATTGAATAGGATCTTTGTGATCAAATCAAAGCGATGTGTTTCGATACAACTAGTTCAAATACTGGTAAATTTTTATTTTGTCTAAGTAATTTTATTGATTAATGTTTTTGTAATTTTTTTAACCCGAGAATGTAGTTTTAACCATTGTAAAAAGCTTTTTTCTACTTTGCGTTTTCTATTCTAATAAATAAATTATGCTTCAATTCCAAAAAGCTAATAGCTGAGTCAAGTCTTCCAAAATGATTTACAAATATTTGCTAAGTTTTTTTTTGTTTATGTAATGTTTCAAATGTGTCCGGCAAGTTAAAGCAACAAAGATTTTTGATAACAAAAGCTTTTATGAATAAGCAATTTAACAAATTCAATTTTAGATTTCGTTGTTTAATTTAAATTTAATAATAAAAATAAACTTTTCAGGTGATGTAAATGGCGCTTGTGCTATATTTGAAAAAATGATTGGTCGTGATTTGTTGTATCTAGCTTGTCACCATCATACATCGGAATTAATGTTGAAAAATGTGGCAGAAGTAGCTTGGCCAGTTACGAATGGTCCATCTGTACCAATTTTCAAAAGATTTCGAGATCATTGGACAAAAATTGATACATCAGGGTACGAAATTGGCATCAATGACGAACTTATAGCAGATATATTAAACGATAAAAAACAAGATAGACTGGATTTCATTGAAGATCATAATTTTACGGTTTTTCAAATGATCAATTTATTTATTCTGTATTAATTTTAAATTATTTATTCTTTAATCGAATTAGAATCATCATCCACGAGATGACTACAAAGAGTTTTTGAAGCTGAAAGTATATTTTTGGGTGGCGGAGAAAGTCATGAAGTTAAATTTACAGCTCCTGGTGCTTGTAAATTTAACTTCATGTCATCATGCAAGATGGCTTTCAAAAGCTCTCTACTGTTTGAAAATTTATATGTTTCGCAGACAATTCAAAATTTCAGTCAAAAAAGTGAATGATTTACGTAAGATTTGTGTTTTTACCGTATTATTCTATGTTAAATTCTGGTTCATAGCTCCGAATGCGATAAAAGCACCCAATCCAGATTTGGAATTAGTAAAATATCTCATTTAATATAGACATTCATCTTGATGTAGCAAATGCAGCATCGGATAAATTATGCAGGCATTTGTGGTATTTACATGAGCAGCTTGTTGGATTGGCTCTTTTCGATAAAACAGTTTCACGAGAAGAAAAATTAAAAATTGTAGAGAAAATTAATAGCACAATAGTCGTTGAAAAAGCTAGTAAACGTTACACAGTGGCCTATAGTGCAATAACTTCGATGATAGATAAAAACATTAGTGATTTTGTAACCAAAAATTCATTATTTATCTTTGAACAATTTGATCTTCCTTATGGATTTTTAAATTCAGAACCAAATACATGGGAAACTAATTACGAGTATTAACAGTGTCTTAAAACATTTTGCAACTTGAAGGTAGTAAATGATATTGCCGAGCGAGGAGTAGCACTCGCTGAAAAATTCAATCAAGGTTTGACCAATAATGAACAGGAGAGGCAAAAAATTTTTCAGACAGTCCAAAACCATCGCTCAGAGCACCCTTCATGTACGAAATCACAATACAGTCGAACAGAAGTGAAATAAAATATATATATATATATATATATATATATATATATATATATATATATATATTATATATATATATATAAGGGTGGTCGTTAAAAATTAAATTTCTCGAGGCGCTCCCTAAAAAGCTTCCTTTTAATGAAAAAAGACTGAGAAAATTTTTCATAATTTTTTTAATCCAAGACAACACGTGCCTCAAGCCGATTTAAGTTAATTTTTGGGTATAATAATGTTTTTTGAGGATTTACATTAATAAATACAATTTTATACAAAATACGAACAATCAGAGAACCCAAATTCATGAGAGTACGATAGTTAATGAAAATTACAATAAATATTCCGAACTGTAAGGTCTGTTTATCAAAAAAATTGATGATATTTTAGTTAATATTTTTATTTTATGATAAAATTTATTCAAATTTAATTTTAATCTTTAGTTTTCATTATTCCATTTTTTAAGTAAACTTTCTTTCGTTGTCTTGATGCATTTGCTTCTGTAATCATCTAAAATTTGAATGAGGAATTGCTTTTGTTTTTTATCTTTTGTGAATAAATAGTTGTACTCTTGCATTGAATTAACACCTTGTTCTGCAACATCGTTAACGACTGATAAATTTGTTACAGCCGTCAAGCAATCTTGATAATTAGAGTCTTCTAACCATTTTTCACAATTTTTAGTCAACCAGCTCGTATTTAGTCCAAGTTTATGGAAAAAATTAATAGAAGTTGCATTAATAAACTGTTCTAATCCCTGGTCAAATAATTTTGAGATATTCTCACGAGATACTACAGCCTTCCTAAGAACTTGTTCATTATTGTCTAATAAATCAGGTTCATCTGCATTTTGTGAGAATTCAATGACTTTTTTAACCATTTTCTGTTTCGTCTCCGTATCTACATCATCATCGAATAAAGCCAATAAACAATTTTTAGGATTCAGATACCACAAATGTTTTAAAAACTTACCTAAAGCACTCTCGTATATTTTTTTGTCAATAGGTTGAAAGTTATAAATAGATTTGATCAACTGAAAATCACAGTTTGGTGCCTTAATCGATGATGTGGCGGCGAACCATATTCGTAAATAAATTTTCACAACAAACACGCAAACCATGCCCAGGCTTTTTTCTTCTGTAGACTTTAGTTCAAAAGTAAATCGTAACAGAAATATTTTCAACGAATATATTGCCTTAGCCATCCACCTGGCCTGATGCATAGCTCCAGAAGTATGAAACGTGATGTTATCAGGTATTATTCCAATAAATAAAAAGCTTAATTCTAGCAGTTCTAAATAATCTTTTCTATCAGGGTTCAAAGTAAGTTGTTGCTTAATGAATTCAAGAATTTCTTGAATATCATTTTCCAATAATTTACCAATCAAGGGATCCGCTATTTCACTTGTAAATTGAGTTAGGTCTAATTCATCCCACTCTTTCTTGAATCGAGCAAATATAGGCACATTTGGACAGAAACACTAGTTACCTTACTGTCAAATACAGCTCTAAATACAACCTCAAATATATGATGTCTGCATGGAAAAATAAGAAGATCTTTCTCTAACAAATGCTCAATTAAAACTGCTGCACCATTATATTCTCCAGTATTCGATGCAGTAGTATCATAACATAAACCGACTACTAAATCACTGACTCTACACTCTTGAAGAGCATCAGAAACTGCATTTGCCATTTCTCGGCCTGTAGCATTTTCTAACGGTGGTATCGATAGAATTTTAGTTTCATTTTCAAATGAAACTATTATTGGACGATGTTCTACGAAATTTCTGCCAGTAATATCAGGTAAGTGTTTACCGTCCCAATGAACAATCAATCTACGAAGATCTTTATTTGCAAATCTTGTTTGGATTTCAGCCGCTCTTTTTTTTCTGAAATTTTCACGTTTTTGTTTTATCGATGTTCGATTAACGATGTAATGGGTTGCATCAAGTTCCACAGCTTCAAAAAATGCAATTAATAAGCCTGTTGCATCGCGATCACTAATTTTGCACTTATCTAACATGGTACATAATTTTGGAGTCAGAATATTTATTATTCCACGAGATCTTTTCGGTGGTGGCGATTCTTCATCTAAGTTCATAACGAAACTAGGATCTCTCTGAAGACTTTCTTAAATGAATGATGACGGGGTTGATTCATACTGTGAAGTTGACTCAGATTTTTCTATATTGATAGAAAAAAAAATTTTTAATTAAAGAATGAATATCAAAAATGTCCGACTTATATTAAAACTTACCATATATATCTTCAACGTCATCAATAAATCCAACACGATTTGGTTCACGTTGAATTAATAAAAATCTTCTTGTACTGTCATCAGCCATTGTTAAAACATCACTGTGTGCTATATCAAACAAATTATTTAAGTGTGATAAAAATACTGTTTCATTGTTTTTCTGAATATCATTTCGTCTTGATGAGTTTTTCTGTAAACTTCTGCAATTGTTGGATCAATCATCAATTTTTTTCATACACCGAGATTTTTGTTGCATTGGAATTTTCATTTTTTGCCAAAAAGTAATTAATTCATCATACACTAAACTTTCACTGACTTTCAAACTATGTTTCAATATTCGGGTGTTGTAAAACAAAAATTTTAATACGTGTAAATCAGATGGAAGTTGATTTTCCGGAATTTCATGATGTGTCTCTCCGATTAAAAATATGTTTTCTACTTTGTTTTCCATAACAAAAATAGTATCGTTTAAAATGTTCAATGTTTAACCTTACATTCGCACCACATGCAAGACTTTTACAAGTAATAATGAATAACTCAGTAACTTCTAACAAAACATACCATTCAGTTCCTCAGTAAACTTAATAAGTAATAAACGATATTACTTGTGAAGATGAGATGTTTTAGTTATAACAATATTGAGTTAATGATTAATATAAAGCATCTGATACAAATTTAGCAATGTGAACTATACAAAAACTACAGACGTATATAGAAACTTCTTAATGCCACTGCTAGTAACTTATCAACAGAGAAGGATTTGACGCTTTTATCTAAGTTACCCAGCATGTGTGCATCCGTAATTTTTAGAAGCATTTTCTGAAAAATAACTCATATATAAATGCTTACAGACGATTAAAAAACTGTAAAAATATAATGAAAATTAAAAAATAAGCTTAAATCACGAGGAATTTAGAATTTTTCGTAAAACTATAATTTGAAATTCATCACTGAAAATAATAATACTAAAAATGTTTCATTGTTAAAACATTTCCAATCTTAAAATAATTTTTACATTACTCTTAACAAGAAGTTTCATTAAAAATCAGGAAATTACCAAAAAATTAACGTAAATCGGCTTGAGGCACGTGTTGTCTTGAGTAAAAAAAATAATGAAAAATTTTTATAGTGTCTTTTCATCAAAAAGAAGCTTTTTACGGGGCGCCTTAAGAAATTCAATTTTTAACGACCACCCTAATACATATATATATATATATATATATATATATATATATATATATATATATATATATTATAATGGCTTTTTCGCTGCGCTGGCGTCGTCAGCGCCGAAGAGGTCCACCTAAATGTTTTGGCCTACCTGGTTCGTTGATGGTTGGGCGCCAGGAACTTTCGTTCCACGGTTCGTTGGTCCACGTGGATCGTCGTTGGGCGGCGGGTCGAGGCCGAAGAGATTCAAATGTAGTTACAAAGCGTACGAGGAATCGGTTCGAGGAATAATTAAAATTAGGTCAAATAAATTAATTGTACAGGCACGATTACGAGTGAATTATTTATTCAACAATTAGCGAGATCGAATAACATTCGCAGGTTCAATCCAAAAAAAATATCAGAGGACGAATAAAAATCAATACAAAAAAAAATTTGTTATAAATAATATCGTTACATAATTTTCATGAAAACGCCAAAATAACAAGCCAATCGGATTTTGGGCCACAGGCAATCGCAACAAGAACGCAAAATCTAAATTTCGTTCACGCAAGTCACTAAAATCCAGTCAACAGTAGTTTCGCAGGGAACAACGAAATTAACAACAAACAAAAATAATTCATAAAATATAATTATCTCGCTTGTTTCGGCTAACAATTGTTTCGAATTAATTAATCAAGACAAATATTTATTCGCCGTGTTCGCTGAGCAACAATTTACGAATTTGTTAACAACAAAAAAAAATCAGTTAGTTCGCCGGGTTCGATTAACAACAGTCGGCGAGCCTATTAACAAAAAAAAATTACGCCGGTTTCGAGTAACAATAAAGTTGCGAATTAAAATAAAAACTTGTTTATTTAAGAATAATAATAAAAAAAATAAAAAAAATTAATTTACTTCGCCGGTTTCGATCAACAGCAAAAAAAATAAATAATTAATCACCAGTTTATCTGGGATCGCTATTACCCGTCGAGTAATTCGCGGGAACAAAGCTCGAGTTGCGACAAAATATTGCAGAAGTATACTCTAACTCAAACAATTACACACAAGGTCATTAGCTACGTATTATCATAGAATTTGGCACCGGGTACCTGGCTGACGTCACCGACGCCGGAATTTAGCAACGCGATTGTTGAATTCCGGTACACTTTTGATTTCGGACTCAATTCCGAATTCGTGAGCAAATTTTCAATAAAAAAACTTTCAATAAAATTATCGATAATAATCTATGTTAATCGCGATTCGTGGTGAAGTCACCCAGGTAAATTAACAACTGCGACCGCACTTACCCCACTCAGTCGACCTCTCGGGATGTAGATCAATTACAGCAAAAAAAAATTCGATGTCGGCGGTACTGATGAGGTGATTCCTCGGCGATGGCTTTTCCCGGGAACGGCGAGATCGAACGTCACAATGCAGTTGATGACCTTGACGCTGGTACGACAATCTCTTCAGTATTCACTGAACTTAACTTCGATAACAAAACGGCGAAATTCTACGAGCAATTATCCGTGTCGATTTTTCAAGTAAAATTAGCACTACTTTTCCTCGACACAAAAAAAAACAACGACAAGAAACGGTTCAATTTCCTTTCTTGGTCTTCAAAAAACAGCGATAGCAACAAAAATATTGCCGATTTGTTTAATTAAGTAATTTTGATTTTCTACAAAAACAGCGATAGCAACAAAAATTAATGCGTTTATCCAATTGATGTTTTATTTTATCCAACACAGCGATAGCAACCAACAACTATTGCGCTTAATTAATTGCTTGATTTTTTTATTGCACGTGGCGTACATGCATTCGGTCAGAATTATTCTACCGGCTTTTCCGTTTTCCTTTTGCCAACACGTGGTCTTTCCTTCAGCACCGCTAATGAGCTGCGCGTCCAATCAGCCGGCGTACGATAAATAACTCGGATCGATGATTGGTCGATTTACCAATTTAGTGCGATATTCGGCGTTCAGGTGGAGCCTCGACGTGTCTCCCGCCGTTTCAACTTCAAGTCGTTCGTGGAGTCCGATTCCGTGCCTTGCTAGTCCCTCGCTGCTCCTCCCAGATGTCTCCTCGATCGCTGATATCGACTGAAATGCGGGTTTGTCCGGTCGCTTTCCCCATTCATACTATCTCACTCACTCTATATCCGATACATTAAATTTAGTTCGGACGCATCCATTCCTTATTACTACTAATTGGCGCGGTTCGGCTTAAATTTCTACCTCGAGCTTTGTTTAATGACCGGGACCACTTGGGGCGACACAGTCGCGTCGAATCTTAGCCTTTCATCAGCTTGACCAACACACAAGGCTAAATAAAATAAAAATTATTACCAAAAAAAAATAATTCTATACTCGGATTCTAGGTGGGAAATTTCCCACGTCACAACATATATATATATATATATATATATATATATATATATATATATATATATATATATATGAATTTTCGATAAATAATGACGTATATTGAGTTTAATCGTTGACAAGTTAAAATAATAAATTTTTTTCTGTTATTAATTTATTAATTATTTTTTCCTCCTATTCGGCCGACTGTAACTTCGTTTCTGTTGAGCTAAGAAAAAAAATGGACATGAACAATTTTGTAGAGAATTTAATTTCCTATAAGACAGTTAACAGTAAAATTAAAAAAAAATTTTATGCGCATAGTTATTTTAAAAATCAAAAAAACTTAGGAATACGGTAGACCCCGAAGGCCATCCGTGCAACTTCCCGCTAACTCCATGCCTAGGTGCATAAAACTGCACTAATGATGTTTTTGAGCTCTTTGAGCTCAAAAATACAATTTATGTGTTATTTTGAGCTCTTCGAGCTTAAAAGTCTGATAGAAGTATCATAGAACAATATTCTTTAAATTTTCAAACCGCACTAACTTGTCAATAAATTAACCGATTTTTACGTGTTTTTGACGGAATTTGACGCAATTTTTTTAGTTTCATGATGAATTTTCAAATTTGAATTGATAAAACTAGGAAATTTGGAGTAATTCCAAAAAAACACTTTTTTTGGTTTTTTTTTGTTCATGATATTTCTTGAACAAATTGAGCAATTCTGACCAGCTTGACGGCGATCGACGTAATTTTTTCATGCTAATAGTTTTTGAAATCGTTCAGTGCAGCCGTTTAAAAGTTATTCCCAAAAATGTCGGAGTAATGTTAAAAAAAACACTTGTTTCCAAATATTTTATCGAGGATATCTCTCGAACCAATCAACCGATTTCGCCGATTTTGGCGGCGATCGGCGTGATTTTTTAAGGTCTAAAATTATTCTACATCATCAAAAACGATCCGAGAAAAAGTGACGAAGTTAGGTCAAAAAAACACTTTTTTCGATTTTATTTCGTTCACGATATCTCTCGAACGAATGAATCGATTTTGACCGGATTGAAGACGATCGGCGTGGTTTTTCAAGCTTAACAGCGGATTAGTTTTTGAAGTTGATCGATAAAGCTGTTTAAAAGATATTCCAAAAAAAACCACTTTCAAAAATAATTTTTTTTTTTTTAGATTTTTCAAGATTTCTTAAAGTCTATCGGTCCGAATCGAATCAAATTCTCAGGAAATCGAAGTTTGAGGGAACTCTTTAGAACGCCGTTTAGTTCGTTCCGATCGGTTCAGTCGTTCAAAAGTTATAAGCGAGTCACACACACACACATACACACATACACACACACACTATAACGTAAGAATCTTTTCAAGGTCGCAGGCCCGTACGTTGAGCGCCAATTTATAACGCAAAATTTTTAAAGTCGATCCAGGTGTTCGATCGCTACAGTGTTCCCCGTTTCCAGACCTTGGCGGGAATCGCCAAGTTATAATCGGGTTTTCCTTGAGGTTTTATGGGAACTTATTGCTTCCTAAAATTCTCAATTATGCTTCGGTATCTTCCCGATTTTTGGTTTCTGGTCTCAATAAAATTAGGGCGCCAGGTAATTTTTAATCACTGAAATTACCAAACCAGTGAAAACGTAATCAGATAACTTTTATTCGCTAGGAATTATCAAACTAGCCAAACTAGACGAGATTAGATCATTTTTGATCGCTAGAAAATTTCAAACTAGCCAATAGACGTAAACCAAACTAAAAATTAAATATAAACAAAATTAGATAATTTTTGATCGCTAGAAATTATCAAACTAGACAATAAACGTAAACGTAACCGGAAACAAAACTTATCAAAATATAGACCAAATAACCAACAATCGGAAAGACAACGGAATACCTCAGGGTTGCTTAGTGTGCTGGTTTGTGGAGAGAGGGTGTGATTCGAGTAGAGAGTGGAACCATGATTGCAATGACATTATTCGCAACACCAAAAATTTTATGCTCAACCAAATCCTCTTTCATTTAACAAAACTTTAACCTAAATAACAAACTTGAACATAACTACGACAAAATTATCGGAACGATGTAACTAATAATAGGAAACGCTATAGTCATGTTATAGACTCTTACTCTTATAAAATTAAACAAATGAAATAAATAAATCTTAAAATAACAATCTCAAATAAATAAATGAATCTAAACAACTTGAACAATATTCTCCAATAAGCCTGTCAACGTACTCTAAATTATTTACAACATAAAAATATTCTATAGAATCGGCTATCTAATGTCTCATAACCAAGAACTCGATTATTAACGCTCAAATTACAATAAATAAAGCAATCTCATACCTTTTTGAAACAATATCGATGCTGAGTAACTTTTATTTTATTTTTAACAACTTAATAAATCTGTAATTTTATCTGGAGCTAAAAATAAAATGCAAAAGACTGAAACCTTAACCTGGAACTGTAAACTCTACGCACGTCCGATCACCTGAAGTGACCAGCGGTAACTCTCAAACGCGACTGTACTCTACGAAGTCCAAAACTCGACTGTTTTACGTGACTCTCTCACAACTAAAATCTCTATAAACAATTAATTCCCAAATATTCTGAATCTTTAATCAAACCATTGAGGCTCAGAGTACGGATATTCCTTTGGTGGATGCTCTCCAGGAACTGACTACGGCTGGGATCGAAACTCAAAACTCAAAACGTAAACGTAACATTAAACAAAAGTGGATAATTTTTATTCGCTAGAAATTATCAAAACTAGCCAAAACGTAACCGAAAACTTAAACTGATCCCGTATGCTTTCGCCATGTCCCTCTATGTCGGAGCGCTGGCATCTCAACCAGACTTAGGCATTCCACCTGGAAGTCTCAAAGGGTTAGACTGGTGTCTAACGTCAAACGAAACCGGGTGACTTATAGTCCCGCTCCACGGTAACGCTGACTTACCCACGTCCTCTGCAACCTCAAAACCCAAAACTAAAAATTCAGAACTCGAAACTCACAACTCAAAATCCGAAACAAAACTCAAAACTCAAAATTCGAGACCCAAAACTCAGAACTCAAAATAACTCAAAATTAACTCAATAAAACCCTTAAATGACTTGACCTTGATATTTTTCACAACTTGACTCTAAAACTGACTCTACTCTTAAAATCCTAAAATCTCAACTGTAACGTTAATTCTCTAAATTCACTCTAGAACTATATCGTCGTTACTCGGCATCAACACTCACTTAATTCACAAAACAACTTTCCTTAATCTCTTAAAATTATATTTTCTATGGTATTTGGCCTTGAAATATTAGCTTAAAACTACAAAAATTCGTTGGCGCTAGTGACGTTCATTTTAAATAGACCCCGGTCGTTAAAACAACGTCACAATATATATATATATATATATATATATATATATATATATATATATTGTGACGTGGGAAATTTCCCACCTAGAATCCAACTAGAGAATATTTTTTTTTGGTATTATTTAGCCTTGTGTGTTGGCCAAGCTGATGAAATGCTGAGATTCGACGCGACTGTGTCGCCCCAAGTGGTCCCGATCATAAAACAAAGCTCGAGGTAATATTTAAGCCGAACCGCGCCCATTAGTAATAATGAGGAATGGATGCGTCCGAACTAAAATTCAATGTATCGGATATAGAGTGAGTGATATAGTATGAATGGGAAAAGCGACCGGGCGAACCCGCATTTCAGTCGATATCAACGACCGAGGAGACATCTGGGAGGAGCAACGAGTGACTAGCAAGGCACGGAATCGGACTCCACGAACGACTGGAAGTTGAAACGGCGGGAGACACGTCGAGGCTCCATCTGAACGCCGAATTTCGAACTAAATTGGTAAATCGACCAATCATCGATCACGGCTATTTATCGTACGACGGCTGATTGGACGCGCAGCTCATTAGCGGTGCTGAAGGAAAGACCACGTGTTGGCAAAGGAAAACGGAAAAGCCAATACTAATTCTGACCGAACGCATATATGCCACGTGCTACAGAAAATACGAAATTAATTATTAAAACGCAATACTTTTGCTATCGTTATTAAAAATTTAACCGTTTCTTTTTTTTTGTTTTGTTTTGTCGAGAAAAGTATTGTTACATTTACTTGAAAAATCGACACGGGAAATTGTTCGTGGAAGTTTCGCCGTTTTGTTGTCGAAGTATAATTTAAGTGAATACTGAAGAGAGTGTTGTACCAGAGTGAAGGACGACAACTACATTTGTGACGTTCGATCTCGCCGTTCCCGTGGGGAAGCGCCATCGTCAAGGAATCACGTTCATCAGCACCGCCGACATCGGATTTCTCTGATTGATACCCATACCGAGAGGTCGACTGAGTGGGGTAAATGCGGTCGCAGTTGATATTTTACCTGGGTGACTTCACCACGCATCGCGATTAAATTGGATTATTATCGATAATCTTATTAAAAGTCATTTTGATAATTGAGATTTGCTCACGACTTCGGAATTAAGGCCGAAATTAACTGTGTACCGGAATTCAACAATTGCGTTGTTAAATTCCGGCTTCGGTGACGTCAGCCAGGTACCCGGTGCCAAATTCTATTATAATAAGTGGCTAATGATATTGTGTACAGTTGTTTGAGTTGGAGTGTATGTTTAAAACATTTTGTCGCACCTCGAGCTTTGTTCCCGCGAATTACTCGACGGGTAACAGCGATCCCATATAAACTATTGATTAGTTATTTATTTATTTTTTTTTTGCTGTTGATCGAAACCGGCGAAATAAATACTTTGTGTTCATAAATTTACTGATAATCGAAACCGGCGAAATAAAATAATTTTTTTTGTAGTTAAATAAACATTTTTAATAACTTCGCAAATTTACTGTTATTCGAAACCGGCGAAATAAAAATTTATGGTTCATAGAGTCGCAAATTGCTGATAATCGAAATCGGCGAAATACAATAATTTTCTTTGTTGTTAACAAAATTTTTTTTAATTCGCAAATTTACTGTTACTCGAAACCGGCGTAATTTTTCTTTGTTAATAAGTTCGCCAATTGTTGTTAATCCAACCCGGCAAACTACATAATTTTTTTTTGTTAACAAATTCGTAAATTGTTGCTAAGCGAACACGGCGAACAAATATTTTGTTTTGATTAATCAATTCATAACTATGGTTTAGACGAAATAAGCGAGATAATTATATTTTATTAATTATATTTTTTTTTTGTTAATTTCGTTTGTTCCCTGCGAAACTACTGTCGACTTGATTTTAGTGACTTGCGTGAACGAATATTAGATTTTGCTTTCTTGTTGCGATTGACTGTGGCCCAAATTCCGATTGGCTTTATTATTTTGGCGTTTTCATGAAATTTATTTAACAAAATATTATTTGTAACAATTTTTTTTCTGTATTGATTTTATTCGTTCTTTTGTTATTTTTTTGGATTGAACCTGCGAATGTTATTCGACCTCGCTAACTATTAAATAAATAATTAACTCGTAATCGTACCTGCGCAATTAATTTTATTTTACCTAATTTTAATTATTCTCCGAACCGATTTCCTTGTAAGCTTCGTATAGATTTTTGAATCTCTTCGGCCTCGACCCGCCGCCCAACGACGATCCACGTGAATCAACGAACAGTGGAACGGAAGTTCCTGGCGCCCAACCTTCAACGAACCAGGTAAGCCAAACATTTAGGTGGACCTATTCAGCGCTGTCGACGCCAGCGCAGCGAAAAAGCCATCATAATATATATATATATATATATATATATATATATATATATATATATATATATATATATATATTTTTAAATTATCCAGATATGAACATGTAACCCCGTATTATAATAAATTAGGGTGGCTAAAATTAAGTAAGAGAAGAGACTACTTCATAGCATGTTTGTTTTTCAAAGAAATAAGGCTAAACTATCGGCAGCTGTTTGGCCCAGGACTTCAATATCTTAATGTTTCAATGCGTAGAGGTGACATTAGACATGATTACTTACGTCTGCCAAGAGCAAGTTGCAATATGTATGAGCAATCTTTTATAATCCATGGCATACGTATCTGGAACTCGTTACCACCTGGGTTGACAACTGCAGATAGTCTTCCTGAATTTCAAAATGCCTCTTTTTCATTTTTTCTGGCTGATGACAATTAAAATCATCATTATATTTGTTTAAATAATTATAATTATTGCTTTCAAAGTATTTTCAGAGTGTTTATGAATTTACTAATTAGCTACTGTATTAAGTAGCTTTATTGTATTAGGTAACTTTAAAATCTTGCTCTCAAAATTATAGAACTATTGTAATTGTATTTTAATACTGTATACTTGTATATATATAAAAATGTATTGCTTATTGATGGCCTTGAGGGAGCTTCGGCTCTAAGGACAAATAAAATATAACTATCTATCTATATATATATATATAATATTGTTGTTATAGAATTATTGTTGTTGTATAAATGATTTAATTCACTACGTAAAAATAACTATTGATTATTTATTATAATTTAATGTGTTACAAAAGAAAAGCGTTGGTTATATTTTGAGCTTTAATCTTTGCACGTGGCAATATCGGTAGTACTAGCTATAGACTGTCTATCATTTACCAAAATTGTCTAAATAGATAAACGACGATTACAAATGTTTCGGGCGCCGAGTGTCGGCGGAATTAACCGAATGGGTGATTTATATTGTAGGACATAGCCGCTACAGTACTTCCCTTCTTAAAAAAAAATATAATGATGATTATTATATACAATGAGTTATGGTAAGTTATTTACAATGAAGAGAAAAAAAAATTAATAGAATAAATAAGTACAATGATATCTCAAAAAAAATTGTGAAGGAAGTACTAAAAAAATTTAGTCGTCAGTTGCAGCGTAGACAGGTTTCAGTCTGTCGATGGAAATCGCCGGATTTGTGCCCTTGAGATTTACGATGAAATATTTTTCGTGTCAAGTGATGACTTCGTATGGGTCTTTATAAGGTGAAGAAAACGACGATAAAATTTGATCGTTGCGTACTAGAACGTGGGAACTTGAGTTGAGGTCTCTGAAACAGAAAACAGAACGTGTTCCATGACGCGACGTTTCGGCCGGTGCCAAGTTATTAAAATGAGCTTTCAAGGCGCGGACGACAGTTTGGGCGTCCTCGTGTTTGTTCGACGGGATTATTAATTCACCCGGTAAACGGATAGGCTCACCGTATACAAGTTCTGCTGGTGTTGTTTGAATGTCTTCTTTCCACGAAGCGCGGAGACCGAGCAGGACTGCTGGTAATGCGTCGAACCAAGTGTCGTCATGGCAAAGTAGTGCAGACTTGAGCTGACGATGAAGACTGTCGATGATCGTGAGACATTTGTTATACCCGCGAGACGCTGGTAAGATGACGAGATCTATGTGGATATGTTCGAATCTCTGCGTTGGAAGATCGAATCAAGCGATTGGAGCTGTCACATGCCGTGTAATCTTATTACGTTGACAGTTGATGCACGCTTTGGCCCATTCTCGACAGTCTTTCTGGATAGATGGCCAGAAGTAACGTTTGCTTACTAACTTCTGCGATGCTTTAGAGCCTGGATGTCCAAGAGAATGCAGGGCGTTAAAAACTTTTCTTCGAAGTGTACCTGGAATGTATGGACGCGATTTACCTGATGAAACATCACAGTGAATCGCGGCTGGGTGGTCATCGAAGATGATACGTTGCCACTGTAGTGACGTCGTCGCGTTGTTGAGTAGATCTTGTAGTTCAGGGTCAACTCTCTGAGCATTTACCAGCTCGTGTGTCGTAATTGGTGTCGACACAGCTTCGACGCGTGACAGGGTGTCTGTGACGATGTTTTCAGGTCCAGCAATGTGTCTAAAGTCACTTGTAAATTGACCAATGAAGTCGAGACGTCGAAATTGCCATGGAGAGGCCCTTTCAGTACGTTGCTGAAACGCATGAAGTAATGGTTTGTGATCAGTGTATATGGCGACGTGTTTGCCTTCAAAAATATGACGGAAGTGTCGTACAGCTTCGTAGACTGCGTGAAGTTCACGGTAATACGTCGACAGTTTTTGAATTGAAGGCTGCAACTTTCTACTGAAGAAAGCCAGTGGCTGCCATTTACCTTCAACTTGTTGTTGAAAAACTGCTCCGATGGCTGTGTTGGAAGCATCTGAAAATATCGCCCATGGCGCGTCGATTACCGGGTGTGCGAGCAGCGTCGCTTCAGCCAGTGTTCGTTTTGCGTCGTTGAAAGCTTTTTGGAGCTCAGGAGTCTCTATTATCGGCGTTGAGTCTCTTACTTTTGGACCTTCCAGAAGTTTGTTGAAGTGGCGCTAGGATTTGGGCGGCGTTCTTGACGAATTTTCTGTAAAAATTAATTGTGCCTAGAAAACCACGTAATGCCGAAATAGTACGAGAGAATTTAAGGTTAGAAATTGCGTCGACCTTGTCGGGCAACGGCTTGATACCTGAATCACTGACCTGTGTCCTAAGAATGTTACCTCTTTTTGTCCAAAAACTGACTTGGCTGTGTTGATGACGAGGCCGTGGTCCTCTAGTCGTCGAAACAGGATGCTTAGGTGTTCTAAGTATTGATCGTCGTTTTCGGATGCGATTAAGAAGTCGTCGATGTACGGAAACACGAATGGTAAGTCTGCTGTGATTTCATCAACGAATCGTTGAAATGATTGCCCAGCATTACGTAGTCCGAAAGTCATGTACATAAATTCAAACAGTCCAAACGGTGTGATGATCGCTGTTTTCTCGATGTCTTCTTCGGCGATAGGGATTTGATTGAAAGCTCGAACCAAGTCAATGACGGAAAATATTTTTTTACCGTGTAATGTCGCCGTAAAATCCTCAAGTCGTCTGACTGGGTATCTGTCAGGTACTGTACGGGCATTAAGAAGACGGTAGTCTCCGCATGGTCTCCATTCTCCGGACTTCTTCGGAACGAGATGTAATGGAGATGCCCACGGACTCTTAGATGGTCTCGCGATACTGCATTGGACCATTTTTCTAAATTCTTCTTGCGCAATCTTGAGTTTGTTCGGCGCGAGAGGTCTCACTTTACACGAGACTGGTTGTCCAGGCATCGTTTTGATGTAGTGGACGGTGGAATGCTTCCTGGTCGTCGCAGTACCATCTGGTCTGGTAATAGACGGGTGGTTCGACAACAGTTTGTAATAGACTGTGTCCCCATCCACTACCTTGATGCAATCCATGTCGGACGCTATTGAATTGACGTTTATTTGGATACCAGTAGATTCATTACGAAGTTTCTTGTTTTTCAGGTCGACTAGCAAGACAAAGTGACTTAAAAAGTCAGCGCCGATGATTGGTTTCGTGACGTCAGCGATGATGAATCTCCACGTAAATTCGCGACGAAGTCCTAGGTTGAGCGAGAGTGTGATAATGCCATAAGTTTCGATGAGAGAGCCATTGGCTGCTCGTAATTGATAACCGACGGGCGTCGGTTTGCACTTCAACCGCTGGTGTGGATAAATAGAGAGATCTGAGCCAGAATCCACGAGATATTGTGTATTGGTGGCTAGATCTGTGACGAATAGGCGGTGTGAAGTTGTCAGAGAGTCGCTTCCCGCCACTAAGGACTCCCTTTTGAATTTCCCGCAAACTTGCATCCGGCAGTGCACTTGTAGGATTTATTACCAAATTTTGCGTGGTAATAACAGATGCCATCTTTCAATTTCCCTCGTCCATTGGACTGAGCTCTGTTTTGGCGGTTACGTGACTTAGAACGTCCTCTGGGTCGGTTCTGATTCGCTAGAGCGGCGACGCATTTTGTTAGCTCAGAGATCTGACTCTCAAGAGCCGAAATCTGAGGTTTCGAAGACGTAGAGGCTGTTGCGACGGTATTTCGATTCACGGGGAACATTTCATGAATTTTATCAGCCGTTTTGGCCAAGTCGTCGGTGGACGTCGTATCTGGAGACACTGAGAGTAGCTCTTGAGTCTTTTTTGGCAGGTTTGACATCCATCTGGTCCTGATGACGGCTTCGTCGACTGTTGGAGCTAAAGATTTCAGGTGTCGGAGGAATTGTGAAGGGGAGCGATCACCTATCGCTTCGCCGTCTAGAAGCTGGCGCAGTTTTGCTGATTCCGACGATGAGAAACACTTAATTAGCGCTCCTTTGAGCTCACTAAACGGTGCGTGTATTGCGGATTAGTGATCATCGCCTCAACTCCCTGTGCGGACTCGGAGTCTATCAGCGAAATAGCATGGTTGAATTTATTTCGCTCTTGTACGATGCCATGTATGGAAAACTGCCGTTCCAATTGCGCAAACTAGATTTTTGCTCGCTTCGGGTTGAAGGGAGGCGTCTTTAGTGAATTGACGAAAAACGGCTTCGTATCTTTCGTCTCGTCGTGCAGCATCGTAAATATTTATTTATCTAAATAAAAGAAAGGTATAAATAAAAGAATAATCAAGAAAGAAAAGGAACAATACTTAAATTTTTGCTGTTGTTGAATTCTTTCGAGGATTAACTTTCGTTTATATTGACGTCACGGGTCTGGAATGCGGCAGTACTTGAGTTTTGGCGGCAATGATGGATTAACAATGCTGTTGCTGCTTCAAGGTCACGACGTAATAGGCTTCGCGCAACTCACTTATCACTTTCCAATTTGCACTCGGGTGTGCCTCGGGATAGCTAATGCAGCACAACGTCCAGGGTGCTCAGCAATGCACTAGCTGTGATAAGTTATGAACTAACGTCGAATTCATCGACTTTCGCAACACACATAAAAATAGACGTGGTTGAAACAAACTAAAATAATTAATTTCAAGTAAACTCGACGCTTTCCTCAACAACTAAAGGAAAACTCACGTCGGTTTTGATCACGTCGGGGTCACCAATGTAGGAATTATTGTTGTTGTATAAATGGTTTAATTCACTACGTAAAAATAACTATTGATTATTTATTATAATTTAATGTGTTACAAAAGAAAAGCGTTGGTTATATTTTGAGCTCTAATCTTTGCACGTGGCAATATCGGTAGTAGCTAGCTATTGACTATCTATCATTTACGAAAATTGTCTAAATAGATAAACGATGATTACAAATGTTTCGGGCGCCGAGTGTCGGCGGAATTAACCGAATGGGTAATTTATATTGTAGGACATAGTCGCTACATATATATATATATATATATATATATATATATATATATATATATATATATGTCGGAGGAAGAATGGTTTGGGCATTGTTAGAGTCCTTTGGATCATTATCAGCCATCTTTATTTATTTTTACAATAATCAAATATAATAAAGACTTTGATTTAAAATATAACGTACACTAACTCGTACAAATAATAAATTTAATTACAAATATTCTACTGCGATTGATATAACAGTTAAAGACGTTTGGGAATAAGACCGAGAACGAATCCGGGGTCAGCAGGATGTATGCGATCCTTACTTGATCAATGCTCAACGAGAACTACTGTCCCAAGTACCCTAAGTACTTATTCACTCAAAATATTTCGACAGCCCTCATTGTCTGTCGATATTTCTAACTATATACTTTTTACTTCTATCCTGTGACCTCGGCTACGTTTGGTGACCATTGTCACTCCGGACTTAAGCCCATCGTCATAACCATAAAAAATATAACCAGCTTAAGTCGTAAATAATATCTAAATATTCTATGCTTTACAATTTTGCTTAAAATTAACAGACAAACTAAAATATTGGGAATTTCCAATCTCTGGGAAAACCCAGCTCGATATTATCTCCGACACGGCCAACCTGACGATCATACGTCCTCGGGTGCATCTGTAAACATGTTATTACGAACCGTGTCATTTTTTTTTTTTTTTTTTGTAAAACAAATAATTTTCCTTTATTCAGAGGCTCATTTAAGCTACAAAAACTCTCGACTATCAAATCTAACAGACTTAGCTTCTTGAGGATGCCTTTTCAAAATTTCTACGATTGTCTATCCCAACGATCATGCAGGCTATGTTCATCACCACCCCAGGTATAGACCCTTAGCACACAATGGTCTGCAACTGTATATTACATACAGCAAAACTGTGTACCACCATAGTTACTCAACTATGTACACCAGTATTCAAAATCTTTTCTACATTGTCAACCAATGACACATGTAGTACAACATAATTTTCTTCTCAGGCCCCCGCTACCTCACCAACTGCCCATCGCCCCCTGACAATCTTGGCAACCAAGATTGATTCAAATCACCCTGGATTTGCAGTTACGACTACAGCTTGGTCCAAGTAGTTTGACCCCCAGAAGCAAAATTTTCTTATCGCCACCACATCATCTACTGCCCATCACACTCTGGCCAAACCACCATTGATTTGCCATTATGACCTACAGCCTGATGCGAGTGGTGCGACTTTCATCAACTACCATTAGTGCTCGGTCTTTCCCCCGGTGGTTTCTGACTCTGTCTCAGAGTCATTCTGAGAAACTTCCTGTTCATCACCCTCATGATCATCTGGTATATCCAATTCAATAGGGATATGACTTTCCGGCATTTTCCTCAAATTCTCATGACTATATTTATAAGTCCTATTATTGTCTAATGACTTCAAAGTATACCGATCGCCATCGAGAATTTCCGCCACTACAAATGGACCTCTAAACTTAGGATCAAGCTTCGTTTGATTTCTCTCTTCGTTCTTAATTAACACGAAATCTCCTATCTTAAATGGTATAATTTTTGCTTTATTTTTATCAAATCTATACTTATCATACTTAGCATTTATTTCTATGTTCTCAATAGCTTTTTGCCTTACGTCAGAGATATCTATTTCTTTATCTACCTGGCCAACTACCATTCCAAAAGGTCTGGCTACTTTACCAATTAACAATTCTAATGGACTCGCATTAGTGACTCGATTGGTAGTGCAATTCATTGCAGTTGAATTTCATTAACAACTGTCTGCCACGAGTTTCCATTCGTTTCGGCTGCAGTAAACATACTTTTAGAGTGCCATTACTCTCTCTACCTGACCATTCGCTCGACTAGAACCCGTAGCTATAAGATGTAATTTTGAGTTTTGTGAGGTACAATACTCTTGAAATTCTTTACTTGTGAAACATCTACCTTGATCCGCAATTATGCGGGTCGGTGGGCCAAACAATGATATAGCGTTTTTAAGAGCCTTAATAGTATTGACACTATCTATTTTTCGAGTATGATATAATAAAACAAATTTAGTGAAAGCATCTATCAACACGACAACGTATTCTTTTGAATCGTTTTTACCCGTTAATTTACCTGTAATATCCATGTGTACTGTATGCCAAGGGATGCTGGTCTTAGGAATAGGATGAAGCTCTGCTTGTACTTTGCCTGAGCTTGACTTGGAAACTCTGCAAGTATAACAGTTATCAATGAATTTACGAACATATTTCGTAATTCCTTCAAACCAGTAATACTCGCAAACCTTGTCAAGTGTTTTCTCCCATCCTAAGTGCATAATTGACTCATGTACATGATTTATTACCGACCACCTAAAAGCACGTGGAACAATAGGTAAACATAATGTTTTACCTCGCCTTTGGATTTTTCGGTGGAGTAACCCTGACCGTACTTCATAAGTTTTAGCAAGATCGGACGCAATCTCATCATTTTCTAAATCAATTACTATCTTACTAATTTCTGGGTCACGCCGTTGCTCAACAAGAAGCCAATCATCGGAAATTTCCGTCAAATTTATACGTTTCTGTAAAATTTTATTTGAATTACTACGCAATTGTTCTGTAACAGGATTACGCGAAAAGAAATCAGCGTGAGCCATTCTTTTGCCTTCTCTATACACAATATCAAATTTAAAAGTCTGTAAGAAAGCCCACCAACGGTGAACCCTTGGTGTTAGGTCAGCCTTTTTCTGAGAGGCTTTTAACGAATTACAATCCGTAATTACTACGAACGGTCGACCATGCAAATAATGACGGAAAAATTTTACTGCGTTAAATACAGCTAGAGTCTCTAATTCGTATGAATGATATCGTGACTCAGCTGAACTTGTAGCTTTGCTATAATACTCGACAACTCTATTTGAACCATTAAATTTTTGCATTAATATAGCCCCATAGCCTTCAGAGCTAGCGTCTGTGTGCAACTCTATAGGAAAATTCGGATTGAAAATCATTAGTACAGGCTCATTAGTCAATACAGAGATTATTTTCTGACGGATATTTTCATGTACCTCAGTCCATTCAATATTTTTTTTGCTACCTGAGGTCAAACGGTATAAGGGTTTCATTACCTGTGAGAACTTTGGAATAAATTTACGAAAGTAAGAAGAGAGACCGATGAATTGTCTCAACTGAGTTACGGTTCTCGGTGCAGGTAAGACAGTTAAGGCTTCGATTTTACGTGAGCTGGGACGGACTTCACCAGCAGAAATTTCATAGCCCAGGTATTGTACTTGGGTTTTGAGAAACGAGCATTTCGAAAAATTAAAAGAGAATCCGGATTTAATGAGAATACTGACTACTTTTTGAAGTCTGTCTAAAGCTTCTTCAATAGTTGAAGCTATAATCATAATATCATCCATATACACAATAACGAATGTATATGCAAGTTCTCCTAAGGCTTTTATAACAGCACGTTGAAAGACAGAGGGTGCGTTCTTTAGCCCGAATGGCATGGTCAAATATTCATATTGCCCATCAGGCGTTACAAACGCTGTCCGTTCAATTGATTCTGTCTCAACAGGAATTTGATGAAATCCACTGGCCATATCTAAACATGTGAAAAACTTTGCACCAGCAAGTCGCGCTATTTGGTCGGCTATGAGGGGTAAGGGAAATTTATCATCTATCGTATTAGAATTCAGTTCCCGATAATCAACGCACAAACGATCAGAACCATCTTTCTTTTTAACTAATAATATAGGACTTGCAAACGGAGAGCAACTCGGACGAATAACATTAGCCTTCAATAGTTCATCTACTCTATCCCGTACTACCTGCCTTTCCTCAGCACTAAGACGATACGGTCGCCTTTGTACAGTTACATTAGGGTCAACTAAACGTATTATAAGCTCCCCTGTATTAACACGAGTACTTGGAAACCCCTGAATAAATGAATCGGTATATTCTTTTAAAATAGAAATGAGTTTCTCTTTATCATCTCCAATTACGTCAGTATCAATATCATTAAAATGTATTTTACTAATAGATTCGAGTTTATTACATGCATTAATCAGTTTACTTTTAGATAAGCTAAAATTATTTGAAGTTATATTTACATCAAATCCTTGCCCAAGAATTTCACGACCAATCAATATGTCACATTTTAAATAATCATCCGCAATAACATGAAAAAGTATCTCTAACGTATGGCTATTAATAGTTATTTCAGACAAAATTTGTATCGTACAGTTCACGCTAACATTTCCAATACCCTTAAGAATTATTAATTTATTTTCCCTCTTTCCCGCGATCCTAGTCGCAATACTTTCTTTAACCAATGAGCATTCCGCTCCTGAATCGAACCAAAATGAAAACGACTCACCACGATGTATTAAGGAACCTGACGGAGCTGCCACTGTGCAGAAATCGACTCGTCGCTCTCTAAATTCCTTGCTTCCTTGATCCTTCATGCTGCTGGCCGTAGATTGACATTTGGAAGCGATATGTCCAGTTCTCCCACACTTGTAGCAGGTAACAGGCTTGTTGTGCGTTGGAACATGTCTAACAGCTACCTGATTGTTTGGTGATGACTCCGGTTTCCTCTGATTTGCCGTTGAGAGACAATTTGTACTCTTGTGCCCCATTTTCCCACATGAATGACACTTAATAGGCACAGCCGACTTAAATTTCTTGAAATCAGAAGACGATCGCTCATCTTGCGACGATGTAGGTCTCTTGCGCGTGTAAGAAAAAGCCTTTAACTCTTTCTGTAGTTGAACACGGGTCTTGACGTCTGTGGTGAACGCCAAACGTTGAAGACGACTATCAAACTGAGAGTTATGCGCAAGAACAACTGATACTGCAATTTCTTCCGCAGTTAAATTTTTCCATTTTGACATGAGTGACGCCAGGAGACGACTCGAGTAAGATGCTAAGCACTCACCGTCTTTTGGACGACTATTTTGCAGATTAATTAAAGTTGCTGCTGATGTCTCCACTCCGGCAAACCTTGCAATGAAAAGATCTTTGAAATCAGTCCAGGTTATCCCAGGGTAACACACTTGAGACAACCAAGTAGACGCAGATCCTTGAAGAGCTTCACTTAGTGCAATAACTAACGAACTACCTTCTAGAGGACGTTCCACTAAACACATATCCACTGTCGCGCACCAAGCACACGAATCCGCGTTTGAATTTTCCGGGTTAAATTTCGGTAGTGAAATACTACGACTCGGTGACACTGGTTTTGTCATAGACTTTATTAACTCCACAAGACTTTGGTTTTGCATTTCCAAAAGCAGTTTAAATTGCTCAGAAGAAAATGCAGCAGATGATCCTGATCCCACTTCTGATGTCGGAGGAAGAGTGGTTTGGGCATTGTTAGAGTCCTTTGGATCATTATCAGCCATCTTTATTTATTTTTACAATAATCAAATATAATAAAGACTTTGATTTAAAATATAACGTACACTAACTCGTACAAATAATAAATTTAATTACAAATATTCTACTGCGATTGATATAACAGTTAAAGACGTTTGGGAATAAGACCGAGAACGAATCCGGGGTCAGCAGGATGTATGCGATCCTTACTTGATCAATGCTCAACGAGAACTACTGTCCCAAGTACCCTAAGTACTTATTCACTCAAAAATATTTCGACAGCCCTCATTGTCTGTCGATATTTCTAACTATATACTTTTTACTTCTATCCTGTGACCTCGGCTACGTTTGGTGACCATTGTCACTCCGGACTTAAGCCCATCGTCATAACCATAAAAAATATAACCAGCTTAAGTCGTAAATAATATCTAAATATTCTATGCTTTACAATTTTGCTTAAAATTAACAGACAAACTAAAATATTGGGAATTTCCAATCTCTGGGAAAACCCAGCTCGATATTATCTCCGACATATATATATATATATATATATATATATATATATATATATATATATATATATATATATATATATATTGAGACACTACAAATTGTCCAGTTCTTACCAGCCTTCAATTAGCCGCCCGAAAACCTTCGTTACCGACACTGGGTTAATTTTAATTGATTTTTCTTGACGGTAGGAGTCCCGGGAAATAGTGGGGATGAACGCCCACGACGCGTCCAGTCCGAAAATTATAGATGAGACTTCGATCCAACCCCCAACTAGCTACACGCTACCAAATCATCCTATCAATCTATTACATTCATACATCCTATTTTATAATTCTATTATATTAATACTAAGTTTATATTGTTTAATCATATTATTTATTCGTTATTGTTGATAAAATAGATGATAATAAAGTTATAATTTATCGTCACTGAATACACGTGTTTAATTGGTAAAATTAAGTTGTGTGTGAATAAGTTAATAAGTTGTTCATCGTACATCAATCATATTCACCTTGAGGCCTTTGAAGGACGTAAACCTTCAGAGATTTATTATTCAAGGATTGCTGTGACAATCATCCCAAATATTCTAATCATCGCTGCGTATTGTAAGTAAAGAAAGAATTATTACTGGCAACACGTGAGACTTCGTATCTTCCTAATCAATTTCTACACTCTCTATTTACTAAAAACACGATTTACGTTGTCTGTAAGGAAGCGGATTTCCGAGAGCTGGTGGCCTAAAATTAATATTTAGAGGTTCAACCGATTAAAATTCTTATCCGCGAGGTTTTAGTGGGTTGATAAATAAATTTATCATTAAAAAGAAAAATTTATGTCTCAATATATATTATGATGGCTTTTTCGCTGCGCTGGCGTCGACAGCGCTGAATAGGTCCACCTAAATGTTTGGCTTACCTGGTTCGTTGAAGGTTGGGCGCCAGGAACTTCCGTTCCACTGTTCGTTGGTTCACGTGGATCGTCGTTGGGCGGCGGGTCGAGGCCGAAGAGATTCAAAAGTATATACGAAGCGTACAAGGAAATCGGTTCGGAGAATAATTAAAATTATGTAAAATAAAATTAATTGCGCTGGTACGATTACGAGTTAATTATTTATTTAATAACTAGCGAGGTTTAATAACATTCGTAGGTTTAGTTCATACAAAAAAAATTTAACAAAAGAACGAATAAGATCAATAAAAAAAATTGTTATAAATGATTTATAATTAAATAATTTTCGTGAAATCTCCCAATTAACAAACCAATCGGAATTTAGACCGCAGTCAATCACAAACAAGAACGCAAGTTATTATTATTGCACGCAAGGCAATAAAATCAAATCGACAGTCATTTCGCAGGGACAAAAGAAATTAACAACAAAATTATAATAACAACAAAAAAAAATAATTAATTCGCTGGTCTCGTCTGAGCTCCAAATCAGGAGTTCATTAACAATAAATAAGGAAATTATTTATTTCGCTCTGTTCGTCTTATCAATAGTTACGAATTAATTAATCAAAAAAATAAAATATTTGTTCACCGTGTTCGTTTAGCAACAATCTACGAATTCGTTAACAAAAAAAAATTATGTAGTTCGCCGGGTTCGATTAACAACAATTGGCGAATTTAGTAACAAAAAAAAAATATCACGCCGGTTTCGAGTAACAGTAAATTTGCGAATTAAAAAAAAAATTGTTTATTTAACAACAAAAAAAATTATTTTATTTCGCCGGTTTCGATTATCAGTAAATTTGCGAAGTTATTGAAATTGTTTATTTAACAAAAAAAAAAATTAGTTTATTTCGCCGATTTCGATTATCAGCCATGTGCAAATTTATGAACAAAAAGTATTTATTTCGCCGGTTTCGATCAACAGCAAAAAAAATAAATGAATAACTAATCAATAGTTTATATGGGATCGCTGTTACCCGTCGAGTAATTCGCGGGAACAAAGCTCGAGGTGCGACAAAATGTTTCAAACGTACACTCCAACTCAAACAACTGTACACAATATCATTAGCCACTTATTATAATAGAATTTGGCACCAGGTACCTGGCTGACGTCACCGAAGCCGGAATTTAACAACGCAATTGTTGAATTCCGGTACACAATTAATTTCGGCCTTAATTCCGAAGTCGTGAGCAAATCTCAATTAACAAAATAACTTTTAATAAGATTATCGATAATAATCCAATTTAATCGCGATTCGTGGTGAAGTCACCCAGGTAAAATATCAACTGTGATCGCACTTACCCCACTCAGTCGACCTCTCGGTATGGGTATCAATCAGAAAAATCCGATGTCGGCGGTGCTGATGAACGTGATTCCTTGACGATGGCGTTTCCCCACGAGAACGGCGAGATCGGAACGTCACAAACCTAGTTGTCGTCCTTGACTCTGGTACAACACTCTCTACAGTATTCACTTAAATTATACTTCGATAACAAAACGGCGAAACTTCCACGAACAATTTCCCGTGTCGATTTTTCAAGTAAATGTAACAGTACTTTTCCTCGACAAAACAAAACAAAAAAAAGAAACGGCTAAATTTTGGTAGCGATAGCAAAAAGTATTGCGTTTTTAATTAATTAATTCCGTATTTTCTGTAGCACGTGGCATATATGCGTTCCAGGTCAGAATTATTACTGGCTTTTCCGTTTTCCTTTGCCAACACGTGGTCTTTCTCTTCAGCACCGCTAATGAGCTGCGCGTACAATCAGCCGTCGTACGATAAATATCCGTGATCGATGATTGGTCGATTTACCAATTTAGTTCGAAATTCGGCGTTCAGATGGAGCTTCGACGTGTCTCCCGCCGTTTCAACTTCCAGTCGTTCGTGGAGTCCGATTCCGTGCCTTCCTAGTCACTCGTTGCTCCTCCCAGATGTCTCCTCGGTCGTTGATATCGACTGAAATGCGGGTTCGCCCGCTCGCTTTTCCCATTCATACTATATCACTCACTCTATATCCGATACATTGAAATTTATTTCGGACGCATCCATTCCTCATTATTACTAATTGGTGCGATTCGGCTTAAATATTACCTCGCTTTGTTTTATGACCGCGACCACTTGGGGCGACACAGTCGCGTCGAATCTCAGCATTTCATCAGCTTGGCCAACACACAAGGCTAAATAATACAAAAAAAAATATTCTCTAGTTGGATTCTAGGTGGGAAATTTCCCATGTCACAATATATATATATATATATATATATATATATATATATATATATATATACTAGCTGACCCGGCAAACGTTGTTTTGCCATGTATGTTATTTCTAGGAAACATTTTTATAGTTAAATAAAAATAATTATCTACTATAAGTGTGCGGGGAAGTATTTATAATCGAATGCATTATAAAGAATAAAAGTATGTTTTATTTAGGTTAATAAATAAATCTTTATTAGAGTAACGAATATATTTTAAATAACAGTCTTTGATAGCTATCTAAACATCAAAAATAAATATTTATATTTTTACTATCAATTATGGCAGTTGAAAAAAAAAAAAAAAATTAATCTCTTAGCGCAATAGAGTGTACAATATTTTTGGTTAGTCCGTCTTTAGCCAACACAAACAAATTGGATGGTTTTCCCACGCGAGAACATCCCACATATAGTTGTCTGTGGGAGAAGCACGATGTTTCCAAATCTAAACCACATACAGACAATGTTTGTCCTTGTGACTTATTGATTGTCATAGCGAATGCCAATCTAATTGGGAATTGAGTGCGTTTGAATTCAATTGGCACATCTGTAGGAATCATAGGGATTCGTGGCAGCAACACATTTTCGCCTTGAAACTTGCCATTCAAGATGATGGCTTCAATAACGTTTTTCATTAATTTTTTAATGACTAATCGTGTGCCATTACATAGCCGTGGTGGGTTTGAGTTTCGAAGTAGAATAATCGGAGATCCAACCTTCAATTGTAAATGATGTGGTGGCATGCCTGGCAAATCCAATGAATTTAAGAACTCAATTGGATAATTCACAGTCTCGTTGGTATCGCAAACTGCATCGATAGATTTATATGACACCAAGTCACCAGGCAACAGCTGTTGTATCTTTAAATTTAACCCATTGACGTCTACATTTTTAGCTGCCAAGATCGCTCTTTCTGCCAGCCACTTATGATTTGCATATTGTGTGTGTACGTCGGGAAATATGTGATCGATGAGACTATTTTGCGAGTTAATGATTGTGCAGAAGTCCGTCTGTAATTTTATGCATCCAGTGTTTTCATGTACAGCAACTTTCCTATCGCCAATATCTAACAGTTTCGGAGACAGTTTTAGAGAAAGTTTCGGCGGATGGATCCTGAAGCATTTGAACGTGCATGTTCACCGTCAGTTGTACTTTTTCAACATTACGCCATAGTCGCGATGATTTTAAGCACGCGTTGATTTCATCAGCGTAGGTTGAACGCGGAATAACGGGAAGTGTTTGTCTGAAATCACCTGAAAGGAGTAACAAAGTGCCGCCAAATAGTTTATCGTTGTTTTTTATATCCTTTAATGTCCTATCCAATGCCTCAAGCGAATGTTTGTGTGCCATAGTGCATTCATCCCAGATAATAATTTTACATTGTTTCAGCACTGTGGCCATAGACGATTGTTTTTTTATGTTGCACATTGCATCTGGATTATTTTGAATGTTTAACGGTAGCTTAAATGCTGAATGAGCTGTTCTGCCTCCATCTAATAAAGTTGCTGCAATGCCAGAAGATGCAACGGCCAATGCGATGCCATTTTTTGATCGTATCTTGGCAAGAAGTAGCGAAATAAGAAATGTTTTGCCAGTCCCACCTGGTGCATCTAAAAAAAAGAATCCTCCTTGTCCTGTCGAAACTGCCAGCATGATGCGGTCGTAGATAATTTTTTGTTCATCATTAAGTAGTGGAACATTGCGGCTAACAATGCTCGCCATTTGTACAGTATCGTACTGTAGTTCACGATTCATATCTGTGTTGAGTAAATCAGATGCACTTCGATTCGGTGAGCTCATACCGAAATGACTGATTGGTAAATTCGCAATCGCAATGCAAAGATCCTCGATAGCAATCAATGCTTCATTGTACATTGCTTCACTGAATGATATTGTTAGATCGTTGCACCTTGTACGATGTCGATACAATATATCATCAGTCATTGAATCTTTGTGATTATCCCACAACATTTGTGCTCGGGCCGAGAAACATGTAGTCAGTACTATAGCAAATAGTAGACGAATTTGTGTTCCTGTGCAGTTTAATGCTGCTTCAGCAAGCATGCTGTCCCAATGATTGTCGTCTTCTAGCAAGCCTAGAGCAAGGCATGCATCTTTATACGTAGGATACGGTTGTCCATCTACCTTCCGTATATCTTGAAATGACAATGGTCCGGTGACATTAACCAACAATAGTCGCAGATAAAAGCACTCAGTCTGCCTTGGATTGACGGTATATACACGACCCAAACTATTTGATTTGAATAAACCGGGGCACGCATCAACTGGTATCCCTTGCTTGCGGGGTATCCATTTTTTCGATTGAGCCCATGTAAAATACCGCGGAACTTCAGAATAGAGCAGTGTTTGTGCGAAGGCACCAAAAGCATCCGCACGATTGCACAGTTCAAAAAATTCGGTGAACGTAGTTTTCGGTGGATTTATAGCACGATCAAGCGCTGTATCGTTCGTGAAATATACGCTCTGGCCATTTTCAAGATGGACAGCTAAATGGATAACTGCTGGATCCCGTTCATGAATTGGGAAACCGAAAATACGCCAGACAGCTTCATTGGAACTGATATACCGGCCAATTTGGTAATTCGTAATTTCATCATTTTGATTTAACGGAGGAGAATGAACATTATTATTTTCAATCCGAAATACAGCCATATCACTTCCTTGATTCACATACTTGCAAATATATTTGATACTCTTCACCGAACTGCATGACTTAACATTAATATGAGCATTAAATGTTTTGCTCAGCAGAGGAGAATATGGTACCACCCAACGATTGTCAATGTCGATGTCTGCGTTGTTGATAGTTTTAATGAAAGATTGTCCGCCATTTTCGGTACTTCTTCGACGATATATTGGATATCCGTCAACATGTGTGACCGTATCGTTAGTGAAATCTTTAGGAAAACGCTTTGTACATTTTCCATCTACCATGCAAGGTGATGAACGATTCAGATTTCCGCATGGACCATGAATCATGTTTGTAGTAACGATATCAAACAGTAATTGATCAGTAGACGGATCTGGAATCTCTGCAGAAATCAAACTATCGATGTCTTCAGCACGTATTTTGTCGACGAACCATATTAAAATGTGTGCATGAGGTAATCCACGCTTTTGCCACTCAACTGAATACATCGAACAACGTGTGGGGCCAAATACATGCAATTTGGTAATGAAGCTGATTAAAGACTTTAATTTTTGTTTAAACACACATGTTGTAATGTCATGACGATGTATTGCATTTTGTCCTGGCAATAGCAATGATGTAATTTCCTGCCATTTTGGATTACATGTAAAAGTAATGAAAAGACACGGTCGTCCATATTCACGCACGAAAGTCATAGCATCCTGAATGTATTCTTGCATGTGACGTGGACTACCTACGTACGATGATGGTAAGATAACAGAGTTACCAATTTCGGCAGTGTCAGCGTTGTTCGCAATAGCATCTCGCAAGTGAATATATTCTTCTGCACGCAGCTTCTGTTGATTATATCGCAAGTATCGTAGTCGTTCACTCTCTATCTTCGCATACATGTCGACCATAAATTGTTGGCAAAGATCACGACATCGTAAAATGATATTATCTCGGCCACGTCTAATCATCAAACGATATGAATAAAAATCCTTCGAGCTAACGTTCTTATTTGTTTCAGCTCCTGTAATAATATATATTTAAATTAATTGAAGATTTATTCTTTAATAATAAAATAGTTGTGTTCTTAATAATGAAAGAATTACCTGTTACGGGATCTCGTTGTTTAATGTTTACGCAATATCCATCTTGTCCCTTCCAGAAAATTAGTGGATATTGGAGAGCATCATATGAACGATGGGTATCACTGATGAACTGAAGATCATTATTTCTTCTTCGAATCACGATTTGTCGCGTAGCTGTACGGTCGCCAACCATAATTCCAGCAATGTCGTCAACAACAGGTGCGTTGAATCTACGTACATGCTCTCCAGCTGGTGTTCTATCAGGATTGATGACAATAGCGTGATTGTCACTTTGTAGCTTGGGCATGTGTGATTTGAGGAATTTTAATAATTCATTGTGCTCATTTAACAGAGCGTCCAGCTCACTGACGATACGCCTGGCAAAAGGTGAATTAAGATTATGGTAGTCGCAACGTGCATCCACGCGATTGGCGACTGCACGTTCGGAATCCTCGCCACCCATAAAGTATATTTGTAAAAATTTATGAAGTTCGTTTGGCATTGGTAGCAATGAGCCCACTTTGTGATAAACTTGGCCTTTGATTTTGAACGTGGAATTAAATTGTTGACCGTTTGCAGCAGTATTGTTAACTATTTCTGTTACTCCAAATGATGTCATTTGGAAACATGAATTGAATGTGCGAATTGACTTCAGGAATAGGCTAGAATCTGGATCTGTACCGATAAGTAAACCGTGCAATGGTTCAGGTGGTGTTTCAATTTCGGTTAGTTGTATTTTTCCTGATGAGCAACACATCCCAACTGGCTCATTTTTAAATTTAAGTGCATGGCAATGCGGGCATTCCTTTTCCAAAGTACCAATAACCACTTTAGAATGATTATAATATTCAACATCCGGCTCGTACTGGAACGCTAGTCGAAGAAATAAATTTGACGTAAATGCTCGATGAACTTGTTGGCGTTGTTGGTCAATTCCTCTACGTCCACCGACTATGAATCTGCGAGTTTCTCTTCATTCTAGTTGTCTTTGTTGATTTTGTTTATCTCGTGCCTCTTGTGATCGTAATTCACGTAACTGCGACATTCTCCTACGCGCATCAGCATTGACTTCTTGAATTTGTTCGCTTGATCTTTGTACTCTTTCATTTAGCCGGGCTCTAGAATTGATCGTTCGACTACTCAAATTGGCCCCTTTTGCGTTTTGTTGGCATTGCTGACTGTACATAGAACATATAAATAAATGAAGTTAAAATACTTAAACGGATAGAAAAATCTGTTTATATTTGATAAGCGTTATCAACTGTTAAATGATTTTTTAACATCATACGATTTGATGAATATTTATTAACAGTCAGTAATTTATTAAGTACATTTTACAAATAGTTAATAAATATTTATTAATGGTTATAAATAAAAAAAAAACATTTATAAATAAATGATATAAATGATATTAATAAATTATATAAATATAAATAATTTGTAAAGATGATTTATGTTCGTAAGCAATCTTCAGATAATATAAAATTGCAAGCAGAAGAAATTCACTCAACGAAATATTTATTAATTTTTTTGAATATACTATAGATATTTGTGACATAAATATTTGTTAACTATTAATAAAGACTTATTAACAATTAATAAATGTACTTTTATCTCAAATAAATATTTACTGAATGTTAAAATATATTATTTAAATTTAAGAAATTAAATAAATTATTAATAGTTAATGAATCCTTTTATCAGTGTATTGATAGAAAACAGTGACTTAATTTAAACAGTTTTCATTTGCTTATTATTTGACTTACCTTTCACAATAATAAAACAGGTATATTTATTAACAACGTATACGTCTTCGTTTTAATTTATTAACCACGTACACGTTTTCGTTTTGATTTAAAACAATTCCCAAAAAATGCTAAGTACAATATATACAGGTACGGTAATGGCCGTTGTTGGCGGGAGCTCACAACACGTGTTTATTTACATGAGATCACTTAATTAACTGAGAGTTAAAACTGTCTCTGTCAGATTAATAAATAGTAAATAAATTATTGCACTGGAAATTATTGATAATTTTATGATGACAGTAAAATTAATATGAGAGTTGCAAAGGAAAATTAAAATAATAGGTATAACAGTCACTGCTACGATTGATACACAAATAAAACTAAAAAAACATGGCTGAAAAATGTATAGTGAGTAAGACAGAAGACCGGATTCGTCCTCATCCCTACTACGTAATGTTTGCTGGATAAGTGGTGACACCTGGCGGGGATAACTGATCGATTGATAGTTGATCAGTAGTCGAACGGTGAGGGCGGGAGATCAAATTGAATTTAAAAAAAAATCATAATTAAAGGAACTTGAAATTATAATATCTGGATAGGAATTAACAAATAAAAAATAGGGGTTGATCGTAAAGAGGTGAAAAATTAAGAGGATTATGAGATTTTTTATTGTAAGTCATCAAAAAATAAAAAAAAAATTTTGCCAAAAAATTAAAGTTTATAATTAGCAAATAAAAAATAAGGGTTGATCGTAGAGGGGTGAAAAATTTAGAGTAATATGAGATTTTTTATTGTAAGTCAAAAAATAAAAAAAAAATTTTGCCAAAAAATTAAAGTTTTTAATTAACAAATAAAAAATAAGGGTTGATCTCAGAGGGGTGAAAATTTAGGGTTGTATGTATTTTATATGCTGTGTCATAAAAAAATAAAAACAAAAAATTTTGCCTAAAAAATAAAAACAAAAATTTAGGGGTGGACTACCCTTAATATTTAGGGGGATGAAAAATAGATGTTGGCCGATTCTCCACCCTGGCCGACAATCACGCTAAGGATCACAAAAATCGGTCGAGCCGTTTCGGAAGAGTTCAAGTTCGAACAACGTGACACGAAAATTTTATATATTAGATATATATATATATTATAATGGCTTTTTCGCTGCGCTGGCGTCGTCAGCGCCGAAGAGGTCCACCTAAATGTTTTGGCCTACCTGGTTCGTTGTTGGTTGGGCGCCAGGAACTTTCGTTCCACGGTTCGTTGGTCCACGTGGATCGTCGTTGGGCGGCGGGTCGAGGCCGAAGAGATTCGAATGTTTTTACAAAGCGTACGAGGAATCGATTCGAGGAATAATTAAAATTAGGTCAAATAAATTAATTGTACAGGCACGATTACGAGTGAATTATTTATTCAACAATTAGCGAGATCGAATAACATTCGCAGGTTCAATCCAAAAAAAAATATCAGAGGACGAATAAAAATCAATACAAAAAAAAATTTTGTTATAAATAATATCGTTACATAATTTTCATGAAAACGCCAAAATAACAAGCCAATCGGATTTTGGGCCACAGGCAATCGCAACAAGAACGCAAAATCTAAATTTCGTTCACGCAAGTCACTAAAATCCAGTCAAAAGTAGTTCGCAGGGAACAACGAAATTAACAACAAACAGAAATAATTCATAAAATATAATTATCTCGCTTGTTTCGGCTAACAATTGTTTCGAATTAATGAATCAAGACAAATACTTATTCGCCGTGTTCGCTGAGCAACAATTTACGAATTTGTTAACAACAAAAAAAAATCAGTTAGTTCGCCGGGTTCGATTAACAACAGTCGGCGAGCCTATTAACAAAAAAAATTTACGCCGGTTTCGAGTAACAATAAAGTTGCGAATTAAAATAAAAACTTGTTTATTTAAGAATAATAATAAAAAAAAATAACAAAATTAATTTACTTCGCCGGTTTCGATCAACAGCAAAAAAAATAAATAATTAATCACCAGTTTATCTGGGATCGCTATTACCCGTCGAGTAATTCGCGGGAACAAAGCTCGAGTTGCGACAAAATTTTCAGAAGTATACTTTAACTCAAACAATTATACACAAGGATATTAACTACGTATTATCATATAATTTGGCACCGGGTACCTGGCTGACGTCACCGAAGCCGGAATTTAGCAACGCGATTGTTGAATTCCGGTACACTTTTGATTTCGGACTCAATTCCGAATTCGTGAGCAAATTTTCAATAAAAAAACTTTCAATAAAAATTATCGATAATAATCTATGTTAATCGCGGTTCGTGGTGAAGTCACCCAGGTAAATTAACAACTGCGACCGCACTTACCCCACTCAGTCGACCTCTCGGGATGTAGATCAATTACAAAAAAAAATTCGATGTCGGCGGTACTGATGAGGTGATTCCTCGGCGATGGCTTTTCCCGGGAACGGCGAGATCGAACGTCACAATGCAGTTGATGACCTTGACGCTGGTGCAACACTCTCTTCAGTATTCACTGAACTTAACTCGATAACAAAACGGCGAAATTCTACGAGCAATTCTCCGTGTCGATTTTTCAAGTAAAAAACTACTTTTCCTCGACACAAAAAAAAACAAGACGGTTCAATTTCCTCTTTCTTTTTCTTACAAAAAAAAAAAACAGCGATAGCAAAAAAATTTGCCGATTTTTAATTAATTAATTTATATTTTTCACAAAAACAGCGATAGCAACCAAAATTAATGCGTTGTTCCAATTAATTGATTTTTCTATGCACGTGGCATACATGCGTTCGGTCAGAATTATTCTACCGGCTTTTCCGTTTTCCTTTTTCCAACACGTGGCCTTTCCTTCAGCACCGCTGATGAGCTGCGCGTCCAATCAGCCGTCGTACGATAAATAACTAGGATCGATGATTGGTCGATTTACCAATTCAGTACGATATTCGGCGTTCAGGTGGAGCCTCGACGTGTCTCCCGCCGTTTCAACTTCAAGTCGTTCGTGGAGTCCGATTCCGTATCTAGCTAGTCCCTCGCTGCTCCTCCCAGATGTCTCCTCGGTCGCTGATATCGACTGAAATGCGGGTTTGTCCGGTCGCTTTCCCCATTCATACTATCTCACTCACTCTATACCCGATACATTAAATTTAGTTCGGACTCATCCATTCCTTATTACTACTAATTGGCGCGGTTCGGCTTAAATTTTTTACCTCGAGCTTTGTTTAATGACCGGGACCACTTGGGGCGACACAGTCGCGTCGAATCTTAGCCTTTCATCAGCTTGACCAACACACAAGGCTAAATAAAATAAAACTTATTACCAAAAAAAAATAATTCTATACTCGGATTCTAGGTGGGAAATTTCCCACGTCACAATATATAAATCATAATTAATCTGGGTCCACAAGAATTTTGCATCGCTGTAATTGTAGTTTTCTGCGATTTTTTGCATTATACTTAAAACTGGGGGGTAATCTTTCGAAACGGACTTTAAATTCAGATTCAGCGAGTCAAAATACATGTCCGTAAGTGGGTCCGGTCCAAAGCACAAACAACTTGTTTTCTGTATGTCGGTGTAATTGCATTAATATTAAGTTATTTGTTCTAATTAAACTGTATATCCAATCTCTTTAAATAAATCCAAATAATCAAACATAACTTGTATTACGATGAATAAACCTTACTGTTATTATTATGTCAAATGAATAATACACTCTTTACGAGGGGTGGATCACCTCACCTTCATCTTTTATTTTATTTACACGATCTTGGATCTACAGCAACGCAGATCGATAACAAAATCAACAGGTTTTTGCAAACGTAAACCGCTCGGTATTTACAAAAACAAAATGACTATTCGATTGAAAAACATAAAATTACGTGACGTGTCATAAGAAGCTTATTGGCCTAACATCCTTGGTTGTTGTAAGCCTTAAAATTGTAAGTCTTCTCATTTCATCAATCTAACAACCATTGCAACTTTCGAACGTGACACATGTATGCAGTTTCTTTCCCGATAAGCCGATCTAAGGACTAATATGATTGTATCAAACGTCAAGTTAGACATTTCTTAAAATGACCATGTGTGGCCTAATGTCACAAAATTTTATACTAAACAATGTGTAGGCTTCTTAATCCGCAAATAAGAAAATAAGAATTTTTGATATAATTAATATAGCTTGTAACGTGGTAGATTTTTATTCGGCGCCTAACACTGTAGATGAAAATAACCTTTTAGGCTCAAATCGAACGTCGTAAATATTGTGTATAAGCAATTCAAAATTTAACTGATTTGTATTGAATTATTTTTTTGCAAATACGTATTCCTGAATAAGCGACGGAGATAAAACACGTAACAGCGACTGCGAGTCTACAAATTGGAGTGACGAGGGTAGCCTGAAAGTGTCATGAGTCAATACTGCAGGAGTAGAGGTGGCTAAGATCTGTTGAAGGTCCGTTGACTGTTATTTGGACATAAGTCAACTATTGACTGGGATTAATTCCATTGGAAAACGATAATAGCATCGCCATAAACTATGTCAAATAATTTTTTCATAGGTTTCAGTTATTACAATCGAGGAATGTTTAGAAAGTGAGCTTATTTTCGAAATCAGTATATTCATTAATTGCATGATATAAGTCAAATTGCCAATTAAAAATGTTTTACTTACTGACAAAGTAAATGTCGTCGATAATTTTATAATTTGATGTAATTTGAGTTGGTCCATTGTTGAATTCTTTTTGATTTTCCGGTACTAACGAATTGTAACTGAAAAATTCACTATTTGGTGGAGTATCTTCTTTAGGCACTCTCACGTAGAAAATTTCTCTAGAATTTACAATTTCTTTACTTTCTTTATGAGTCTCTTCATTTATATCAAAATTGTCGCTACTATTATAATAAGGATCATTCGGGGTGATTGCAAACCTAGTATCTACGAATTCGATTTTCAGTTCATTAAAGCTGTAAGTAAATTCATCATTCTCTTTATTCAAGTCAATTATTGATTTTCGAATTTTCTGAATTTTAGTCTTGTTCCGCACAGCTGACTCTTTTTGTGAATGAATAATTATACCATTCTCAGTTATTTCAGATGTCACAAGGTTGTTATTTTGTTGACCAATATGAGTGGCTTCTACTGTTGTGTCATCATAATTAAAGATATTTACGTCAGCTACAAAATTAGATTGACGAAGAAAGGGTTTTAAGTAATTTGATATAGTGTATGGAAATTCATAATCGGTATAGGGATTGTATAATGAACGAAAGTGATGAAAAATGTACGGTTTTGTCAACCGTTCTAAGAAAATATTTCTTTTTTCACTGATCTTTTGAATTCTAGAATTTAAAAAGTGCTCTGTTAATAACCTGAGCCTATCACTTTGACTTGATTTTAGATTTTTTTTTTTAATATCTTCGTAAGGTCGTACATAGTAATCAGAACGATAAAATATTTGAGGAATTTTTTTCGTCTGAGAATCAGAGTTAAAGAATCTGTTAATTTTATTGATATCCAAGTCCTCTAGCTCATTTAGTGATGTATCTGAAAATAAAAAATTCTGAAATCAAAATTTGTAATGGTCAGAAAATATGAGAAACTCTACCATTTTGTAGGTGAGTTCAAAGAAAAAAAAAATCTGGAAAACGGTTGGCCCTAAAGGCCATCCCGGCAACTTCCAGACAGTTCCATACTTAAGCGCGTAAAATTGCACTTAAGATATTTTTGAGCTCTTCGAGCTCAAAAACAGTTTATGTGTTATTGTGAGCTCTCCGTGCTCAAAGAGTTGACATTCTTAGCTTTTGAGCTCTTTGAGCTCTAAAGTCAAGTTGCAGTTTGGGAAAGAGTATTTTTTTGAATTCAAATTCTAAATGAATGAACTGATTTTTTCGCGGTTGGCAGCGTTCCACGTAGTTTTTCAAATTCTATGATATACTTTTAAACACGAACTGATCAAACCAAAAGTTTTATAAAAATTTGAAAAATTCACTTTTTCCGAATTTTTTCGACAACGATAACCAGCGGAGTCCCACTCAGATGGGCAATTTGGTTTGAGGTTTTGCAGTGCTACCGTACTGAAAATAATTGATTAAAACGTATTGTTGGTATCATTGACGATCTGAGCACCCTCTATAACTTCTATAATGAAACGCAACCGCCCGCCTAGCACGGCCCCGTTCTGTGATCACCAACAGGGCTCATCAGATTGTTCTTTTTTTGCATTTCCGATTTCTGACACAAGCAAGTGAGTCATTTTTTTATTTATAAATTAATTTTCAAGGAAAATTTCATTAATTTAATTTACAATTTTGATTAATATTAAGTAGTAATTAAGCTATGGTCTAATTATGTAACTTGGTTAAAATATTTTAAACGAAATAAAATATTTTACTAAATTAAAAACAAATTTTTTTAGATGTATGGAGTGGGTAAAGTCTTTAGGACAAAAGCCACTATGTTTTGCTCTGTTCGAAAATAAGCTGCGGAATCGATGGATTTGCAGTTGTCATTTTAAAGCCGAGCACTGTATTGGAAAGATCAAGAAGCAAACTACAAAAGACACAGTTCCGCTCATACTTGATCCACGCACTGTTCCCCTCACCGACGATGATATGAAAAATATGAGAAAACAACCTCGGGCCATTCAAACATTCGGTAAGTACTCGTCATTACAAAATAACATTATTAATTACATGCTATAATTGTTGAACAATGTATAATTATATATATATATATATATATATATATATATATATATATATATGATTTATAGCTCGTGAAAAGCCTTTAGGAGAAGTCAAAAAACGGGTTCATGATGAGTTAAGTAATGAGCTTGATCCAGCAAGAAAAAGAGAGAAATCTTATCAGTCTTCTTCAGGTATAAACAATATTAGTACTTTTTTTAACAATCATAGTTATGGTTTTTTTTTATATTATTTGTTGTATTATTTACTATCACAATAGATTTAATCAAAATAGTTAGGCATATAATTATGTAAGTTCATTTTATTTTCGGCTAGCCGAAAATTATATTCTGAAACTGATGACTTTTATTCCAGATGCATATGTATGCAGCAAATATAAAAAAATATGTATTAGCAGACAATCTTTGAACAAGAAATGTTAGATCATTGGAAAAAAGAATCAAGATAATCAACACGAAGAACATAATACATTGCATGTACCGACGAATTATTACTTAACTTTTAAAAAAATATATAATAGTCTGAATAATAAATCATCTTCAGTAGTAGATGATGTTTTAACGTCGATAGAAAAAGTGATCAGTTCTTATGACAAATAAATTTTATTCAACTGCGGGGTAGTAAAGGATTAATTGGTAGTTGTAAAGTTTTAATATAATTTGCATATTAATAAGTTGTAAATATCAAATTCCGATAGAAATTTGAGAATATTGAGAACTTATCATTTTTCGTACATAAAAAAAATAAAATGTAATCATAATTTCTACTTATTTTACAATAAAAATTGTACATATTATTAAGACCATTTTGTAAATAAAAAAAATTATATAAAGTTATGGCTCTACTATGAAATTTCTTAAGGAAGTATGAGCATTTAATTTTCTTTTAATTCTAACACTTTAATTAGTCGAGCAAGTATGAACTTTTTTTTCTTAAAATCATCTTTGATATATTTACTTTCAACTATTAGTTTTTTCAAAAAATTTATGGATAATTGTTTATCCAATTAAATGCAATTTATGAACAAAGACTAATATTGATAATCTATTGTGATAATCACGATTAAATTTTTATAATATATGAAACAGTTGAGTATAAAAGTATGCTAATTTTTCACGATCGTCCTTCAATTTTAGAGGCAAAGCTACGATTGACGAATAAAAAAATCATCGAAGAACTTGGAATATCTGATAAAGAGGTAACACCGACAGTGCTCAAAGTGATTAATTACTGTAGAGAACAAGAGAAATCGAAATTACGACAAATTAATTCATTGAGCAAAAAAATCGTGGCCCAAAAGAAAAGCAAAAAAACTCACGGATGTTCAGATGTTTTAAAAGCAATAAAATCTGATGAGCTCCGTAATTTAGTCGAGATAGATTTAGACAGCCAGAAGAGAAGTTCACCAAAAGGACTTCGCTACTCGCCGAAACAAAAAATGTTAGCACTTTCATTGTTGAAGCGCAGCACTCGAACTTACCGATACATGGGGAATTATATAAAGCTACCGTCGAAGCAAACAATTCTGCGGGAACTTTCAAAAATTCCAGTCAAACCCGGTAAGAATGAAGTTATCCTCAATGCTATTAAGCGGAAAGCATTAACTTATGATAAAAAACCAAAAGTAGTTTTGGTTTGCGACGAAACCACTTTAAAGCATTGAATCACCTATACAGAAGGTGAAGAATCAATAAGTGGTTATTGTGATGATGAAAATGGGAAACGGACTAATAAAATGATTGGTTCAGTCCTTCTCTTCATGATAGTTTTTATTGATAAAGACAAGCCGTACAAGCAACCAATTTCATACTATTTATCTGGAAAAGGTGTTTCTTCGGAAAATTTAAAGAAATTAATTACATCAACTGTTCTTGATCTGTTCAAATGTAACCTTAACGTCGTTGGTTTCGTTTCTGATCAAGGTTCCACTAACAGAGCTGCTTTGAATCTGTTAAAACGTGAGACTGAAGGGGGAGAGGAAGGTGTTTTCTTCAAAGTTCCCGGGATCGATAGAAAAATTTTTATTTTCGCTGATACTGCTCACCTCGTAAAAACAATAAGAAATTGTTTCATGGGAAACTGGGAAAAATGGTGGCGAGTTAACTCATCAAAAAATATTGAAATGAAAAAATGGAACTATCCGGACAACTCTCTTCTTTGGAATAATCATCGAGCTGAGTGGAAGGATTTAATATATGTACTTGGCTTAGGCAAGTCGCTAGGTGTAAATAAAATACCAACAATTTTTTGGTGAAAAAAAAAAATTTCTCTAAGTCGACATTTTGTTTTCGTAAGTTTTCATCACTGGAAAACCTCAACTGAAATAAGGAACCTATTATATTACATTAAGTGGGACCCCGCTGCTGGAACGTCAACGCAGCCTAGTAGACTAAACAGTCTACGTTGTGGGATTTGGTCTGCGTTGATGTTCACATAGGGTAACTTGAGATGCAACGTTGCTAAAAATCATTATAAAACTCATTGTAATTATTATTGTAAGATACATTCTGTCTCCAGACTTCCTCTGGAACAGTCAGTCCGAGGACTTAGCAGAGGAGCAATCTCTGCTGGTCCGAGGCTGAGCCTGCTAATCCTTTATTAATAAATACTTTGTCACGGGGCTCCTTCATTACCCGTTGAAGGTCCTCACCCTAGCCGCGGTTAGTTATCGACGGATCACAGAGCGCTGTGGTCTAGGATACACGCGCAGTAGAAATGAAATTTACATAAGTTCCAGGGCCTAGAAAATAAGTGTTCCGCGGGTGGGGATAATCCCACACGAGGGACGAGTGAAGTTGCCGAACGGAAAAACGACATTGTGAAGCCGGAGCCCGAGCAACCAACACGAGATTTTGGAAATACCAGGTAAATATTAATATTCCTCTGAGATTCCTGTGGAACCTTCAGAGCGATTATTTTAACTTATAAAATTGATAATTACTGCTAGGCATTTAGCCAGCCTAATTATCCATTAAAAACAATTCTAACTCTCCTGAATTTCCAGATAAAATATTGCTAAATATCCCGAGCTGCGACGCAGTGAACCCGAGTACCGAGAACACCGTGATTTTGGCTGACAAGGTTACCTCTATTAGAAGTCAACGAGAACAACAAAGAGAGCCGAACTCAAGAGAAGAAATCGTCAAAAGTTCTCAGGTACAAAATAAAGTTTAACCTCGGGAGATTATTGCATCGTCCCCGGAAACTCTAGGCACAGGCCAGGTTCCGTCTTCCAATCACCCTACTTGATTAATTAATTAATTATTCGAATTTAATTGAAATATCTAAATTATAAATCGAGGTTAAAATTAGTTAAATTGAAATTTGAACAAATGGAAAATTCAATAAGTTGGAAAAATTCAAAATTAAAAATAAAAGAAATAAAATTATTATAAAATTGGTCAAATAAATTTAGATTAAAATTTACAAATCAGGAATTTTGAGATCGACAATTTTGAGTTAACTGCATCATTTATATAAGCGATATTCTGTCGATTAAATTTATTATGAATTAGAAATTAAAATAAAACTAAAGGGAAGTAAAATTAGAACATTGTCCAAGTTAGATTAAAATTGACCAATAAAATCAACAAGTAAAAATGAATTAAAATATAAAATAAAAATTAGTAATTAAATTAAGTAGAAAATAAAAATTAGAATATTAAAATTGTTAAGCAGTAAATTAATTTATAAAACAAAATTACAATAGAAAATTATCGACAAAAGAAAATTTGTTCAATAAACTTCGATAAATAAATTTGTCAAATTCCAGTACGATGATTTCAAAATTAATCAACATAAAATTTAGCCTTGGGAAATTTTTACCAAGTTGAAGACTAAGTCTCAAATCTTGACTGAAATTCAAAATAGACATAAGACGATTATTCAGGCAGTTTGAATTCGAGTACATTTTAATTAATCTAAAATTTTGGTTGAATAAACGCTACTGTGATATTATTAATTAAGCAACCAAAATTTAAATAAAATTATTTATCGAAGTCAAGTCAGGGACCGGGAATTTGATTCCCAGGAAGAAATGTTGTAAAAAGTATTATGGATTTTAAAATGGTTGTAAATTAGAGTCAAGTGTGTATTAGATAAATTGTTTTATTGAGAATTGTGTGTGTGTGTGTGTGTGTGTGTGTGTGTGTGTGTGTGTGTGTGTGTGTGTGTGTGTGTGTGTGTGTGTGTGTGTGTGTGTGTGTGTGTGTGTGTGTGGAAAATATTTTACAGTATATACTCCTCGTTCACGGGCTGTCGAGGAGGTTAGAATTAGCAGGTTGTCGACTAGTGTCAGGGTATCCTCCTCTGTCCTAGTCGACTTCAGGTTCCTTAGTCCCGTAGTGAGGGTCCTGTAGACAGCGAAAGGGCTAAGGACGGTATGAACCTTGGGCAGGGGTCCGGGCGACCACCCAGGGCATATCTAGAGTCTTAGAGCGTGAGGATCCTGTGGACAGCGCGACTTAGTTAGAAACTGCGGTATAGACGCTCCATATGAGGGTACTGTCAGGAATAAGAAACTATGATAGAAACTGCGATATAGACGCTCCATATGAGGGTATCGCAGGACTAGGCACTATGATAGAAACTATGATATAGACGCTCCATAAGAGGGTATCGTAGGAATAAGCAACTTTTGTAAGTATGAGTGTATGTGTGAGCATTAAATTGAGATTAAATCATTGTCAGTTTGTCAAAAATAAATTGATAATTAACGTCCATTTCAATTGTTTTTATTTATGTCAAGTTTTATAATTTCTCTCGACCCTGTGATATTGCTTGGACCGGTTCTGGAAACCGTGATAAAAATTCCAGTGGCGCCCTTAATTATAAATTCTAAATAAAGGGGTGACCAAGGGACGGTTCAAACCCGTTACAACTTATTTAATTGTCAATCAATTAAAATGGATATTTATTAAAACCTTAACTCAGGGTTGAAAGCGCTTATCAGCGTTCCACCCTGGTTCCTTCACCTAGAGCGCTAGCCAGCGTTCGGGTATTCTATCCAAAAATATTCTAACTATTACCACCAGGGTGAGAGCGCTTATTAGCTGTTCTCAACCTGGTGAAATCGCCCAAAGTGCTAGCCAACGTTCAGGCACTCTATCCATTACCTACCTGTAGGCAGGTAAATTAAAAAGTAGAATATTAAAATATATCTTATAAATAAATTAAAAATCTGAATTATTAAATTATATAAAAAGTACTTAGCGGAGGAATCAGTGACATGACCCACCTGGAGTCTATTGACATCCTAACGAGGTCAAAATCTAGACTTAAATAAATGATTTAAATTTAAAAATAATTACCCCCAAAATTTGGGAACGTAATATGACATAAAATATTATTAACGTTAAAATATAATTAATAATTAAAATCAACCTCTAAATTAATTCTAAAAGTAAAAATTAGAATTAATAATCAAAACTAAAGTGAAAATGATAGTTAAAATCAATCTTCGAAAAAATAAATTATCAATCCGTAAATTGAAATTATAAAAATTACAAAAGTAAAAATTATCAGTAAATTAAAAATTGTTCAAGACTTCGATAAATAAGTTTGCCAAATTCGAGTCAATAATTATCGAGATAATTGGCATAGAATTTTAGCCTTAGAAAAATTTAGCCAAGTTAATAGCTCAGTCTGAAATCCTTACTGGAATTCAAAATGGACGATAAGCTGATTACTCAGGCAGTTTGAATTCAAGTAAAATTTGATTAATCAAAACTTTTGGTTGAAAAGAAAAGCTGCTGTGATACTTTAATAAATTGAGCAACCAAAATTTAAAAATAAATTATTTATTGAAGTCAGGCTTAGAAACGGGGAAATTCTGATTCCCAGCAAGGTACACTGTAAAGTGTATTGCGAATTTTGAAATCATTGTAAATTAGAGTCAAGTGTTTTTAGTAGATTTCATAGAAATCTAACTATTGCATTAGTCCTCATGACGGAACTTTAAAAAAAATTTTGCTATTTTCTGACTTAACTCGACGAGCTACGTCAGAAAATACGTATGGTTCAAAAGTTTCTATATGGGGCATTCCATGCCAAATCACCGAGGTTTTGGCCCGACCCCCTTCGATTTCGCTGAAAATTTTTTTATCATTTTCTACCCTACCAAAGACATTTTTTTGAATTTTTTCAGATTTTTTGACCCAACCCAAAAAAAGTTACGAATTTTTGGAAAAAAAAAACGCTCTTTTTTTTAAATTGCTGTAACTTTAACACAAATTGACCTTTTGGCACTTTTTTTTTTTGAAAAATTTTGTTCTTAATTGTAGTTTTCAGAAAAAAAATTTTTTTTTCGGGAGTCACGATATATAAAATATTTCAGTTTTTTCAACAAAACCGTGATTTTTTCAAGGTCCGAAACCTTCGATTCTAAATTTTTTTGTCTTAAAAAAAAACTTCAATTAATACTCTATTTAACCTTGCCATTCCGAAGTTGTGCCCACTTTACCTTATATATTTTTTTTCAATTAAAAAAATAAAATGTTTGAAAATTGGATTATTTTACAAAAAATAGCATCAAATTTATTTTGGATCCCCCGTAAAACCTCAGAGGTTGTATATCATTGAACCAATACAACATAAATTGTATAAGTATATAAGATTAACATTATTTTATTTAAGTATAGTGTTGTACATTGAATTAAATCTTAATGTTATTTCTATTTTCCTCGACTCAATGATTATTTTTTCAGTTTCTTAATCGTACTATGTTGTTTGGAAATTTGTGATGAAGAATAAGACTTGACCTCTACTACAAAATTCAATAAAGGTATAATTTGATGGATTTTTTAGGTTGCCAGTATCGGTTTCGCACTTTTAAAACGTTCTTCTAAATTTTCTTTCATTAAATTATAGTCGTCAATTTTCGGGAACCGAATATTTATGCTTGGTAAGTTTCTTGTGCACCACTCAAATAATTGTGTCGGTGTTAATATCTGTCAATGAGGTGGAAACTGTAGGCTAGCACGTGCGGCCATTCGTTTTAAGGTTCCTCCTATTCCATTGCATGGTCCTTTGCCGTGAGTCGTAGCAAGAAAATTCCACTCAACAGTTACTCTAAATTCTTCCTTATAATAAGATAAATTGATAAAATGTTTATAAATCTTGTATTATTGAGGTGCACCATCTGAAAAAAAGAAAATTTTACTAACTTCAGATGACATAGATTTAATGAATTTAATAACGACACCAGAGTAAAGATGAACAGCAATCGCATCATGATTTAAACAATCAGATATCATTGCCATACTCTGGTTAAATTCATTATTTTGTTTATAGTAAATAACCACAGTGTAAACCGTCGCTTGGTCGTTATTCCAATGAAACCCTGGAGCAGCATCTTGAACAACGAATGCGTAATTTTCGGCAAAATCAACAATCACTATACATTCATTTTCTTGTAAAGATTCTTTCAACTGTCTTAAGTATGCTGCTTGCTCTTTTGCAATAAAATTATGTGATAAAAGAGCTTTAAATTTTTTACCGAAATCATCAACAAAATCATTTGTATTCTTGATTGTAGTTTCGAGAGTTACTCGTGGAGTAGAAACCCATTGTTTGTACTGAATATTATCAATTTCACTATTGTCCATCTGAGTTAATAAAAGTTTTTTCATATTCTCGACACCTAGACAATAACAACAATTGTTAAAAAAACACTCAGCTGATGGGTTTTGACATACGATAGCTCTCAAACAATCATTGTAGGTTTTAAATGGTAAACCTGACCCTTCAGTTAATCGTGAAAAGTTGCCACCTGTTGAAGATATGAATAAAAATATATCAAGTTAATAAAATCAATTTTAAATTTTCTGAATAATTGTCATTATTAAATAAGTTATATCAAAACTGTCAATTCTGTTTCTGCTTGTCTTAACTTATCTAAGATCATCAATTTAATATTTTGATGAATAGAGCAAACACAAACTGTGTGAGTGCCACATTCGCCAGCTAAAATACAATGCTTTGGACGCAAAGATGCAAAAGATGAAAATCGAATTTTGATTTTGGGATATCTTGATTTAAGAATTTTATGCAACGCTTTTAAATTACTAAGCACTAGACGTTTCTGACATTGAACTTTAGTACCATTATCGTTACGTACTGAAATGAAATCATTTTTTCCTGGCATCATACTACTCATTTCATCGTCATTATAAAAATTTGTAACAGATGACACTACTTCATTAGACAGCTCACGGCCTAAAAATTTGATTACATCAAAAGATTTATAAAAATTTTTATGTTCATAACACCGACACAAAAAAAAAAAGTGGAATGTAATTTGGACCGGACCTACCTACCGACATGTTTTTCGACCTGCTGAATCCGAATTTCAAGTCTGTTTGGTCCGGTCACCCTTCAGTTTTGAGTAACATGCAAAAAATCTCAAAAAAAGGATAAAACTTGCAAAAAGTTCATTGGCCCCGTGAGCCGTCCAAATTAAAAAAAAAAAAAAAAAAAAAAAAAACGAAAAATCAAAAAAAATGGCAATAAATCAGGAAAAATTGAAGTTTTTTAAATAAAAATTTTTTTAGACCCAGGTTGAGTATGATTTTCATGTATTTTATTTCGCTGAGTTTGAATCTGAAGTTTTCTTGCCCCGTTAACATTTTAAAATTAAGAAAAACCTCAAAAAATCGAGAAAGTTACAATCAAAAATATGAAAAAAAAAAATCTATAAAACATGGTTAAATACTTTTATTATATTTTTTCACACATTAAATACAAGTTAAAAATCTGAAAATATGAACAATTGTAATATCTTTAAAAAATGTCGTATATCTATAACAAAGAGAACGATTTTTTTGAATTTCAAACTGTTCTTCGTTGGTATCGAACTCTTTTGTTTTCAAACGATGTACGCAGTGGATTTTTCTTCCGTTTGTTATTATCTCTTGGCATATCTCTCTTCTTGTAATGGTATAATTTCCAGTAGCCAAGTTTCTCACTACTGAAGAACTGCAGTCGCTTGATAACGATGTCTGCGGGCCTGTTTTCTCACCCTGACCAAACGCCGATACTGGGTTTCTGAATCCTTGCATCGTAATGTGCTCATCACTTGTATCTGCCATGACGGCACACACGCCGTTAACCCAGGGACTTTGCCAGATGTTTTTGTTGCCCACCGTTACCACGTGGAGGTGCCCTGGTTGCAGGCACAAGCGATCATATAGGATTTTTAATAGGCAATTTTTAGGATTGCCTAAGAATGGAGTTGAATTACTGGGGTCAAGACTCATAGGAAGAAATTTGTTGGCTAAAGAAGCATCATCTGCCTTTTATCGTATTAGAAAAGAAGAGTTTCGGGAATTCATTACAAAAGACGATGAGAACTCGATGGTGTACTGTTGCGATATAAAAAGGCTTAGTTGATCAATTAAAATCTTCCATCTAAAAAGAAGATGAGTAGAGACTCTTAATAAATTCATCAACAAGGAGTCTCAAAGCTGCATTACTTTATATTGGGAACGAATTAGCGCAGATCCCAATAGCTCATTCGACTAAACTAAAAGAGACCTACGAAAACTTATATATGGTATAGTATAAAATAAAGTATTCCAAACATCAATGGAAAATCTGTGACCTGAAAGTTGCAACGCTTCTTTTAGGTCAACACTTGGGATTTTCAAAATAGACCTTTATTAGATAATGAAAAAAGCGAAAACTACAGGAGATTAGTAGAAGAATTGGTGACAAATTTCAGAAATTTAGGTTGTTTAATGAACTTCAAACTACACTTTATGGATTCTCACATTAATCATTTTCCTGAAAATCTTGGAGACTACAGTGAAGAACAGGGAGAACGATTCCATCAAGACAAAAGTGAGATAGAGACTAGATAAAAGATGGAGACTCGAGAAAATTGGAATATTAATATGATGACAGATTATTGCTGGACACTTAAAAGGGATATACTAAGAGATAATAACAAACGGAAGAAAAATCCACTGCGTACATCGTTTGAAAACAAAAGAGTTCGATACCAACGAAGAACAGTTTGAAATTCAAAAAAATCGTTCTCTTTATTATAGATATACGACATTTTTAAAGATATTACAATTGTTCATATTTTCAGATTTTTAACTTGTATTTAATGCGTGAAAAAATATAATAAAAGTATTTAACCATGTTTTAAAGATTTTTTTTTCATATTTTTGATTGTAACTTTCTCGATTTTTTGAGGTTTTTCTCAATTTTAAATTGTTAACGGGGCAAGAAAACTTCAGATTCAAACTCAGGGAAATAAAATACATGAAAATCATACTCAACCTGGGTCTAAAAAAATTTTTATTTAAAAAACTTCAATTTTTCGTGATTTATTGCCATTTTTTTTGATTTTTCGTTTTTTTTTTTTTTTTTTTTTTTTTTAATTTGGACGGCTCACGGGGCCAATGAACTTTTTGCAAGTTTTATCCTATTTGAGATTTTTTGCATGTTCCTCAAAACTGGAGGGTGACCGGACCAAACAGACTTGAAATTCGGATTCAGCAGGTCGAAAAACATGTCGGTAGGTAGGTCCGGTCCAAATTACATTCCACTTTTTTTTTTGTGTACCGGTGTAATTAAGTAGCTAATTAATTTGCAGTTTATTATCTTACCAGTTTTTTTTACAGGTACTGATAATATTCCGTCAGCAGCTACAAGGTTTTTCGCTACTCGTACCATATGCTCACTTGCACACATTATTTCCATAATCTTATGATCACTCCAACTTGATAGTAGAAGAGTCAAAATTTGGACGCGCGTAGATCTGCTTGTACTTTCATCGTTAAATTTATCTCTTAAACTGTTCATGATTTCAGTAGCATCTGTACTTCTGAATTCATCATTTACTTGAGTTTTTACTCGTAATTCTTTCCACAAATTTCGAGCTACACAAGAAAATTTATCATTTAGAAACGTGTCAAAGGTTCTCCATTTTGCAGAGACTGGAGATTGATTTAATATCGCTAACGCTTCATTAATGGTCGGTAGAGTAATACTGAGACTTAATTCAGACAATGATGAACTACTTTGCTGGACAAGTAATTCTTGGCCACTTGATGGTGGTTCTGGAAAAACAGAGAAATTATGAACTGAAACAAATCAAATACTTAAGATGTATACCTAACGTAACAGGATCTGGTGATTCATCAACATGAATTGGTTTGTCATCTAAATTTTCATTAGTTTCAAAGCTCTCATTAGGTTCATCATCAGTTTCGTCAGGTGCAGCTTCGGCACACTGCTTCAGTAATTTTTTGTAACAACCACTACATACACGATCACTTGTAGATAAACCGGAGTGAACAATCAAATACTCAGGCAGACCGCGCAAATATGACTTTTTATTGTGTTTATCGAGATTCAATGGATTACAGCAACGATTGAAAAATTTCGGCATAATGAATTTCTTCGACAAGAGAAATTAATTTTGAATAGTCGTTATTTACTAACTAATCGTCTGTTATTGTTAATACACTTAAAATTGATAGAACCATCAACAAGCCACGACAAAAACACAAACGTCATTCAGAAAACATAACCTTAATGAAATTTAGAAAAAATAAAAAATCATCTACATTATCGACGGCCCATTTTTTTTATACTTATCCACAATATAAACTATTGGTAAAAAATTCATTTAAATTTTCAAAAATCTATTACATTCAACCTCTGAGGTTTCACGAGGGATCCAAAATGAATTTGATGCAATTCTTTGTAAAATAATCCAATTTTCAATAATTTTATTTTTTCAATTAAAAAAAAATAATATATTTACATAAGGTAAAGTGGGCACAACTTTGGAATGGCAAGGTTGAATAAAGTATTAATTGAAGTTTTTCTTAAGACAAAAAAATTTAGAATCGAAGGTTTCGGACCTTGAAAAACTTACGGTTTCATTGGAAAAACTGAAATATTTTATATGTCGTAACTTCCGAAAAATTGTTTGTATTTTCTTCTAAAAACTACAATTAAGAACAAAATTTTTCGAAAAAAAAAAAAAAAAAGTGCCAAAAGGTCAATTTGTGTTAAAGTTACAGCAATTTAAAAAAAAAGCGTTTTTTTTTTTTTTTCAAAAATTCGTAACTTTATTTAGGTTGGGTCAAAAAATCTGAAAAAATTCAGAAAAATGTCTTTGGTAGGGTAGAAAATGATAAAAAATTTTCAGCGAAATCGAAGGGGGTCGAGCGAAAACCTCGGTGATTTGACATTAGGGTGCTTTTTTTTTCCAATTATTTTTTTTTTTTTCGGTCCCATCGTGAAATTTTGTTGCAAGTACCCAAAAAAAAAAAAAAATATCTTGAAAGTTTAGGCCCTTAATATTAATATTAAGACCTCGACCCAGACGTTTGAAGATTTCCCCTTAAAAAAACACAGAAACTTTGGCTTTTTCATGTTTAAATTTCTATAGCTCGGTGGCATTTCATAGTATCGCTTCGACTATGGACGAGTTTTTTTCAAAATTGAATGCTGTACAAAAGTGTCCATTGCGGCCAAGTCGTCACTCGAACCGGCGAGGTAGTACAGGCCTCTAAACTTGATTTTTCCATGAAATTCGCGTTTTTTCGCAGTTATCTCATGAATAACAAGAGCTACAAAAAAATGCAAGCGACAAACTCTTAGGAAATTTAATTTCCTACAAAAAAAGTCGCTAAAATCAATATTTCCGGAGATATTTAATGATAAAGTTTTTGTAATTTAAAATTTTTATCGAAAATCATGTCAAATTATAAAAAATATATTTTTTTTTTATTATTCATCACTACTTTCTTAACTAATTACTTTTTTTTAAAAATGGAACGATAAAAAAATTTGAATAGTCGGAAATATATCAAATATAAAAATTTTATTAATAAGCTTGATAACAAAAAATTTTTTATTTCACTTCTGTTCGACTGTATTGTGATTTCGTACATGAAGGGTGCTCTGAGCGATGGTTTTGGACTGTCTGAAAAATTTTTTGCCTCTCCTGTTCATTATTGGTCAAACCTTGATTGAATTTTTCAGCTAGTGCTACTCCTCGCTCGGCAATATCATTTACTACCTTCAAGTTGCAAAATGTTTTAAGACACTGTTAATACTCGTAATTAGTTTCCCATGTATTTGGTTCTGAATTTAAAAATCCATAAGGAAGATTAAATTGTTCAAAGATAAATAATGAATTTTTGGTCACAAAATCACTAATGTTTTTATCTATCATCGAAGTTATTGCACTATAGGCCACTGTGTAACGTTTACTAGCTTTTTCAACGACTATTGTGCTATTAATTTTCTCTACAATTTTTAATTTTTCTTCTCGTGAAACTGTTTTATCGAAAAGAGCCAATCCAACAAGCTGCTCATGTAAATACCACAAATGCCTGCATAATTTATCCAATGCTGCATTTGCTACATCAAGATGAATGTCTATATTGAATGAGATTTTTTACTAATTCCAAATCTGAATTGGGTGCTTTTATCGCATTCGGAGCTATGAACCAGAATTTAACATAGAATAATACGGTAAAAACACAAATCTTACGTAAATCATTCACTTTTTTGATTGAAATTTTGAATTGTCTGCGAAACATATAAATTTTCAAACAGTAGAGAGCTTTTGAAAGCCATCTTGCATGATGACATGCAGTTAAATTTACAAGCACCAGGAAGCTGTAATTTAACTTCATGAACTTTTCTCCGCCACCCAAAAATATACTTTCAGCTTCAAAAACTCTTTGTAGTCATTCGTGGATGATGATCTAATTCGATTAAAAGAATAAATAATTTAAAATTAATACAGAGTAAATAAATTGATCATTGAAAAACCGTAAAATAGTCTTCAATGAAATCCAGTATATCTTGTTTTTTATCCGTTTAATATATCTGCTATAAGAGCTCGTCATTGATGCCAATTTTTCGTACCCTGATGTATCAATTTTGTCCAATGATCTCGAAATCTTTTGAAAATTGGTACAGATGGACAATTTGAACAGGCCAGTACTTCTGCCACATTTTCAACATTAATTCCGAGTGTATGATGGCGGACAAGCTAGATACAACAAATCACGACCAATCATTTTTTTCAAAATATAGCACAAGCGCCATTTACATATCACCTGAAAAGTTTATTACATATTAAATTTAAATTAAACAACGAAATCTAAAATGAATTTGTTAAATTGCTTATTCATAAAAGCTTTTGTTAATCAAAATCTTTGTTGCTTTAATTTGCCGGACACATTTGAAACATTACATAAACAAAGAAAAACTTAGCAAATATTTGTAAATCATTTTGGAAGACTTGACTCAGCTATTAGCTTTTTTGAAATTGAAGCAAATTTATTAATTAGAATAGAAAACGCAAAAATAGAAAAAAAGCTTTTTACAATGGTTTAAACTAACATTCTCGGGTTAAAAAAATTACAAAAAACATTAATCAATAAAATTACTTAGACAAAATAAAATTTACCAGTATTTGAACTAGTGTATCGAAACACATCGCTTGATTTGAATCACAAAGATCCTATTCAGTTAATGTGTTGAATAATGGCTGAAGCTTGAACTCGATCCAGTGCATCAGAAAGAAACGGAGTTTCTAGAATTCTTGAAATATGTGTTCCAGAAATATGTATTGGCCAATCGTTCTGCTGTTCAATGTGCCATAACCTGTAGGAAGTTTCCTTAACCATCCCCGTGAACTAACAAGAGATTCGTCATCTTCTTTTTTCTTCTTATTGGTATCAACAATTTTTTCACGTTTTAAAATGCGCGCATTACGAATTGGGAGTAACTATAAATTATTTTCTCGACATCGAACCCCAGACTTTTTTATAACACTGCTATAAATAAACATCGCATTCTATTGCTGGAGTTAGTGCGATCCAGCGCTGATACGAGTTCAGAAGTCAAAATGTTAAGCTTTTTATTTTTTGGAGCAGGAATTTCATATTCAAAATCAGAGCAAGTTCGTTTTGATTTCGCTTAGAACTTCGATACGTTACTGGAAAAACTGGTCAAGACTGTTTTTAAGATAGTTTTGATAACCTGAAATGGAAAATTTTTAAGAACTTAATTGTTAAATCATCAATAATAGTTTAGAAACAAGTAAGAAAAGATTCTTTAAAAATGAAAAATATTTTGGCCAATTGTTTAAAATCACGGCTCCACCGTTTTTTTTGAACATGAAATAATTTTCTTTGACCGATTTATTTAATTTTTTTCTTAATTTTCATCAAAAATCGAATATTTAATAATATGCAACTTTTTGACATTGGCTTGTTCAGCTTTTGATTTTTTTGCTCTGTGTCGATGTTTTTTAATGATCATATACTCGGCATAAAGCTTTTCTAGCTTTTCTTACTGTGCGGACGAATAGTCGGAATCAAATAGCCGGCCCAAACTCGGCATAAAGCTTTTCTAGCTTTTTCTTACTGTGCTGAGGACGAATAGTCGGAATCAAATAGCCGGCCCAAACAGCATTAATCTCACTAAAAACATCTGATGAACTATTTCGAATAGTTTGTTTCAAAGAATGATGTTTGTACACAAACAAGCTAACTACGTCGCGATATAAGGGTAATTTATTTTTATTAATTGTCTTTATTTCAAATCCGATTAAATAATTGTAGATTTTTTCACCAATTTGTTCAGACATTTTTAATAATGATAATGTTGAACTGAAATACGTAATGCAACGTTGACTACAAATAATCGACGCTATGAGGTTAGTGTACACAAAGCTTTGTTTAGTACCCCCGCGACGCCAGTGTTAAGTAGTAGAGACTAAAGAAAGCGCTATAATTAAGCGGTAAATTAAGTAAGCTCAATCAAGGTCAAGCTAAAGTCGGATTGTTGCACTGAAAGGAGTGGGGTATTAGAGTGAACAAAAGGAATAATCAGTACTAGATTACTTACGTACACTTCACCTCTTTCTTTTCGTTACATATTTTAGTTTTTGCTAACGTAATCTTATAAATTACAAAAATTTATAACCTGTCAATTTATCTATAAATGTAAAACATTTTCTTTTACATTCAATACTAACATATTTCCAACTATTTATATTTTTTTATCGTTCCATTTTAAAAAAAAAGTAATTAGTTAAGAAAGTAGTGATGAATAATAAAAACAAAATCATATTTTTTATAATTTGACATGATTTTCGATAAAAATTTTAAATTATAAAAACTTTATCATTAAATATCTCCGGAAATATTGATTTTAGCGACTTGGTGCTTAGAACTCTTTTTTGTAGGAAATTAAATTTCCTACAAGTTTGTTGTTTGCATTTTTTCTGTAGCTCTTGTTTTTCACGAGATAACTGCGAAAAAACGCGAATTTCATGAAAAAATCAAGTTTAGAGGCCTGTACTACCTCCCTAAGGCGGACTTGGCCGCAATAGACACTTTTGTAAAGCATTCAATTTTGAAAAAAACCCGTCCGTAGTCGAAGTGATACTATGAAATGCCACCGACCTATAGAAATTTAAACATGAAAAAGCCAAAGTTTCTGTGATTTTTTAAGGGGATATCTTCAAACGACTGGGTTGAGTTCTTAATATTAATATTTAGGGCCCAAACCTTTAGGGTATTTGTTTTTTGGGTACTTGCAACAAAATTTCACGATGGGACCGAAAAAAAAAATAGTTGGAAACAAAAAAGCACCCTATTTGAAATGGAATGTCCCATATGTATGTTGTTCGGGAGACAGGCCCAGCTGCGATGAATTCGCCCCTGGGGGACTCCTAAACTAATGAGTCGCACCTGACAACCGCTCGTTCTAGCAACTTTTAGCCAATCAGAAAATTCAACGCTTTGAATTTTCTGACGCTTTCGCAAACTGAGTCACTCTGACGTCACGATCACGCCGATGCATCGATTTATTCTATTGGCTATCGATGTCGACATCGATATATCAAATTTATTGATTAGCCGCTTGCTCCGCTGACAAGTCTGTTTCAGATAATATCAGTGTTATTTGTGCATTAATTAACCGCTTTATCCAGTGCCGAGCTTGTGAATACCACGTGCCAACCGGATTCGATTTTTCATTCACGCTCAAACTTATACGCTTTAAGACAACAATCCGCTAACTTTATCATAAAGTATTAAGTGTAATTAGTGTGAATAAAGGTGTAGTTGATGTTATTCATGATATTTTGCCGTATCAATTTTGATAACCAGTCTAAACCAGATCCGTTGTTTTCCCGCTTGTTGTACATTTTACATTTGTCCCTCGAGCCGGATCTGGCTGGCTTTATCTCAATTAATTAATTCTATCACTAATTGTGTTGTGTGAGCGAAGTTTATTTCCGCTAGGAAGGGTCGAGTGTCAAGGGCATCGCGGAACACATCGGGCGCTGCTCGTGGTAGTCTTTCGTACACCGGCACGGTGAATTTTCCGCTTTATTTAGACTGAAAACTCGAGTTCGGGCCTAAAATAACCTCGCTATGGAGAACAACGCAAGATAGTTAAAAAATGCAACTTGTGTTTCAACTGCCGTGTTCCGCACGGCTCTGCAGACTGCAAGACTGCTCAAGAATACCGAAAATGTGGTCAAAGTCACCACACGTACATCCATTTTGGATGCCCCAACATCAGCTTCGCCGCAGCCTACACCTTCCGCACAGACAACTAACCGTTCCTTTAGATCTCTTGTAACTTAACATTAACTGTTGTTGATTTCAGATTCGCTTTCCGCTCAAGTCTTGTTAGCTACCGCTTTAGTCCAGGATCGTTCGCATCATGGTAATCCAATCACCGCCAGAGTTTTGATTGATCAAGGCTCAGAGCTCTTATTTATGAGACAGACGCTCTTCAAAAAGCATGGACAACCGCTACAACGCGACAGGGTCATGCTCAAGGGCATTGGAAATGTCTCCACAGGAAGTTCACTAGGTGTGAGCACAATTGAGCTTCATTCGATGGGTACAACCGCATCAATGCAAGTCAGCATGCATATTCTACCAACACTGATGGTAGATTTACCATCGTTTGTGATCGCTGATCCGAAATGGCCGCATCTTGAAAATCTCAGACTTGTAGATCCGCATTATCTACAGCCACGTCCTGTAGACATTATTTTAGGTGCACTACTAGCCGCAGAGATCATGAACGCTGAGATTAAACGTGGACCTCGCAATTCACCGATTGCACAATCCACCGCGCTTGGTTGGATTGTCTATGGAGCCGTCACCGCTAAACACGCTGCCACGTCACACGCAGCATTACATGCGTCATTAGATACATCATTACAAGACGCTATCACTAAGTTTTGGGAGCAGGAGAAGATTCCATCGGGTAATTCACCGCTTAACAACGCTGAAGAGGACGAAAGTGAAGTTCACTTTCGTCAAACGCATTATCGACAGCCTGATGGACGCTATGTAGTGAGATTCAAGCCCCCAAGAGTCAACTTGGCGACTCTATCAACGCAGCCATGGGGTCACTTAGCAGACTAATAACTCGCTTGTCGCGAGAAAAGGATTATTCTGACATGTATCGCTTGTTCATGTCAGAATACATACAACTAAGACACATGGTACGAGTTCCAATAAACGACTTGCCCGCAAACGCTTACTTCTTGCCTCATCATGGGGTATTGAAACTTGATAGCACCACTACAAAGCTCCGCACAGTGTTCAATAGCACCTGTGCAACATCTACAGCAATTTCGTTGAACGAAATCCTCCATGCAGTACCCAAAACGCAAATTGACATCTTCGACGTGATGTTGAGAATCCGCTGCAATAGGATTCTATTCACGATTTACATCAACAAGATGTTCAGACAGATTGAAGTTGATTCCCTTGATTGGCCGCTACAGTGCATTCTATGGATAGATGAGAATGATCTCGTGGACGCTTACTGTCTCAAGACATTCACCTATGGAACCGCTAGTTCACCTTATGACGTTGTACGAGTCCTCATTCAACTAGTGAAGGATGAAGGATGTAACAGGGTAAAATTACCCTTGTAACCAGGGGGTTTAGCCCAGGTCCAGTTAGCTACCCCTTTCCTCTTTAGAAAGGGCGCCACTGGGATTTTAGACACGGTGTCCCAGAAACCGGGGAAGCATGAGAGGGAAAAGACAGGGTCGTGAGAAGTCCGAGAAAGGCTTTAGAAAAATTATTTATAACAATTAAAATGATTTATTCAATCAAATTACAAACTTAACAATTTCCTTATAAACTAACTTAATTGTGAGAACCTCTCACCTACGCTGGCCCTTGCCAATTATTCTTACAACTTAAACTAACTTCATCGTGAGAACCTCTCACCTACGCTGGCCCTTGCCAATTCTTCTTACAACTAAATAACCAATTTTCTTAACCTCGTTACTCCGACGGAATATCTCAATATCTCAATTTCCTCGTCAACCTGGCGGAATACCATAAAATACTAATTAATTACCTCGTCAACCTGACGGAATACCAATTAACATTATTTACCTCGTCAACCTGACGGAATACCGATTAAAACCTATTCCCGACTGCGCCCCCGACTCGGGCGTCTACGCAGCGGTTTCCTAACTTAATCCGTTCTACCCCCGACTCGGGCGTCTATACAACGTTTCTAAATAACTCACTAATTCCATACAAAATCGATCACCGGACGCTAACTCAATACACACTTTATCCGAATTACTAATTCTCTAAATTCCTGAAATTTTACGTTTAACATTTCTTTAATACAAAATACCAAATTCACTAATTTAATTCATTACCAAAATTTCTCAACTAAATTCATTAACAGTTTTCTCAATGAATTAATTCACTAAATTTACTAAATTAATTGAATTTAGCCCAACGGCCCAGAATTAATTTTATAAAATTACAAATTTCAAATTCTACAAATTTAACAAACCTCATCAAATATTCAAACTACATGTATTCTAAAATGACCTTGACTCTCTAAATTACACAAATGCTTCTACTATTTCAATTTTTACCAAGATAATTTTACTTAAATAATTTCCCATAGCTAAAGGACTTGTAATGACTAATAAATGACGTGAATCTACTAAATTAAAAGTGACATCTGAGACAATAGAGATCATCAATTGACAAATTTTTATTACAGTTAATTCGGCCTCTCAATTTACAAATTCAAGCTTGGCCTGAAATAATTGTAATAATAATACCTGACTTAACTTTTACAACTCTTCAACGTTGAGTGATGTTCTCGTGGAAACTGGCGAAATCAGCGGCTGGTTGGTCTCTCTCTCGTCTTCAATGAACTATCTGACTCCAAGTAAAGGGTTCCCAATCCCGGATTGTCCATTGACTCCCTTTTTGATGGTCCCAAATCTTGATGAGAGAATTTATTACACAGCACTACACTGACTCACTGTTTTGCCAAAAGCCTCACTGTCTCAAAGCGTCACTGGCTCAAAAGGTGTTACTTGTTCCAAGGGCTGGCTCAAAAAGCCTCGATGTTTCTTTTGTCGGCTCTTTTATAACCCTCGACTCCGAATTCTCGAACTTTCCTATTGTCAACCCCGCTTCGTTTTTGGGGACAGCAGTGGGGACTTTCGATTTGCACGCCCGGTGACAAGTCTGAACTACTTGTCAAAAATCGAACGGTAAGGAAAAACCCTCATTTATCGTGGTGTCAATAAAGTGGTCGATAACGACCATGGGAAGTTCAGTTTTCCCTGTCACACCCTTAATCGATAAGTCACCGGATATCGATAATTATTCGACATAGCACTGGCGCGTCTCGATCTTCGGGCCTAAAGGGAGAATAGGAGGGGGTGCGTTTGGGTTAAAATAGGTGAGCCGTGCAGTGGAAAAGGGATAAGTAGTGTGACCGCCAGACTGAGTGCCACGGAAGTCGAGAACGACCAATCCCCGGAGTAGTGACGAGACGAAGGAAGCCAACTACAACCAGGACTTCATCCTCAATAAGAGAGTTAGATCATCATCTTATTCATCAAGGTATCAATTATTACTCTATGGGAAAGAAGTGGACCGCGGTTTATCCAATACTCAGTTACTTCTCCTAATTAATTATCGATTGGATCGTTTAATCGACGATTAATTTTATTAATAAATTAATAGTTGAACATTTGCTAGTTTTGGATTTAGTGATTGTCCTGGGGGTTTATACCCGAGGATCACTCAATCGACCTTGCGGGAAAAAAATTAACAACAAGAAATTTATCAATCAATTAATTAACATCTGAAAATTCGTTCAATTTATTGTTATAATTTTTATAATAATTAACTTAGTAAAATTGATTAATTTTTGTCATTGAAAAAAAATCGACAAATTTTTGTTCGTGGAATTTTGGTCGAGCGTCAGTTTTTGTGTCGCAGTAAATTCCAATACCCAAGGTCAAGCAAAACTTAGCTAGCGAATGTTCTAGCAAATAAATCTGTATATTTTCGACTTGTGTCGATTATTTTTATAATTGATAAAACTATTGGAAATTTATTAGGAATATTTTATTAAGAATTATTTACCAAAAATATTTTATATTGTAAAACTATTTTATTTATTAACGATAAATTAATTGATTCTGGGATTAAGTCCGTGCGTTAGTTAAATTAAAAATTACCGAAAATTAATAATTGATAGCGTGGGCGTTAAGTCCAAGAAATTGATGATTTTGAGTCAAAAATATCACAGTAAAAATTTAGTCAGAATTAGTTAATAAACTTATGTTAATAATTTTGAACGTGATTGTAAAAGTTATATTGTGATTGATTTAATTATCAAAAGTTAATTTAGGGTATTAAGACCTTTTGTTTTAAATAGTTATTGTTATATTGTTAAGACCATGACAATAGGTTACTTAGGAATTTTAATCCATCTAATATTTTAATAGAATTAAAATTAACAATTGGAAATTGAGAATTGTTATAGTTAATTAGAAATTGATTGTTAATTGAAAATTATCGTTTTATTAAATTACTAATGATTGAATAATTAATTTAGAATATTTAATTAAAATCAAGTACCGTCAATTTTATTAAATTAAAATTTATAAAATAAAATCGTACTAGTGTGGGTTATGTGTGTGAAGATTAGTGTGGGTCATACGTGATAGAGAGTGTTAATAGTGTTAAGTTGGTCCTGGTTAGCCGTTAGTTAGGCTAGACAATCTCTGTCACACTGTTGTCTTTGTGCAGAGAGATTCGTTGGTCCTGGTTAGCCGTTAGTTAGGCTAGACGACCTCTGTCACACTGTTGTCTTTGTGCAGAGTAACTAAATCGTTCTGGTTAGCCGTTAGTTAGGCTTATATTAAATTGGTTTTGTTCTGGTTAGCCGTTAGTTAGGCTAGACGGTCTCTGTCGTACTGCAGTCTTTGCGCAGAGAGACTCGTTGGTCCTGGTTAGCCATTAGTTAGGCTAGACAATCTCTGTCACACTGTTGTCTTTGTGTAGAGAGATTCATTGGTCCTGGTTAGCCGTTAATTAGGCTAGACAATCTCTGTCACACTGTTATCTTTGTGCAGAGAGATTCATTGGTCCTGGTTAGCCGTTAGTTAGGCTATAGTTTATAAGTTTTAATTAATTATAGTGTGAGTGTGTGAGTGAGATTTAGTTAATTTTTATAAGCGCTTAAGTTTTTAATTTTTATTGTTAATAAATATTGATCAATCTTGTTAACTAATTATCTATTATTCAGCAGCACCTTCCTCCACTCTCTCTACCCTAAGATTAAGATTTCTCAGCTCTGGACCGGTTCCAGGAACCGTGATTAAAAATCCTGGTGGCGCCCTAATAATTGTATTGGTTGTTAGTTTTGTTTAATTATTTATAAAATTGATTAGTGGCCAACCTGAGCAGGTAAAACTGTTACAAGGACACCGCTTTCCGCTAGCAGTTGCTCCAATGTTGGAAACACGCTCCGTAGATGATATCTACGGTGGAGTAGACAACGTATAAGACGCAATCAAGGTGGCAGCGCAAACAAAAGCACTGTGCGCAGCAGGCTGCTTTCCGCTTGCCAAATGGGCTAGCAATAATCCAAGACTGCTCGCTGAAGTCGCTCCTGAGAAGTAGCTGGATACACCGCTGAAAGAAATCAGTGATGCACCAGTAAAAGTCCTGGGCATGTACTGGGATTCGCATACTGACGCTCTCCAGTTCAAGTACACGCTACCAGCAGATACACCCAAGATAAATGGAGCTATTTTGTCTGAGATAGCAAAGTTGTATAACCCGCTAGGACTTCTCGCACCAATTGTCGTCAAAGCTAAGATCTTTATGCAAGATCTGTGGCTAGATAGTGTCATGGGACGAATAACGGTCACCAGAACTCATCCATAAATGGACTAGATACTGAAAAGATTTTCGAAACATCGAATCCATCCGCATTCCACGCTGGAATAATATTGGACCTGGAACAACAATAGAATTGCACGGGTTCTCAGATGCTTCGCAAAACGCTATGGCAGCACTGAAGTCGCAGCGCTGAAGACCATGACAATTCCACGCTTGGAATTATCTTCTGCATGGTTACTTACACAACTGATACTTTATGTCAAAGAAGTTCAGTCGCTTAAAAATGTCAGGATCAATCTCTGGACTGACTCTGCCGTGACTCTCGCATGAATTAAAAGTCCAGCAAATCGCTGGAAGACATTCGTCCGCAATAGAGTGGGAAAAATCCAAGAAACGCTTCGAGACGTCTCCTGAAAATTGATTCCAGGAAAACAAAACCCCGCTGACTGCGCTTCACGAGGTATACCTACGCTTAAACTAAAGCAACACGTACTTTGGTGGCATGGACCAACGTGGCTTCATGAATCAGAATCCTCATGGCCCACTCTGGAGCCTCTGACTGACAACGCTACGCATCGAGAAGAACGCCAAGGTCTGACACTAGTAAGTTGGAAAGCAGAAAACTGCCTGCTCCAACAATTACTAGCGCATTACACGCAGCTATTTTCGTTGTTACGGAAGCTGAGCATCTGGCATCGTATCGTCGACCGCTTTAAACGAGTTCTACAATCTTTCCTGGCCTACCCGCTTACTCCATCAGACCTGGAGCGAGCAAAATTGACCTTTATAAAGTTCACTCAATGACAATATTTCGCTAGAGAGATACACACGCTTCAAAATGATGATGGTCTGCCAAAAAACAACAGCATCACCAAGCTGACTCCGTTCATCGACCATCAAGGGGTTCTGAGAGTCGGTGGCCGACTGGAAAACGCATTGCTGGATCCAGAAGAGAAGCATCCAGCAATCTTGCCCCGACAATCACCGCTTACATCAATATTAATTGATGATTCGCACCGCAAGACGCTTCACGGAGGTATAAGTACCTAGTAAGCTAAGGCTTACGCTCGCTGACTTACGCAAGAGTGTCTGGATCATTGGAGGCCGTGTTTCAGTCAGATCGTTCATATGACGCTGCGCTATCTGCACTAGACATCGTGAAGAACGCGCTCAACAGTTGATGGGTCAACTACCTGCCGTACGAGTGCAGCCAACTCGAGCATTCCTACAAAAAAGACTCGACTACGCTGGACCCATCACTCTGAAAACGTTCCAAGGACGTAGAGCGAAGACATACAAAAGCTGGATTGCAGTCGTGGTCTGCATGTTCAGCTCAGCAGTACATCTAGAGCTAGTCACTGACTACACTGCTGCCGCCTTCATTGCCGCATTATCAGTCGCCAAGGCATCTGTCATACGCTATATTCAGACTTTGGAACGAACTTCGTAGGAGAAGATAAAGAGCTAAAACGACTATTCACTGCAGGATTCCGCACACTTCGAGAATTATCAGTCTTAATCGCTCAAGACGGCACATACTGGAAGTTCAATCCACCTGGAGCTCCCCATTTTGGAGGAAAATGGTAAGCAGCTGTAAAATCTATTAAATTTCAACTTCACAGAAAAATAGGAGATGCGCCACTAACGCTTGAGCAGTATTCAACGCTACTGGCTCAAATTGAAGCCATTTTAAATTCCAGGCCGCTAACACCGCTGAATGGAGATCCTGCTGACCTGGCAGTTCTGACACCAGGTCATTTTCTAATTGGACAGTCGCTCACTGCAATACCAGAGCTGTCGCTGACAGAGGTACAGCCCGCTAGGCTTTCGCACTGGGAACAGGTCCAGCAAATGATACAGCATTTCTGGAACCGTTATTATCGTGATTGCATCCACCACTACCAGGCCATTTCAAAGTGGCATCATCCATGCAACGAGATCAAAGTGGGATCAGTTGTGCTGATCATAACTGAGGGTCTACCGCCAACTAAGTGGCCTTTAGCCAGAGTAATTGCGCTCCACCCAGGTGATGATGGACAAGTCCGCGTAGTGATTGTAAAGAAAGTGAACCAAGAGCAAGTACGCCCAATCACTAAGCTCTGTGTTTTGCCGCTGTCGGCTGAAGAGGACGATATTGTCGACGCAGCCACCAACCCGGGGGAGAATGTTCGGTGAACAAGCCCAGCCGCGATGATTTCGTCTCTGGCGAACTCCTTAACTAATGAGTCGCACCTGACAACCGCTCGTTCCCGCAACTCTTAGCCAATCAGAAAATTCAAAGCTTTGAATTTTCTGACGCTTGCGCAAACCGAGTCACTCTGACGTCACGATCACGCCAGATGCATCGATTTATTCTATTGGCTATCGATGACGACTACGATAGATCGAATTTTCTGATTGTCCGCTTGCTCCGCTGACATGCGCAGTCAACCTCCTTCCCGAAGCTGACGAAAAAGAAGACGCATTGTTATCATTATCTTTTTACAACTACGCTTTCTAGTAGTCGCTTCGCCATTTTACAATTGCTTTTCGCTATTGCTAAATTTCCGCTTGTTTTTGCTAAATGAATAATTTAATTTGCTTAATAAATTGTGCTTTATTTATTTAAGTCTGTTTCAGATAATTTCAGTGTTATTTGTGCATTAATTAACCGCTTTATCCAGAGCCGAGCTTGTGAACACCACGTGCCAACCGGCTTCGCTTTTTCCATTCACGCTCAGACAAACTTATACGCTTTTATGACAACAATCCGCTAACTTTATAATAAGGTATTAAGTGTAATTAGTGTGAATAAAGGTGTAGTTGATGTTATTCATGATATTTTGACGTATCAATTTTGATAACCAGTCTAAACCAGATCCGTTGTTTTCCCGCTTGTTGTATATTTACATATATATATATATATATATATATATATATATATATATATATATATATATATATATATATATATATATATATATATTGTGACATGGAAAAGACTCCCGTTCATAAAAGTTATTGCTCTAATTTTTAACTTCCCGCTAAGAAAATCGAAGATTTTCGAAAAATCGGGAAGTTATTGGTTTTACCCCGTTTTGCAAAAATCGAGTTTTCAACAGATCTCGACGTTTTGAGGCCTTAGAAATCTTTCCTGACCCTTCCCGCGATGGTGTGTGTGTGTGTGTGTGTGTGTGTGTGTGTGTGTGTGTGTGTGAACCTTTTATAACTTTTGAACGGCTTGACCGATTTGATCGTGGTTGGCGTCATTCGAAAGGGCTTTACCAAACTTAGATTTCCTGTGAGTTGGAACCGATTCGAACCGGTAGATTTTGAGAAATCTAAAAAAAAACTAAGAAAAAAAATTTTTCAAAATGTAGTTTTTTTTGGAATAACTTTTGAACGACCTAGTGCCACGGAAATCGAGAAGGACCGATCCCCGGAGTAGTGACGAGACGAAGGAAGCCAACTACAACTAGGACTTCGTCCTCAATCAGAGAGTTAGATCATCGTTTTATTCGTCAAGGTATCAATTATTACTCTGTGGGAAAGAAGTGGACCGCGGTTTACATAATACTCGGTTACTTCTTCTATTTAGTTATCAATTGGATCGTTTAATCGACGATTATTGAATTAATCAGAATTTTGATATTCGCTAGTTTGAATTGAGTGATTTTCATGGGGGCTTATACCTGAGAGTCACTCAACCGACCTTGCGGGATAAATTAATCCAACACTTTTCGCGAGAAAATGATAACAAACAAAAAAAATTAATCAATTATTTATTTATTTATTTATTTATTTATTTATTTATTTATTTATTTATTTATTTATTTATTTATTTATTTATTTATTAGATTTAAATGCCGAAGCACAAAGCCGGATGGCAAAAATGATATACATAAAATTATAATTCACATAAGTACAGCTAATATATACATAAGGGAAATATGAAATTTGCATGATAATTTAAAGTATAGAATTTGTATAATGTTTAAGTAGACATAATGTTTTTGATCATATTAACCAGCTCACTATTATGTTATTTTTCGAGATTTATAAGAAAATCAAATACTTTTGTTTTGAAGGATTCCAGGCCAAGAGAATTTATAATTTCAGGAGGTAGATCTTGCCAGAGCCGTATAGCTGATATAACAAACGAATGTTCGTAGATTGTGGTAACAAAGTTGGGTATTTTAAAAGTGACATTATTATTTCTGTTGGCTATTCTTCGTGATCGTCTGATGACAGGGTCTTCTTCAATAAATAAATCACGTAGAAATTTTGGTTCGCCTGTTGATAACAATTTGAAGAACACGCAGGCTAGAAAGTATAGCCTTCGTGACTTTACAGTTAACCAATTTAATGACCGTCGATATGGTGTGATGTGCTCATCACGCCTCAAATTAAAAATGAATCGAATAGCATTGTTAACAAGTCGCTGCAATTCGCAATCAAGTTCATTCGATAAGTTGAGAAACACTATTGAGCAATAGTCGATGATAGGAAGGATAGTAGCAGAAACTAATAACTTGCAAGTCTGTGTAGACAGAAAGTTCTTCCTACGTTTCAAACTATTCAGTGAACCATAAACTTTGCGTGATATCTGCGAGATATGCGTATCCCAAGAAAGATTATTTGAGAGATGGACTCCTAGATGTTTAGTTGAATTTGTATATGGTATTACATTGCCATCTATAATGATCTCAGATAGCTCAAAGTTTTCAAGTAGTCTCAATTTATGTTTACTTCCCAAAATCATGACTTTAGTCTTCTTATAATTTATTTCAAGGTCATTTTCACGAGCTCAATCTGCTACTGCTTGTGCATCAGCAGTCAAATTTGAAGCTGCTTCATACAGATGATATAACTTGAAATGCAAGTAAGCCCATTTATCGTCTGCAAATAAGCCATGATTGCAATATTTTAGCTTTTTGACCACATTGTTTATAACTATTAGAAATAGAATTGGACCCAATACTGATTCCTGTGGAACACCTGAAGTAGTACTAACCCATCTTGAGGGGGCATTTGTGGAATCAACAACTGCTTGAGATCTTCCTGTTAGATAAGAATAAAACCATGTGATTGATTCAACCGAGAAACCCAGTTCATACATTGCTCTGAATAGAACTTTATGATTTAGACAATCAAAAGCTTTTGTAAAGTCGAACAGAATGAGGAAGGTGAGATCATCATTATCTATTGCTAGCCAAATTTCATCAGTTAATCTAAGCAGTGCTGCCTGAGTACTATGGTATTTTCGGAATCCTGATTGATAATCATCAAGAAGATTATTTGTTTCAAGATAAGTCACAACCTGATTTGCTAAAATCCGTTCAAACACCTTTGCCATATGCGATAGATTTGCTATCGGTCGAGTGTCAGACATAAATTTAGGTGGTGTCACTTTATTTAATGGTACTATGAAAACGGATTTCCATGCTGAAGGGAATAGACCAGTATCTATTGATCGATTGAAGATTTGTTTTAGGAACATAGACACTTACGATAGATGATCTTTTATCCATTTTAAATCGAGGCCATCAGGGCTTTTACCGCTAGATTTTTGTAGAGTTAACTGTAAATTTTTGATAACATCAACAATGTCTATTTGATTCCACTTGAATTCACAATTTACTTCCTTGACAGCATGAAGTGGTAGGCTTTGGATAAAGTCAAGACTGCACGACGGATACTTAGTTAAAGTCTCAGCATAAAAGTCATTTAGCATATCGGGAGAAAAATAATCAAGAGGAGATGATTGTTTTGTCTTTATAAAACCTACACGCTTTAATTTGCTCCATATGTTGGGTCCAGAAGGACGTTTTTCCAAATAGTTAGCAAGAAAGCCATCTCGCGCAACATTTAGCTTAGCTTTTAAGAGTTTTCTCTTACTTCTATAAAGAGCAAGTAGATGATGATTATTTGTTCTTTTCGCTCGTTTGTATAATGCATCACGTTCCCGTAATTCAATTCGCAGCTCACGATTCAACCAGGGACATCTGGGACGATATGTCTTTCTTTCAGCCAATGGTGCATAAAGATTCAAAGTAATGATCACTTGATGGAAGAAATATGAAACAAGCTCATCTGGATCAGACACGGTCGGCTCACTATCAAAAAGTCTCAATCTTTCGGTTAATCTTTCAGCCAGTGCATCGTGATCACAGTTTCTAAAATCCCGAAATTTCATTCGCTTCTCATAACTTCTTGGCGGTTCTAGGTTATACTCACATAACAAATAATCATGACCGCCTATGAAAGGTGACTGTGACTTTGAATAGTTTACGAGTTTTTCTTCACTATCAAGAATTATGACATCAAGCCACGAATCCACTTCAGAGGTATGGAAGTTGGTCCATAGGGAACGCAAAAAAGAGCAGAGTCATTGATGAAGGAATTCAGATGAGTTGAGGCTCGATCAGACTTCATAAGGTTGCAATTTAAGTCGCCCATTATTAGAACATTATTGTAATGTGGATAAAATTTACTGAATTGAGAAATAAAACAGTCTAATGAATAACCTTGTGGTCTTCTGTAGATACACGATAATAACAGATGCCCTGTAGGTAGAGTGATATCAGCAACAATGAACTCTGGACAATTTAAGTGACGTACTTCGGAGATGTATAGAACCTTAGATGTTAGTGATTTATGAATGAAGCAAATTATTTCACCACCTCTGATGTAACTACCGGATTCATTTAATAATCCTCTATCTCGACGAATAATAGAATAACCAACAAGTGAGATTGATATTTCTGGATTTAACCAGGATTCAACCACACAAATTATATGAGGCTGTGTTTCAGCAACTAGATGCTCAAATTCAGCTACATGAGCTAAATAACTATTAATATTAAGACTTAGTAATTTGAGAGTAGTAAGAGAAATGGTAGGCTGGTTTAATGATGGCTATTCTAATTTACTTAAATCATCAACAGTGTGAATGACAGTTTTTTCTGAATCATCGTTCTTCTTGATATAAACAATGCTTTTATATACCCATGCATATTTGTAGCTTATTTCTCTGGCTCTTGCTTTGGTAAGCTTTAAAAGTTTATAGGTTTCCGTTTGGAGGAATTCATTTATGAAGACTTGTCCTCCAAATGCAGAAATACCATTAGTCTTGAAAATCTCTTTAACTAACAGCTTCTGTGAGCGACGTTTGGTATCAATAATATGGTCACGGATTTGCGGTGATTTAAGATTGACAATAAATGAAGTAGATGATGATTTTCTTGAATGATCGTTCTTTCCCTTTAAGATCCGAATGTTCAGGATGTCATTTTCAAGGTTAGAAAGCTCAAGTTTATCCAGAATTTGTTTTATAATTATCGAAGATGATAATTCCGACACCACTGTCTCAGGAACACCAGAAACTAATAATTGTGACAAAGAAGAAGAATCAAGTTGTTGATGAGTATTAGGTAAGTTTATAAGTGAATCCATTTTAGAATTTAGAGACACAATAGAATTGAAATTTTCTTCGCATTTCTTGGTATTTGAAGACACATTATCTGTCAGTTTCTTGATTTGTCTTACGGATGAAGCATGTTGTTCCGAGACCTCAGCTAATATTTCATTTACAGTAGTTAAATCTTCTGATAGGTTGGTAATTTTATCGTTGCTCATTTCAAAATTATCAGACAACTTCTTTATATCCTCACTATGCTTGCTTAAGCTTTCTGAGAAATTTTGTATTTGTTGACTGTTTTTAAACGAAATATCAAGCAACAAATTCATTTTTTCGTCCATATTTAATTTAGACTAATCTGATTTATTCTGTAAGGATTCAGTCATTTTCGGAGAATTTGAGGCAATTGTTGGAGAAAAAACAGAATCCTCTCCTACAGATACTATAGGCGGCGTTCCTGGAGAGGAAGTTAATGATTTGAAGCTAGACTGAGTCGATGTGCGATACAAAGTCGATTTTCGCAGGCTAACACTAGAAACGCTGGGCGGTCTTTGAAAGTTGAAACGTAAGGGCTGTGTATGAGCAGTAGAAGTTGACTCAATCGGTGATGAAGGCGTGATACACGCTGTAATGCAGCAACTATTTGGTAATTTAGTTTTTATTGCTTCTTTGTGACAACTGGGATGATATGCGGACTTGCAGATTTTGCAGAAAACAGATTTAGTTACAGCTCTCTTACACCTAACACAAATCATAACAGGGCCATCAGAATGAGAATCTAAACAATGAACTGAATTAATTAAATTAATTAATATCCGAAAAATTCGTCTAATAAATTGTTATAATTTTATTAATTCAAGAAAAAGTGATTAATTTTGTGCTGAAAATAATTAACGAGCATTTTCACTTGTGGAATTTTTGGTCGAGCGTCGATATATTTTTGCATTGCAGTAAATTCCAAACACCCAAGGTCAACGACAACTAAACTAGTGAATGCTCTAATTAACAAAATTGAATGTTTCGACTTTTGTCGATTTTTACAATTTAGGAAAGTATTGAAAATTTTATTAAGAATTATTTATTGAAATTATTTTATATTGTAAATGTTGCGTAAATACCAAATGTTCGCGCAAGAACATTTGGTAAATCCACACTCTACTGCATCAGTGGTGCTGCGACTGACGCGCACCCTGATTGTCAACTCCCCGAGGCATATAGACGGTTACGCGCCAACCGGCATAATTATTCTACACGCAGTGGCCAGCTACACGTGCTCATTATATACAGACTACTTAGTGCATCTTTGTGAAATTCAATACCTCTTCAAAGTTAATTTTCATCATTGGAAATACAGGTACCAATTTATTATCTAACAATAATTATCTATCAATACTCTGATCAATAATATAATTAAAATAATTTTATATTGATAATTTTGAACTTGATTATTAAAATTGTTTAGATTAAAATAATTATCAAAATAATTCTCGGTTTATTGATTTAAGATGTAAAGATCTTTTGTTTTGTTATATCCGGTATACCATATATAATACAGGGCCTCCCATTCCCGCCAAAAAGTGCAGCGCTTGCATTTTTAAAGAACAACAAACAGAACTGCACGACAACTGACTCATGGCTGAAGAATACACATTATCGCGCATTGTCACCTCATCAAAAGCACCAATTGTTTAATTAGTAGCCCCTCTTTTAAATCGCGACCGAAGTGATAAAAACCGCAGTAGCTAATCTAGGCCGGTTTGCTCCCCCCGATAAAATAGATTTCTGCGTTACCGACATTGGGTTTCTGCCTTATCGATTGTTGTTGGTATAGTTTCTGCTATATCGATGGTGGGTTTCTGTGTTATTTTTTTTACCGACGGTTGGGGTGTTGTCATCGATTTGGTGATCGATTTTTACCGGCGGTTGGGGTATTGTCATCGATTTGGTGATCGATATTTACCGAGTGTTGGGGGGTGGATTATCATCGATTTTTACCGACTGTTGGGAGATTATCATCGATTTGTTGATCGATTGTTTGAGGTCAAAATGCTACCACCCCAACAGCAGAGCTGATAAGCGTGTATCAGCTGTGGTGTTGATGTTGATATGCACTTATTTGATGTGATGATGAATTTTATATATTCAAATGACTTTAAGTATAAGTATATGCGAGAAAGTTCGATACTTACGCCGCTCTGGTGGTGAAATTGCGATGTGTATTGAAGTAGTCGTCTGTTTATCGATTGAGGTAAGTATCGACAGTTGTATGTTAAGTGGTGATTTATGTTATCGACTGGGGTTATCAACAGTCGGTTTGCTACCGGAAGATGATCTGTTTATGGGGGGGGGTAGTCTTCTCTCTCTCTCTCTCTCTCTCTCTCTTCTCTCTCTCTCTCTGAAGTAACAAAACATATCGTATTTTTGCTCCGTCTTAGAGATTATTTCTGCTTTATTTTGCCTCCGGGCATTTTCTGTTTCAGAATTATTGCAAGCGCTAAATTGCAATCTACAAGCTGATATATAAATTTTTATTATTTATAACTTGTGATTGCTGGATAATTGAATAAAAACTTTCCAACATTGAAGAGGTTAGGTTCTCAGTATTATTGTGAAATTGTTGGTGTTACATAGATGACAACAATTGATGTAAACTCGGCTAATGTTTACTGTGTAGCGTCATTCTGCTTACACTTGGTCGGTAACTTAACATCATACAACGTCAAGCAACATCGATTTGTTATCGTTGGTAAATCGATCAAAGACATATAGTGAGTGTGCATAAGATAGTATGATGATAATTCTCTGAAGACGTTTAGTTGATATTGCTTGACTATTATTCTTTTCATCTCAATTAAACTGACTAAAGTGTTAAATCTGATCTTATTGTGGTATGCCATTATTGTCGGATTTATTGCAAAGTGTAAAAAGACAGTAAAAACCCTAGTACTTGTGATAAGTGTGGACAACATTTTCACCCAGGTTGTGCGCGGGATTTCATAAAAAATAAACCACAATCGGATTGCTGTCGAAGAAATTTTTTCATCTGTTGGAAAATTAGACGTAAATCATTACTAACTAAAAGAAGAGAAAACTCTTTAAAGTCTACCAGCTCAAATACTTCTTCAGTTTCAAGTTTCAATCCGCGAGGTCTTCTACATCTGAGCGTGTGTCTTCAGGTCGATATTCGATCTCATCTTTGAAGTCTCCAACGACACCAATCTCACCACTATTCACCCACTTCTGACTCAGCATTCGTATCACCTATTGCATCTCCAGAAATGGCGCAGTTACCAGTAGGTTGGCAGAATAAGTCTCTCGATCAAAAATTAACTACAATAATGGAGAGATTCTGTAGTCTGGAAGTCTCAACAAATGAAAGATTTGAAAAGTTAGATGCGCAATTACTTGAAGTTCAACAGTCCAAGACTCTATTGCTGCGAATTCAGGAAAGGCAACTGCCAATATTAAGGCAAACTCTACGTCAATCATTAAGCTCAGTTCAGATCTTGAAAATTTTAAGATCAAACAAAAAATGAAATGGCTGCGGTAACTGAGAAATTGTTGCTCGTTGGAAATTCAACTTCTGTCGCATCTTCTTCCTCTCAGGTACCAGAGAGCTCTGCCGAATTAGTTATTTCGGGTATTCCCGATTCGGTGCGAATAACCTAACACCGGATGATATCTGTACAGCCGTCCTAACAAATTTGAGTTTGCCAACTAACTGGCTGCATCTTAAATGCTCGTAAATTTGAGAATAGAAACAAGCAAGTGCGAGATCAAACTAGGCTTGCCTCTCACTCTTATAATATTCAATGATGTCGGTTCAAGCTCGTAACTTCGTTGTCAACAAGAAGCGTCAGACTGGCAATCTTCTGGCAAAGAAGGTTTTTCCAGCTCAAGTCGATGCTGCGTTCAAGGGATCTATTATGTTAATGAATTCTTTCTGCCAGAAACGCCATCGACTTTTACTCAAAACTAAGGAGAAGGCTAAAACTGTTAAGTTCAAGTTTGTTTGGGCGAGAAATGGGCAAATTTTTGCAAAGAAAGATGAGAACTCTGAAAGACTTGTTATAAATAGTGAATCGGATCTTATGAAACTTGAATAACGCTTAGACGATTCAACAAACAATTCTCCTAATAACAATGAACAACAATGAAGAGATTGTCAACTCATCTAGTCTTGAAGTGTTCAAGAATAAAATTTTGAACATTTTGATTTGGATATTAATTATTTATTGTAAAGTGATAAGTTCTCTGAAGATTACTGTTAGATTCGAAGTGTTCAATTCTCCAACTTAGTTCTTTTATCAGCTGTTATTAATTGAATAATCTATTGAGTTTGTTAGTTTGAATCAGATAAATAAATATGAATTTTTGTATTAGATTTTTATTCTAGTTTATGTACTTATATAATTTTCTATTACTGTATTGTAAATCATATTGTATTTAAAATTGCCATTTGGCTTGTGCCTTGGCATTAATAAACTATCAATCAATCAATCAATCAATCAATCTCTCTCTCTCTCTCTCTCTCTCTCTCTCTCTCTCTCTCTCTCTCTCGATTACATCATGTTTTTACGTCATCCGACAAGTTTAAACCTGTTTTTTTAAGGTTGTTGGGAGGGGATCTCCCCTGAGGAGGAATATACTTACTTTCCTTCAAATATCTCCTTTGCTTGCAGTCATTTGAATCAGTTGATAATTCATGGATAACTTGACCGATCTAGAACGCGCTTTTCTCCGAAGTCAACCACCTACTGGGAGGATTTTGACGATTTAATAGAAAGTTATTTTGGTGACATTCCACCCGAAGATATCGGGATATTTGTTGGGAAAATTATTGATTACATAAAAATTTAGAGGTGATCAAAGCTGCTCGCGAAAAGTGAACTGTTCGAATTGTGCTGATAGACTTGATTAACAAGAAACTAATAGACATAACTGACAACTTACGTAACACTGTGTATACAAAAGTATCTTGCTCACATTGTGTGGATAAACTAATGTAATTGACGACTTGCTTAAAACTGCGTATATAAAAGTATCTTGTTTAAACTATGTGGATAAACTTAATTTAAACCGAAAACTGTTAGAAATTACACAGAAGTTTCAAAAGCTTGAATACGTTTCTTTCAACAGTAATCTGCAATGAATCGTAAACGATTGAGGTAATTTTTTAAATCATTATTTATACTTAAATTTATGTATTTTGTTTCTAAAATTTATATTTTTTTTTTTTTTTGAGATTTCACTCATGCAATGGTTCATTGATCATTCAGCGCAAATCGAGTTCGATGAAGTCAGTGTTCATCCAGTGACAGTGTAACTTCGAGTAATACTCCTCAGGGTAGAGTTATAGTAGAGAAAAAGAATTTACTTATAATAATAGAAAAGTTAAAGTAATTTTCTTTCAAGTAAAAAAACTTATTATTGTTAACCTTAAAATCTGAAGATGGTGAGGATAGTCTAGTAAAGGACTGTAAAGTTATAATTTTTTAATTAACCAATATATAAAAAGAGTGAAATAACTTCGAGTAATACTCCTCAGGGTAGAGTTATAGTAGAGAAGAAAGAATTTACTTATAATAATAGAAAAGTTAAAGTAGATTTCTTTCAAGTAAAAAACTTATTATTGTTAACCTTTAAATATCCTGAAGATGGTGAGGATAGTCTAGTAAAGGACTGTAAAGTTATAATTTTTTAATTAACCAATATATAAAAAAGAGTGAAATATGGAATACTTAATTGATTTTACCGGCTATATTATGCCTAATGGTTCATTTACAGTAAAAGAATTTTGTGTCACTGAGATTACTAATGAATATCAATTCAATGGTGTTTATGAGTGTGACTACCATTTATTTAAACCTCCAATGATGATTACTAGTGCATCTGTTATTAAGCAAAATCTCGACTGTAATGGACTTCGTCGTGGAATTAGTTGGGACGTTGGTAAAACTGCGTATAATGTACTTGCGGAAATTTTTAACATCTTGAAGAGGAATTTGAGCTATCTCTACGTTGAAGGTGAACAAAAGAAAGAATGGCTTGAAAAATTAATTGATGATTCATCTGTTGTGATCATAGATTTAACGAAAATGCGTCATTATTCAATTGATAACATTAAATTTATACATTTCAAGTGCCCATCTGCAGTACATATATCAACTGGATACTTAAAAGCTTGTGCATTTCAAAATGTTCAACAACTCAAATTATAGTATTTAAAGTTTTATGGTAGTCAACCCAGCTACAACAAATCAGTTCAACTTTTCAATCAATTGACCACTCTACGAAAGATGCATCCACGAGATCTGGCCTGTTTGGATACACATTTTTTACTTTACTTTGCCAAAAGAGAAATACGCTTCATTTGGGATAAATTACCAGGGCATCTAAAACACAATGAAGAAATCAAAGAATATTCATTCTGCAAGCGACATCATCCTCAAACCGGTGCTGATTGGGAAATATCCGGTATATATTTATATCCATATCGGAAATTTTGTTTACAATGTAATTTAGAGAAATAAGTAAAAAAAAAAATTTTTTTTGTATTATTGTTCTACTTATAGTCTAAGGAAACATGTATTGAAATAATAATATGCATATTTTATAAAAAATTCTTTTATTTATTAATAAAAATTTCATTTGATACATATATATTATTATAATTATCTTAAAACATTATACATTTACTTGAAAAGTTTTATTTGTGATAATTTTTTATTTAATATTGGATCTAATTTTTCACTAGTTTTTAAAATTCTGTTTTTAAATCTGTCCCTGTCTCTCGCAGCCTGTTCCCATTCCCCTTTTCTTGCATTTTTATATGCATACTTCCAAACATGCATATAATGAACAGTTGGTGTTAGATTGAAAGTAACAACCATTCTTTTTATACTAACTTACGAACAGTGCTGCTTATAGGATTGTATTCAATGATACGATCGTGAATAATTAAACACTATGCTGTTGTGTTGGCCACAAACCGATTAACTGATTCAAATTCCAGTCGAATGTCTACTGGTCCAGATTTTATAGCTTCGTTCTGCTTGGAGCAATCAATTACACACAGTGGTGCTTGATCCAAAAATTTCTTTTTCGATAGGAGCTGTTCAGATTCTTTATTATAGTATGATGTTTGAAAGTCTGTGTACATATGGTATAATAAAGCATACTGGTTGTGAGGTATATCTAAATTCAAGTCACCATAGGGATAACTTTGTGAATTTAAAAATAATTTGATGTTCCGCAGATTGCAGTGATCAAATTTGCTAGCATCTTTCCGAGCATCATTTTTCCTTGCTGTTTGGAATCCAAGAACAATGAAACGTGGCTTTTCGAGCTGAGTTGAGGTTTTGACTGCCTAAATATGTTTTGAAGTTGCAGGTAACAGGGGATACTCATACAATTCCCAAGTCCGAAAACTTATTGGTATAGCAGGATCACTGGCGATGTAGTTCAGAGTTTGAATTTTTTCCTTATCTGCTGGCGTTATGTATGGTACAATCCATTCAATTTTTTGGAGTGTAATTTTTACTTCTTCAGCAGCATCAGCATTTGTTTGTATGTAAGAATTTATATCACTGTTTGATATCGTTAGAATTATTTCAAGTTGAACATTCATCAAAATTTTAAGATAATCTTCTGCAAAACCACTTAAAATATTAAGTAGAATGATAAAGTCAAAGTTTCCTGCATCATCGGTAAACTTAACCTCATTATCCATCAACCAGCCGGCATTTTCCAAAGTACTCAATTGATTTGGGCTAAATGACAAATATCCTTTCATTAAACTAGTTATACCAATATTGTTATTCCGATCCACTTCAACTCCATTTATCAATAGCCGAAACTCTTTGATCATATGAATTATTTCCATGTTTACAAAGTTAGTTGTGTTGGCAACAGCTGTATTATCATTTTTCGTGAATTTACCGATGATATGTAGTACACTTTTACTTGGAAGTATACACAAGTTTTGATTTTGAATTGTTATCCTCGCTTCATCGTTGTTGTTTAGTGTTGATGACGCATAGGGTTGATGCGCATGCACCTCACAATGAGCAATAGAGTCATCAAATACGATTGGTCGTTGAATATTTAAAATTTCTGCCATTATTTATAGCGTTTATCTCCTATTACTCCGTACTTATTTCTAGACGGTGGGTCTTTGTTTACAGTACCCCCTTTTTATATAGCTTGGTGTTTAATTCCTAGAATCTTTTTTAAAATCTGTACCATATGCGCGCTGTTGACTTTCCAAGTATTTTTTAAGATTTTCCGAAACTTTATTACTCGACATTACAAAACACATCGATCAATGAATGAATAATAAAATTACAATCAAATTTATAGAGAGTTGTTAAGAGTCACGTTTTGGTATAACACAAGCTAGACAGCAGCAATTTATTTTATAGATTTTCCACGTAATTTTAGTCCGAGAGTTTTTAGGAACTGGGCGTTCTGTTGTGTTAATGGTCTGCGGGGGTATTCGCTGACTGGTAAATTTCATCCATGGTAATGTCTTTTTATACCCCAGCACCACTTTTTGTCTCGAAAACTATTCCCATAATTTATAAACTTTTCACGTGAAGTCTGATTGTTATAGTTTCACCTCTAAAATTTACTAATTTTCCATCCTGATCAACTATGTGCAGTCTTACATTATGTATAGCCTTTGTGAGTAGTGGAAGGTAAATGACATGAGATGGTACTTCCACAATCTTAAATCCTGGTGGTACACTAGGAAAGAATTCATGAATAGTATGCACTCTCCGATCGTTTATATATGCGTTTGATGTAATATTACACTCAACTCTTAGTACATTAAGCTTAAGTATAGCAACAGGTAAATTTGATGAATGAGTTTTATGAGGCTCAAGTTGGCGATCTGTAAACCCTAATAAACGTCCTATAGAGTCTTTTGGTTCAAAATCTATAAATTGGTCACATTTAATTTCACTTTTCAGCTCATTAATATTCGCTTTTAATTTTAAACTGAGTTTTGGCAATGATTTACATATATATGTTTCAATATCTTCAATTTCATAGCTTCCAGTTGGTAAAGTTAACGCTATAGTCTTTGGTTTTTATGCTATTTCAATAATTTGTGGTATATTATAATCATCATCAATCCTTGTAATAATCGATACATTTCTTTTGGCTCTTTTTCCATTATTATTTTTTACAACTTTTTTTCCCCCACCACCAACATTGTAGTATGCATTAATATCATTGCTATCATCATCATCAAAAGGTCTTTGATTAATAACACCATCTGGTGGATAAGTCACATAGAATTTATTAGCACCAATATCAATATTGGGTATTAAATTAAATGTAAGCAACTCTACAAGTCCTAATACATAAGTTTTGTCTGGTGATAATTCAATAGGAGGGAAATAATTAGCCTCCAACACTGATGATGATCCTGTAAGTGTCAATGTAAATGACTCAGCCATGACTGATTACTCAAGCGTAATTTCCATGAATTTATAGTTCTCCAGTGAGAAATTTAAGACATAAATGTCCACATATAATTGTATTGAAATTTTGATATTGTTTGTGATTATATTTTATGCTACCAACACCGAGATAATCCACAATTTCTTGTGGTGGTTGTAAATTTCCAAAACTATCAAAATAAGTTACATTATTACCAATCTTTTTGTAACATACCCAGTGGGTACCAGATCCATATTTGTCATCTAAGTTGACTATCGCTGATTCATTTCTTTTAGGATCAGTTTTTGGTAAATCGTTTCTCATGAAAACTCCTCTAAAATTTGGAATTTTCAATTTTCTAACATACTTTAATATATCCTTATTTGTAAGCGCTCGGTGTGGTAGCTCTACTTGTTTTTTGATACTCCTTTACCTTTAGGATAAGGTCTCAAATATAAACCCATTCCACGTCTGTAAGGTCTCAAGTATAATCCTTTACCAATAGCAATTTCTTCCATTTTTGCATTATGTCTCTTACTCTCTGCTAGTTGATTTTTAGCTGCACTTGCACTATTTACAGCTTTTGCAATAGCTGCAGCTCCACCTGCAAGAGCACCAGTTGCTGAAAGACCTGCAAATAATGGAATCATAAACGGAATAATGCCACGTTTTAACTGGTACTGGCAAAATACGTGGGAGTCTAATATTTTTTTTTCTACCTGATTTTTTAACAGTCTGACGTGCGCCAATCATTGTCGTTTTAATTGGATCACCACCAACTGTCATAGATTTTTTAGCCTCTCCTACAATTTTTCTCAGTGCAACCTTCTTATTCATCTTTTTCTTTTTACCAATACTTTTCACGTTTGATTTTCTTTTTGTAACACCAGTCTTCTTCTTCTTGCTCTTCAAACCCATTCCAAATCGTCTCTTTAGCTTCATAATTTTATTTACACTCCAAGCGGCTGCTTTTTCACCAATACCAGCGTCTTTTGATTGAACTCTTTGCCACGCTTTTTCAGCAAGTACTTTATCAGCCTCGTGACGTGCTTCTAAGTTTTCACGATTATTCGAGTAAGCTATATCGTGTTCTTTGCACGCTGTATCCAATTGATTAATACCAGGATCACCACGAGCTAATATTTTAGCTAATTTTGTGCCAGGTCCACAGTATTGATAGCCAGGTATATGTAATTCAAACGGTAGTTTATTAATAATTCTATTAACTAAACCTTTACCTTTGACACGTCTATGCTCCATCACAGTAGCATAATGACTAATAAAAAAATCGTATAAAAGCCTATACTTATAGTAAAAATTAAAGAGTTGACGATACTGCTGCGAGTTGTAAACATGAAGTTCCAACATCAACCAGCTAAATTACCAGTGACCAATTTTGATCAAATAGTTCAAGGTACTGGATTGAAAAAAGTTAAAAGACACGGTTCTCTGTTACCCAACAGTGTACGTGCTGTATTTTGTGGTCCATCAAACTGTGGAAAGACTAATGCTTTGTTATCCATCATTATACATCCGAATGGATTGAGATTTGATAATATTTACCTCTACTCAAAATCCCTCGAACAGCCAAAATATAAGTTTTTAGAGTCACTTTTAAAACCTATAAAAGACATTGGATTTTTTCCTTTCTATGAGCATGGAGATGTCATAAAGCCTGAAGATGCTAAACCCAACTCATTAATGATATTTGATGATGTTTCATGTGAAAAACAGGATCATATAAAAGCCTATTTCTGTATGGGTAGACATAAAAATGTCGATAGTTTTTATCTCTGTCAAACATATACACGCATTCCCAAACATCTGATTCGTGACAATATTAATTTTTTAGTTATATTTCGACAAGATGAAATGAATTTAAAACACATTTACGATGATCATGTAAATACTGACATGCAATACAATACTTTCAAGGACTTATGCTCAGCATGCTGGAATAATAATAAATATGGCTTTGTAGTAATTGACAAAGACAGTGAATTGAATGATGGAAGGTATCGTAAGAGTTTTGACTGTTTCATTAGTATAAATTAACCTGTATCGGATAAATAATAATCATACATGTTAAGTAGTTTGTTAAATCAACATGAAGTCGGAGGATATTTTAAAACAAAAAGATGTTTTACATCAAATCTCCCGGGCAAGTGATGCAATCCGACGCAAACATAAACTCTTGAAGTTAGGAAAGGATACAGCTGAAAAAGCCATGGATGAAATGTTCAAACCAATAGTCACACCATTGAAAACTCTTATTGAATCATCCGAGCGAAAAATTAAACAAGAAGACATAAAAAAAGAGATAAAAGAAGAAACAAAAAATGAAAACTTAGACCAACAACTACAACAACAACAACCAGATGACTTTGGTAGTCTGATCTCTGAAGATGAAAGTTTCATTAATCGCAGCAGACAGTATCGATCTATAGAACCACTAGCTTCAAGTAGTCCTATCAAAACGGATTGTTTATTAAAAACTTACATACAAAAATTAAATCGAAATCATAAAGAGAATGATTTTAGGTATGGTGTTCGAAAAAAAAATAAAGCAATGTACATTGGAAATTCAAGTATTTATTTCAACAATGATGAAATTAATGTTCAAGACAAAGTTTATCCTATGACTCATGGTTTATTGGAATTATTATTCAAAAAAGCTCCTCAAGATTCACTTGTAACACAGAATGATAAGAAATACTACTTAGATATTGTTGAAAGAACAAATATGTATTGGAAAAATTACAAGCCAAATACAAGTATTTTCAATGATCCGTCACCTAAGTTCAAAAATTATGTTGTCGAATTCCTAGCAAAAAGACATGCAAATTTTTCGAAAGGTGGAGGCTTACCTAGCCACATGATAGTCAAGAAGAAAAATAGAAATATGGATTATGTATACTGGGATGATCCTAATGAACTGGTTGAAAGATTACGCCTATTAATGGCCTCTCAATCAGCTGGTAATACCAGTCATACTAATGAAATTATTTCGATTATTGAAGAATTAAGAGAGGCTGAAATTATATATTAGAAGTAATATTTCAGAAATTTCACCATTAGTTTGTGAACTGTTGAAGTGAACTGAACGATAAAAAAAAGAGTATTGATATATTTGGACGTTCTTTGAAAGCTGTAGCAGTTGTTAGTGGGCCTCCAGGAACTCCAGGAAGAGGATTTAAAATAAATTCTGATGGTCAATATGATTTAGAAAACAAAAGATTATGTGAAGTTAGAGAACCAGTGAAAGATAATGACGCGATAACATTGAAATTTATGCGTGATTTTATAAATAAAGAATTATCTTTATTAGAGAGGACTATGAGAGAAGATCAATCAGAAATTATTTCCCATTTACATTCAGAAGTTGTATCATTGAGGACTTCTCTTGATTTGTTGAAAAAAGAAAATCAAGAATTGAAAAGAAAGAAACCGAAACAAGAAGAATTAGGAAAAAAAAATGGAAGATAAAAAATCGGTAATAGCATATGAACTTCACAGACCAGCTCGTAAAAATTATCAACGCCGTCATGTTGATATTCGAGGACTTGATGAGACTTGGCAAGCTGATTTAGTTGAAATGATTCCTTATTCAAAAGTAAATAATAATTATAAATATTTACTAACAGTGATTGATATATTTTCCAAGTACGCTTGGGCTGTACCTATAAAAAATAAAAGTGCTAATGATGTAACCAAAGCAATGGATTCTATATTAAAACACGGAAGAATTCCAAAAAATCTGCATGTTGATCAAGGCAAAGAATTTTATAATCAAGAATTCTGTAATCTTATGAAAAAGTATAAAATTAATATGTACTCAACATTTAGTAATTTGAAAGCATTTATATGTGAAAGAATTAACAGAACACTTAAAACTAATATGTGGCGAAAATTCACTGCTCGTGGTACTTATAAGTGGATCAACATGATTGATGATTTAGTGGATACTTACAACAACACTAAATATAGAACAATAAAAATGAAACCAGCAGATGTAACTGTTGATAATGAACAAGACTTGAAGAAGAGTATTTACCAACCTCTTACTACGCTGAGAAAAAAATTACTTAAAAAAAATAAATTTAAAGTTGGAGATAAAGTAAGAATAAGCCAGTATAAAAATTTGTTCGAAAAAGGTTACACAGCAAACTGGATAACTGAAATATTTACGATAAACAAGGTGCAGAATACGAATCCAACGACGTACAAACTTGTAGATTACCAGGATCAGCCAATTGAAGGAGCATTCTACCGTGAAGAACTCAGCAAAACAAAATACCCTGATGTATACCTAGTTGAAAAAATTGTAAAAAAGAAAGGAAGTAAATATTATGTTAAATGGTTGGGATTTGACACCACCCATAACAGCTGGATTAATAAAAGTGATTTATAAGGATGTTTAATTTTATTAATAAAATTTTCAAAAAATCAATATCTTTTTTTTTTTAATCACAATCACTTAAAGCGTCTAGATCACTTAAAATAACAGTTTCTACATCCGATAAGTCAATAGAAGAATCATCAAGCATTTCACATAAACACTCTAAATTTTGATCTTCTAGATCATCTTCCTCTTCTTTATCTTCTTCTTCCTCTTGCCTGTGCGGTATATAAACATTAAAAGCCCACCATTGTGTATACAATGCTTCTTGAATCGTCGTTAAGTGCCCACCATTAACCATGATTAGAGGCTCAGGGTGTATAGCATTGATCAGTTCAAACGACCAATGCAATCTTTCGTCGGCGATGGACAGGGTGGCTTGATCATCGCCCACACTAACGCTGCATCCATTAATATCTTCACCGCGCATCACAACGTCCTCTAGTTGTAGCTTGATGTGAAAAGACAGATCAGAAATTGAATAATTCTCAACCCATCTCCTCGGCCAAAGCACGCTGTATTTCAGGAACATAATCAAACAAGAACCTATAAAAAATTATATTTATAATAGTAATTACATTTTATAATAGTAATTATAATATTAATTAACTTACTAAATGAATGAATTATTTCCTTCTTCAATAGCAATGGACCTTTACAATCTCCTGCTAGTTGATCATTAAAACAGAAATAATGAGTATCAGATAATTCAATATTAACTACTCGAAATTTCCATGTTAACGTGTTGTGGTTGATCTCCAACCGTGTAATGATATTATTTGCTTGAAAGAGAGATCCATGAAAAGTCTCCCTTCTTGAAATTATAGCTTCTAACTCCTCGATTATGGATTGTAAAATTGAATCAATGTTGATAAGCCATTGAATCGGTAGAAAAATATTATATATTATTCCTTCTAAAGCCTAAAAAAAAAAAAATTTTTTTATGAAAAAATTAAAAAAAAATTTTGTGTGAATAAAATTTCCCCCCCCCCTAATAGAAAAAAGAAGATAACCAGCGTATTTTAAATATTTGAGAAAAAAAATGTGTTTCAATCCATATATGAAATAAAAATAAGATTAAAAAAATTATAAACTTACATTCATTTCTTTTTTCACAAAAAATATTACACTTTTTTTCGAATAAAGTTAGAAAAAACAATATAGCACTTTTAACTATATTTTTTAAAAAACAATACAGCACTTCTGAACTATCTTTATTTTTTTTTTTTTTAATTTTGAAAAATATTGTTTTTAACTGTAGCGGTACGAGAGTGTAATATATATAAAATTATAATTTATCCGATGCTTATTCCAAGCAGAAGACTTATGAACTGAGATGAAAAATTATTAAGCATGATTAAATTATAATATAAACATTTAAGAAGAATTTTTTGATATCAATATTTTAAATGGGAGAAAAGAATAAGCATGGAAAACTATAGATCAGTGTGTATGAAAGTGAGAGAGAGGGAGAGAGAGAGATAATTTTTACGATCATTGAAACATAACACCTAGCTCACTCTAATTTTGAAATAATTAATGTTAAAATTATAAAAAAAATTTTTTAAAATAATACAAAAATACATAAAAAAAAAAAAAACGTAAATTTTTAAATAATTTTAAAAAAAATAAATCATTTAACTAGGAATGAAATTTCTGAACAAACTTTATGTTTTTTATCATAAAAAAATTTTTTTTAGAAATCACTCCAACTATCGAAAGCACTACTTGGCATATTTTTGTGATAATAAATTTTTTATTTCATTCCTATTATTATTATTATTACAAAAAAAATAAGATTAATTTTTTTAATTACTTAAAATTTAATTACTTAAAATTGAATTTACAATAATCATGGTTTTTTAATAGTTTTTAATAAATAGCTAACCAACGGTTATTTTTTAAGCCACAGTGTTATTGTTAAATGATTTTTTCACACAACAAAATTTTATTAGCATTCTTAGAACTACATATCTCGGTTTAATTAAATAAATTATTTTATCAATCGTAGAAATTCTTATATTTCAACATCTGTTTATTTTAAAATGTTTATGCGATACCAACGGTCATATTAGATCATCGACACTCGATACTTGGAGCATAAGAAAAATTTTCGCTATTGTAAATCTGTCATCACGTGTACTGTAACGTTTCTTATTAATCATAGGTGGTCTTACTATTATTTTACTCATACATGCATACATGTATGAATGTATATGTATATCATAAACGCATAATTTTTTATATAAATATTCTGAGATTACTTCCTTGACTTACAGAAGAAGTTTGAATCTCACACTTTGCGTATCTCAGTCTGAAAAGTTTGAATCTCACACCTAGCATATATCATATGATTTAAAAAGTTTGATTTAATAATTATTAGTGATTTATACAAGCATTAAATTTTTTTTTTTGCAAATTTATTGCAAATTTTTTTTTTGCAAATTATTAACAATTGTTAGTGATTTATACTAGCATTAAGTTGTTTTTGCGAATTTTTTTTTTGCAAATATGTCTCAACAAATAATAGAAGCTATCCACAGCCTGGTGGATACAGTGTCCCAATCTTATAATGATTTAAAATCGAACCCAGTGAGTGGTGAACAATGTGATCGGTGTTTTAATGTTTGTCAGGATACTATTAACTACTTTAATACTATTTTATTAGATCCTCAAACAAGTGTGCATGTAAAACGCAGTGTTAGAACACAGATTACTCTTCTGCATTGGTTTGGTGAGCAGTTTTTGCTATTGAGTGGTCAAGTTGCGGGTGGGGATTTAAATCAACAAAATAATTCTATTAAATGGCAAGATCTTGGAAATGCCTTTTCAAATAACATTAAGACTGGTGCGGTAATAAACCATACTTACAAAGATGTGGGGGAATTTTTGACTTTTTCTGAGAATCTTGTTTGTGCAAAAGTTCAAGAGATGTTAAACAAAGTGAACAGTTTAAAAGTTAATGTTGAATTTTATGGCAAATTTGAGATTCCTACCACCAACCAAGAAGAAGTAAAATCATTCGTAACACAAAATCGTGAAATATTAGTATCTACAGATATTGCTGACTGGTATAGAAATCACGTAACCAATGCCTTGATAAGAAAAATTGAAGAATTCTGTCAAGAAAAATCCGGATGGCGTTTATCAGAAATCTCAAATTTAGTAATAACGATGTCAAAATATCAACCTCTTCATGCTGGAATCTCAACTTATGTGAGGATGCCCCAGAAGATAATCAACCGACATGCAGTTTTGAACATTGAAAACTGATGAATACTGCTTCCTGTGGTGTGTTGTAGCTGCTATTTACCCTCCAAGGACGAGTCACAGAGAGAGGACTACTTCTTATCCACATTTTAGTGAGGTACTTAAATACGATGGAATTAATTTTCCAATTCAAATTAAAGATATTGCGAAATTTGAAAAAATGAACAATTTATCTATTAATGTATACGGCTTAGAATCTGATTTTTCTAGTGAAAAATCCGATAAAAAATCTGATGAATGTGTAATAATTCCGGTATACTTAAGTAAATCTATAAATTCTGAAATAAAAACCATTCATCTTTTAATAATACAAACTAATATAAATTTAAATATGAAGAGCGATGATTACGACGATTATAAACCGATTTATCATTTTGCATTAATTAATAATTTATCAGCTTTAGTAAGAAGTAGTGTAACAAAATCGGAAAAGAAATATTTCTTCTGTGATCGATGCTTAAATCATTTTAAAATAAGAGAATCTTTTGAACGTCATAAGAAAGATTGTTTAAAAATTAATAAAGTTCACATGGTGTTTCCAACAGAGGAAAATAAAATTTTAAAATTTTCAAAATCAGGATACTGTACCATTTGTTATTTATGCAGATCTAGAATGTACACTGACACCCATTGATGATGATGATACAGATATTCATATTCCTCATAGCATTGCATTTTACCGCTTTTGTAATTATGATAATAAATTATCTAAATTTGAAATTAATCGTTCAGAAAATTGCATTGATTGGTTTGTGGGTAAACTTAAAAATTTTGCAATTGAAGTAGATTCATACTTAAAAAATCCAATACCTATGAAACCTTTAACGAAACAGCAATTAGAAGATCATAAACGCGCGAATATTTGCTATATTTGTCAAAAGTCAATTATAAATTCTCAGGATAAATGTTATGATCAAAATCATTTTACTGGATATTACAGAGGGTCTGCTCATTTATCGTGTAATTTAAATTATAAAAAATCACATACTATACCAGTAGTTTTTCATAATATGTCCGGTTATGACTCTTATTTTATAATAAAGTCTTTAGCTGCAAATTTCAAAGGTAAAATTGAAATATTACCAATCAATAAAGAGCGTTATATTTCTTTTACTAAGTATGTTGATAAAACATGCGTTAATCTAAGATTCATAAACTCATTTAAATTTATGGCCACAAGTTTAAATAAATTAGCATCAAACCTAAAAGATAATGATAAAAAAATAACTAAACTTCATTATGATGATCCAGAACAATTTAGATTAGTCACTAGAAAAGGGGTTTTTCCATATGAGTACATAAGCAGTAATGATAAATTAAATGATAAACAGTTACCTGAAATTCAACATTTTTATTCTAAATTATCAAACGAAAATATATCAGATGAAGAATATGCTTTTGCTCAATCAGTATGGAAAGAATTTAATTTAAAAACATTGGGAGAATATTCTGATTTGTATCTTAAAACTGATGTATTTCTATTAGCTGATGTATTTGAAAATTTTAAAAGTAATTGCTTGAATACATAGAGTTTAGATCCGTTACACTATTATACAGTTCCAGGACTAGCTTTTGATGCGATGTTAAAGTATACTGGTGTAGAATTAAAATTGCTAGATGTTCCGGAAATAATGTTATTCATTGAAAAAGGTATCAGAGGTGGTGTTTCTCAGTGTACAAATAGGTATGCATTAGCGAATAATAGATATATGGGTGATAAATTTGATTCAAATAAACCGGAATCGTATTTAATGTATTTCGATGTTAATAATTTGTATGGTGCATCGATGAGTATGCCTTTACCAACAGACTCATTTGAATGGGTTGAGTTAAATTTTAATATTAATCAAAAAATTGATAAATTTTTAAATAATACCGATGGTTTTGGCTATATACTCGAGGTTGATCTGAAATATCCGGAAAAATTATATGATTTACATGAAGATTTACCATTATGTCCAGAACACTTTTTACCTCCAGAACAAAAGCAAACAAAATTAGCAACTACTTTATATGATAAAAAAAATTATGTAATACATTATAGAAATTTAAAACAGTGTTTAGAATTAGGATTAAAATTAATGAAAATACATAGAATTTTAAGATTTAAAGAGTCACCATGGCTAAAACCGTATATAGATAAGAACACTGATTGTAGAAAAGCAGCAAAAAATGAATTTGAAGAAGATTTTTATAAATTAATGAACAATGCAGTATTTGGTAAGACTATGGAAAATGTTAGGAAATATAAAGATGTCAGAATAGTTACACGATGGTCTGGCAGATATGGTGCATCTGATATGATTTGCAAACCTAATTTTCATAGTCTTACAATTTTTGATAAAAGTATGATAATTATTCAAATGAATGTTGTAAAAGTGAAATTCTATAAACCAATCTATGTAGGTTTTTGTATTTTCGATATGTCAAAAACTTATATATACGATTTTCACTATAATTATGTAAAGAAAAATTTAAAAAATGAGGATTCTAAATTAATGTATACAGATACAGACAGTCTAATTTATCACTTTACAGTACCTAATGTATATGAAATCATCAAACGTGATATTACAAAGTTTGATACTTCCGACTATCCACCTAATAATATCTACAATATACCGTTAGTCAATAAAAAAGTATTAGGTTTAATGAAAGATGAAAATAATGGAAAAATTATGTCAGAATTTGTGGGGCTTAGAGAAAAACTTTATTGTTTTAAAATATATAATGCTGAGGAAGATGATAAGGTTAAGATGCGTGCAAAAGGTGTCAAAAGTTCAACTTTGCAAACTATCACGTTTGATGATTATAAAAAATATCTTATGGATCATACAAATGTAAATAAAGATCAATATATTATAAGAAGTGAGATGCATGAAGTTAAAACAATGCTTCAAAAAGAAAAATTAGCTTTAAGTTGGGGAGACGATAAACGTCAATTACTCGAAAATAGTACAGATACTTTACCTTGGGGTTATAAATCTTCAATATATAAAAAAACAGTTAAAAGACCAAGATTATTATAAACTAAGATTTAGATAATAAGAAAAAAATAATTTCATGTTATTTTTTTGTAATAAGATATAGATGCTGTGAATAAAAAAAATATTTTTTTTCTGTACATTTTTTCACGTATATTTTTTTTAAAGTATAAATTTTTTTTTTAAGAATACATTTTTTTTTTTTAACATTTTTAATTGAATTTATTTACAATTTATTTTCAATTATGAAGGTTTGATAAGAAATTCAAACTTGTGATAAGCTGTTCCGAAATAATTCAAGTGAAGTTCTCCTGCTGAGGCCAAATCGATCAGTGAAGTTAACTGCTCTTCATCATCAATGAGCTTCCGGTTGGTTCGATTCGGGAAGAAGATTGAAAACTCGTTTTCCACAATTCCCAAAATTTTTGGTCCATATTTTGTGTTGACTTTCTTAATTTCCGTGATTTGATAAATTTTGTTCATTTGCATTTCTTCAAATTTTTTAGTTGGTAAAAAGTTCGGTAAGTTGTTGATTTTATTGATAGCACTCAAATCCATTTTTTGAATTATTAAGCTAAGAAATTGATAGAAAATAGTTAATAATAATAAAAATAGTAGAAATTAGTTATAAAATAGAATAATGAAATAAATGTCTTACTTGATTTTCTGTAGAGTACACAATTTTAAATATTTTTAACGAAAGACACAAGTTTTTTTAAACTGAACGACTGATTGAAGTAACTGCAAGCAGAGGACTGAAATTTGGAGGCAAGTAAGTATAACCCCCCCACCAACGATCCCCTCCCAACGACGACAACGCCAAAAACAGGTTTAAACTTGTCGGATGATGTAAAAAAACATGATGTAATCGAGAGAGTAGGGGGCTAAAAAAAAACGTTAAAATTAAAAAAACCCTTATCTCATATCGATAAAACAGAACATCATTCGGTATAATACCGACTGTTGATACTCGCAGTCGATAACATAGAGCACTACTTGACATCGGACTGTCGATAAAACTTACCTCAAATCGATAAACAGACTTCAATACCTACATTTCATACCACCAGAGCGGCCCAAGTATCGAACTTTCTCGCATATACTTATACTTAAAGTCATTTGAATATATACAAAATTCATCATCACATCAAATAAGTGCATATCACATCAACACCACAGCTGATACACGCTATCAGCTCTGCTGTTGGGGTGGTAGCATTTTGACCTCAAACAATCGATCAACAAATCGATGATAATCTCCCAACAGTCGGTAAAAATCGATGATAATCCACCCCCCAACAGTCGGTAAATATCGATCACCAAATCGATGACAACACCCCAACCGTCGGTAAAAAAAATAACACAGAAACCCACCATCGATACAGCAGAAACTATACCAACAACAATCGATAAGGCAGAAACCCAATGTCGGTAATGCAGAAATCTATTTTATGGGGGGGGCAAACCGACCTAGATTAGCTACTAATCGCGAACACCATAATTTACTAGCTTATGTACAAGGTAACAGTTCTGCCTTGAAGCCCGGGAGAGTCCTATACCCCGACACGTATAGCAGACTTTAATTATTAAATTAATTAGTCATCTATTCCCCAACTATTTATTTCGATTTCCTCAACGGTATTACCGAGTTCTGTGATAGTGATTCTTCGAGCCACGATTCGTCTTTACGATAATCGAGATTCCCGCAGTTCCGGTGACCTGGTCCCCTTCAAATTATATTTTTCTTTGTGAACTTTAAACGGCTAACTTTTGTTTTCCGAAGTCGTTACTCCAGTTACGAACTCATATTCTTTCAATCATTATTTTATATTGTTAATAGTTAATAAGTGAAGAGTGTAAATTAAGACGTGTTTGCCCATAGGGCCAGTTAATCAGAATCCGAACAAAAACAGTTTCACTGTAAAAAAATAGCGCCAAGTCCACGTTCATAAAACTCATCTCAATAATATTTGCACTTTACAAAAAAAATAATACTCGTTTCAATAATTTTCATTCTCTACAAAAAAAAGTGAAATACAAAAAAATACCAAGAAACCGTGATAATGTTGAAAAAATTGAAAAAAAATTTGTTGAAAATTTGAAAATAAAAAAAAAATTTTTTTATCGTACTTGGCGCGCGTCATTGAGTACCCTAAATTTTTTCGGAAGAATTTCAACCCGAGAGAAAACGATTTTGCTTGATCTTATGTAATGTCATGTAATATATATATATCTAATAAGCTCTATTATATAATATATGAGTTCATACATTGTTATATTTATAGATTCACATTAGTCAAGTATACTCAACTAATTAAAAACACTGCTTACTGGATTAATATCAGTTTCAGTGAAAAATTCCGTTTCTAAAATTTATTTTAGATTTTTAGTGAAAATAACTGTCAATATGGTGGTGTGGTCAAGACATCTGAAATAACATAAAATTTTTGGATTCAAATTTCTTCAGTTCCGTCATTAAGCTTTAATATAGAAACTTGATATTGCTTCGTTTAATTGTAATTAACACATTTTGATTGGCAATCACACCGCATTTTCTCAATTTACTCGGCTATATGTATTATTTTTCAGTCAACTCAATTTTCGTAGTGACTCTTCTACAGAGTCAACGTATGCAGGCGTATTCACTTGTAAGCAGATTGCATAACCGAACACGAGAGGGCGTTTTATTGAAATCATAAACGATGTGCAGAAAATTTAAAAATTTCAAATATTATACGTATGCCATGTTGATTTTACCTAACTTTTGTAAAACGTATCATGAAATAATATTTCATTAATTACATTAAGCATTTTATAGGTTGACACTTATAAATTTTTGAACATTCAAAGGATGTTAAATTTATCCTGAAAAAATTTAGGGTACTCAATGACGCGCGCCAAGTACGATAAAAAAATTTTTTTTTTATTTTCAAATTTTCAACAAATTTTTTTTCAATTTTTTCAACATTATCACGGTTTCTTGGTATTTTTTTGTATTTCACTTTTTTTTGTAGAGAATGAAAATTATTGAAACGAGTATTATTTTTTTTGTAAAGTGCAAATATTATTGAGATGAGTTTTATGAACGTGGACTTGGCGCTATTTTTTTACAGTGAAACTGTTTTTGTTCGGATTTCATATCTTTTTGTTAAGTGTAATTTTTTGTTCGCCTCTTAATACATTCTTAATTTTAAAATTGAACTTTTCCCGCGCAAAATTAGAAATATGTAAATAAATTAATTAATGCAGGCAACGCTATTGTTATATAAAAGATTATTTGTTCGTTAATTTTGAAAGTCAAATCCTAACAAATAAATTGAAATTCTGTTTCTCTCATAGTAGCTAGTGGCATTAAAAAACTTAACGTGACTGATCCGTGAAAACACCTCGGTTTAAATCGATTAACTAGCTTATCAATGGGGATTTTACATTTTTTATGTATATATAGTAAAAAATTCAACATCTCTTTGAATTAAAAAAGTTGTTAATTTAGATTTAATACTCTATTACACATTAATTTAATAATAACAATAATTGATTTGGTAGTAATAATGATGATATTTTTAACATCAATTTATTATTGCCGATATAATTATTTTATTATTATTGTTATTGTTATTATGATATCGTCGTTAGTAAATGACACAAACACAATGCACCATGCGCATAACCATAAGACTATTCACCTAAAGTTATAATTATTTGAAACCCACTCGATCGAATAACAACGCCACCTACAGGCAACGACCAAGAGATCATAAAATATGTACACCGTCCAATGAAAATTTTCTAGACCTTGAACAGTTACTAATCCGAAGAAAGTAGAACTCAAACAATGCTTAGAATGTTCGGTGTTTAGTTTAGGTAATAAATAAAATTCAATAAGAAAAAAATGTTTGAGAATATAGACATATAAGAATGTTTAGTAGTTTATACGAAAAATTTTGTATTCATATAAAAATTTTAACATTCTTAATTTAAGGTTTGTACTTTTCCCGCGCAAAATTAAAAATTCATAAATAAATAAATTCATGCAGGCAACGCTATTGTCATATAAAAGGCTGTTTGTTCGTTAATTTTTAAAGTCAAATCCTAATATAAAAATTAAAATTCTGATTTTCTCATAGTAGCTAGTAGCATTAAAAAACTTAACGTGACTAACCTGCGTAAACTCCTTGGTTTAAATCGATTATCTAACTTATCAAGGGGATTTTACATTTTCTATGTAAACATAGTAAAAAACTTAACATCTTTTTGAATTAAAAAAGTTGTTAATTCAGATTTAATACTTTCATACACATTAATTTAATAATGAAAATAATTATTTTAGTCCTAACAATGATAATGATAAATGTTAATATTACTATAATTTTAACATAAATCTATTATTACCGATATAATTAATTTCATTCTTATAATTACTATTATTGTTATTATTATTATGACATTGTTGTAAATAAAGGACACAATGCATCATACGCATAATTATAAGACCTATCGCCTAAAGATTACAATTATTTGAAACCCGCTCGATTGGACAACAATGCCACCTATAGGCAACGACCACAAAATCATAGATTGTGTACACTGCCCAATGTGAATTGCCACATCTTGAACTGCTGGCTTGCCGGAAGACAGTAAATCTTAAACAATGTTTGTACTCATAAAATATTTTTACATTCTTAATTTAAAGTTTGAATTTTTCCCGCGCAAAATTAAAAATTCATAAATAAATAAATTAATGCAGTCAAAGCTATTGTCATATAAAAAGCTGTTTGTTCGTTAATTTTGAAAATCAAATCCTAATAAAATAATTAAAATTTTGATTTTTTCATTGTATCTAGGAGCATTAAAAAACTTAACGTGACTGACCCGTGTAAACTCCTCGGTTTAAATCTATTAACTATCTTATCAATGGGGATTTTACATTTTTTATATACACTAGAATTTGAATTTGCGCGCGCAAGCGCGCGCCTGAATTTGAAATTTGCATATATTTTCATGCTTATGATATATTTGACCAATCACGTTACGAATAGATTGCTTACATGATATATTTTCATATTTTTCATCTAAATTATAAAAGTGGATATAGTAAAAAATTTAACATCTTTTTAAATTAAAAAATGTTATTAATTGAGATTTAATACTCTAATACATATTAATTTTTTAATAATAACAATAATTATTTTCATAATAACAATAATAATGATAAATATTAGTGTCACTATTATTTTTAACATCGAACAAAATCGAACGACTCATTCAAAAGTTACAGTTGTTTAACAAATACACTTGAAGCTCGAGGAGCTAAAAATGTAAAAAATTGCGCTTTAAGCTTGAAATGCTCAAATATTAATCGAAAGACACATTTTAAAGTACTTGAAATGCGAACTTAGCAGGGTTGGTCTGCACGGTCAACCGATTTTCAGATTTTTTGATTATGTAGAAATAATTTTTTTATGATATTCAAATAAACTTTATTTAACTAGACAATGCGTTATAATGAAACTTTCAATGTATTTAATACCTTTTTTTTTATTATTAGTGTCGGTTTTTCTACAAACGTAAGATAACGCGATAGATAAAATACTTAGAAAGATTTTTATCTTGTTCCGTCGAAAAAGTATAACTTCTAACGTGCGTACATAAGTACACACACACTTTTGTTTTTTTTAGTATTATAATTTTTTCAATTTTTATTTCGTTGTTTGTTTCCATTAAAATTTTTACATTAAAATATCGTTGTGAGCGAGCTATAAAACGAAATGAGCTATTTGAAAGCAGACCTGGGATTTCTATGCTCAAAATTTTTTCAGCATTACCAAAATGAGTCTATTTTTTATTTTTTAATTATCGTCATTAAATGTTGTTAATATGTTATTTTTTTGTTATTTAGTCTTATAATTTTTTCAATTTTTGTTTGTTGTTTGTTTTCATTCAAGTTTTGTTTTTTTTTTTTTATTTAAAAATAATTTTTTTTTCCATTTAGAATAAGTTATTACTAGTAGTTATTTTATTTAATTTTTCGGAAAGTTTAAGATAGGGTGATATATTTTGAGTATCAAGATGCGATGTATACCTCAAGTTTCAATTTACTTCTTTTGTAAGAAAAATACGTAAGCATTTTTAGAATTTGCAGGCCATCTTACTGATTGTACATTCTCATCATCAATTTGGATCCAAGTTAAATTATGTTTAATCATCGCAACATGATGAATTTTAGAATTACCATCTTTTGAAGAGTTAAATATAGCACTTACAACAGAATAGTTTGTATTACATAATGTTATTTTTGCTTTTGGTACCGATTTTATAAACCCTTTTTTCCGATTTATTAATTTATTTTTTCCTTTGATAGACACATGTAATTTCACAACTAATATCTGTTGCAAGGAATTTAATGAAGTTTTTGTTAGCGTTTCTTTGACTTCTTTACAATTTTCACATAATTTTAAATTAGTAAACCAATATCCAAATGATGAATCAATTAATTCTTGTAGTTCAAATGTTTTTTTCTCATCATATATTGAAACATGTAATACATTTTCTAGTATACTGTAAGAATTGGAATAATTGCATGTTTTGCATCGATCATTAATTTCTATTTTAAATTGTACTAAATTTCTAATATCACAATTATCATCACAAATTTTAAGAAATACTGATACAGGATCGTTATTTGTCATAGAATAAGAATGCTCTATTAATGACTCTTTAATGTCACTGGACTTTAAAAGTAATTCGCGATTATTATATTTGCTATATAAATTACTAAGTTTATTGTTGACAGATTGATTTTTTAGGCTATGATTGATTAATAATTCTCTAATTATTGTATTGTTGCACCTACAGGAAACGATCACTAAGATATCGTAACATCTGTACATCGGTCGAACAGAATTACTTAGACCTTAATCAGCTGACTTACTTTCACGAAGAATGCAAACACAAACAATTTTAGCTCTTTTAGGTATTGATACTAATTAATAAATAAAACTTAATTAGAAGAAAAAATACATATGAAAAGTTGTTTGGTAGTTGATTTTAGAGATTTTATATTCAAAAAGAAATTTTAACATTTTTTGTAATGAAAAAAATTTCTAATTCTAAACATGGCCTTTTTCCGCAGAAATTAAATAACAATAAAATTATATAGATATAGATAAATTACAGTTTTATTTTTCGTACAGTATCAAGTAGAATTAATGAAATTTTATATAAAAAAGCCGCGTATACTCTTTGGAATATTGATAAACTTAATTATCAATTGAAAGCTGTTAAATTCAGATACATTTTTAAAAAATTTTTAGCATTTTTATTAATTAAGATAATTGTAAATTTAAATTTAACATTTCAATGCTCAATAATTTGATAATAATAATAATAATAATAATAATAATAATAATAATAAAATTTTATTACTATTATTTTCATCATCAATTTATTGTTACTATTGTGATTAATTTAAGTTTTATCTTTATTGTTATTGTTAGTATTGTCGTTATTATCATTAATATTGTTATTATTACTATTATTGTTGTTATTCACGCTAAATAATAAAACAAATTATCGTATTTAATAAACAAATAATAATCAATATCTTTTTCTAGTAAAGTATTCATTCGACTTCTCGCTCAATTCAAATAATCAATCTATTTAAATTTTCGTGTAATGTGGTGGTACTGTTGATTCGGTCACGCCTCTGACGGCAGACCCGCAACTTAAAACGCCTCGACGCCACCACACGCTGAGAACTGTGACCAACAAATCTAATTTTATCTACAGTTTATGTAAAAGTTATTCTGACGCACCCTGGCGAATATGAACACAAGCTGTGAATATCTGGTTTTCACTGTATTATCCCATCTATCATGAGATTAACATGCATCCTGATATTATTTATTCTCTGGCCATCCGCTTTTTACATGAAAAAAAAGTTAAAATCTAAAAATCTGGGTCGCTACAGTTTGTGCTGATTATTTTTAATAATTTTAAACAGAAATCATCAAGATAATAAAAAGTCATCAATTAATACGTGTAAAAAAGAGCATATACTACTATTACAAAACATCATATAAATAATAAATCGAAATAAATTTAAAAAAAAATTTGCAACCTCAAAATACCGTTCTGCTTACGGTAAATACACACTCGGTAGTCTGGTTTGAGATTGAGAACGGGACTTGGCGCCAAACTCTACCGAGTTTGTTGATATACAAACTAAAACCCGAATTGAAGTGTATCGTCAACTTTTAAGTTAAGAACCTTTAATCTTCGATCTCCAGTCAGCAGGAGGAAGAAAGCAGCCAAGCAGTGGAAGAAGATAAAGATAAACGTGTAATCCAAGGCTGAATCATCATTCAAGTCAGATTCGTAATAGTAAGTGGAGGTTATTATTACTATTTTCGAGGTCGATTGTATATTCCAAGGGGCCTTCTCCGGAGTTTTCACCTTCGCGAACTCATAAATTAAAAACCTAACGATCCTTCGTTAGGGGAATTCATCTGTTATCCAAACCCACACACACACACACACACACACGCATATATATATATATATATATATATATATGAGGGTGGGCCAAAAAAACTAACCTATTGATTTTATGGGTTAAAATGAACCTATATATGGAAAAAAAAAAATCTCCTACAAGGAGAGATTTTTAGCTTAATTATGAAAGGTGTCGGTGAGCATTCAAAGTTTACCATTTAAATAACATGTAAAAAAATCTTTTTTCATTAAAAATAATGTAACTTTTGAACAACTTGAGATAAAAATTTTTTGATGGCAGATTCTTGAAGGTCATTAAATTTCCTACAAGGTCATACCTGGTTCCATTTTTTAACGTCAAAAATTCATATATTCACTGGTCATGAAAATTAAACAAAAAATCAAAATAAGCAATTTTAGTCATTTATTGTCAGAAATCTTTACATTTAAGGAAATAAATTAGTTTGAAATGAGATAAGGCATGTTAAAAACATTTATTTAGTTATTAATAAAATTTAACTTATTACAATTAGGATATTGCTGACGATGTAATTGTACTATTTGCAAAATAAATTGTTTTTGCTCTTCATTTTTCGTCAGAGTTCGATTATGTTTTTGTATTAATGCGATACCTCGTTCAGCAATACCATGAACACACTTGATGCTCTTAATGATGTCTTTGGAACAAATCGCGTTAAGTTGATTTTTAGAAAATTTTATTCTTTTTTTCATCAATTTTTTTTTTTTTTTTTTTTTTTTTGATCGCGTTAACCATTTTCATTTTAACTTTTAAACTAATACTAGAATCAAAAAATGACATAGCAGCTAGTTTTTTTCTCCAGATACCATAAATGTCGTGAAAATGTCGATACAGTAGCATCTGAAATTTTTGTATTAATATTTTTATAATTAATTAACTTTTTCAAGAATTCTAAGTCTTAAGCTGGAGCACTTATCGGACAAGGAGCTTTACACCACGCTTTTACATAAATGATACTCATGAAAACACAAACATCACCTAAGCTAAGTAATTCTTTTTTGCGACCAACATTGAATGGTTTTTAGAAAATATACATTTTGAGGCAATAGATGGCCTTGGACATCCATCTCGCATGATGAGTTGCTCCAGGAGCTTTGATCGTGATAGGATTAGTTTGAGTGCCGTCTAAGAAAATGTATATCAATTCTATAAATTCTTTGTAATCATCTCGTGGATGAAGCTCCTGAAATGATAAAATAATGATATTTTTACATTAATAGAAACTTGAATTAACTCAAATTAAATACAAAAATAAAAAAAATACTTACATCAGTTGTTTGGAAATGAATTCTAATACACTGTCTCGGTCGTTCATTACTTTATTACGAATTATTGCATTATCTAACCCCGTTATATATTCATTAGTATCAATATTCTTCCAAGATTGCCGGAATCTTTCAAATGTCGATACATTTAGACCTGACATTGCCGGTAAACAAGTTTGGCATGCTTTTTGAAGAACTAACTCATACATGTGATGTCGGCAAGCGAAATAAAGAAATTTTTCTCCTAAAATACGCTCTAACAACACACATGCACTACTGTATGGCCCTACAATAGTAAACATAATGAATTGAAAGAGAAGATTTGTCAAACGTTGACTGAAGTTTAGTTTACCTGAATTGGAAGCCGTGGTATCGAAACATAAGCCTTTGATGCAGTTTGTAATTCCCCATCTGTCCAATAGGTCAATTATCGACATAGCTTGCTGCTCTCCTGTCCCGCTTTCAATTTTTGGTATGCCAAGTAATTGTTCAAAATTCAAGCCAGATACAAGAACTGCAAGCCTATCTACTTTATCATAGATACAAATATCCCAAAGAAATTTTGAATCCCAGTGAAGGATAAGATTTCCAGGAAATTGAATCTTATTCCTTAAATCATGTACAATATCTTGCCTAGCTTCGAGTCGACGTCTTCGAACAGTGTTGTAGCTCAAATTAGTGTCTTCTATAGGCACCCCTAAAGACTCAGAGACCAGTGTGGCCAGATCGTGCTCTTTTCTTACCCCCACTTTGTAGGACACTCTCATCTGACTATATTGAAAGCGGTACAAAGTGGGGGTAAAAAAATCGCACGATCTGGCCACACTGTCAGAAACTGCATCAAGAATATATACTGCGTTTCTGTCACTGGTATTCGTTCGATCAAGAGCGCTCACTACTGCAGGACTTACGACGTCGATTTTTCTTATTGTTTTTTAATATTTTTTTAATAAGGATCTTCTAGATCTGAAATGTGTCGTTTTAAATCATCGGAAAATGATGAAATCGATTTCTCAAGCTCGTGTTCAGATGATGAAAGAAAATATGTACTTTGACTTGTACCTAAAAATTAGAATTAATGATAAAAAAAATCATTATTATTGATACAAAAGAGATATATTAATCTTCGTAAGTGACTTACTTGGTTCATCTAGCTCTGGAGTTTGTATATCACATAATACAGGATTTACAGTTGCATGTCTGAATTTCATATCTTCGTTCAACAAAGTTTTTTGGTTATCAGTTAGAAACTGTTCCGATGTTTTTTTAGAAATATTAAATAATTTATCTAATTTTTTATGAAAGTCAGTTTCTTTCATTTTTTTTTGAAATAGTTTTTGTCTTTTTTCGAGATTTCAAAAGATTTTTCCACTCACGAAACAAACGTTTAATATTATACACAACGGAAACCAGTTTAATTGTAGGAAGATTGAAATCACTCCATATGTTTAATACTTCCTTTGCAACTTCTGCAGCACTGTTGTCAATAGTTACTTTAAGAGACTTGTGTTTATAAAAGAAAATACTCCAAATTTAGCGATTTGTTGGAAGTTTACGACTACTGATTTGGCTAGTTTCAAAACCAACTAAAAATATTAAATTTTTTGCCGTCATAATTTTTATTAACGTAATTATATTTGTTCTGTGATGTGTCTGCTTCAATAATTGAAAAATAAGTAACGAGAATTTTTTTTTTAAACAAATAGGTTATGAAGAAATTGTCTGTGCTTTAATTACTGAAAAATAAGGTACGAAAATTTATTTTCTTACTACCTCGGTCGAAAGTACGTAGCTTCTGCTGTGATATCGCGGCAGAAATATTCATTTTTATTCCTCGGTCAAGCAGTACGCGCGCCATCTAGTTGAGCGGGAGTAAAAACTTAATCGCGTGCACTGCCACTCAATACATGAGAAATTCCCTCTACAATACTACCACAAAGACCCGATTCACGTATCCACAACCTCTACTTTTACTCGCGCTCGTATAACCTCAAAGTTTGTTTACAATAAGTTAATGCTAATGTTTATTGGTAAATTCTATTCAGAAAATTATTGTGATTAAAATTTTATAATAAAAATAAAAAAATGCATCACCAATTATCTGACAAATCAACCGATGAAGAAGAAGTCACCAGAGGCTTTGATGCGGAAGCACAATTGATTGTGCAAACTGACACTTTACCCAAGAAATCTGCTGATAAATATACGCTAGTCTATAATACTTACAAAAAATGGACACAAAAAAATAAAAGTGCTTTATCTGATTCTGAGGAAAATAATTCAATTGTTTATTTCAAAAGTCTATCCACAAAATTGTGTCCATCTACTTTGTGGAGTATTCATTCTATGTTAAAATCGACGCTGAATGCCAGAGATAATATTGATATCAGTAAGTTTTATAAATTAAAAGGTCTAGTTAAAAATAACGCCAAAGGTCATAAGCCTAAGAAATCTGCTGTCTTGACGTGGGACGAGGTTATGGCATTCATAAATAATGCACCGGACTACACTCATTTAGCCAATAAAGTATGTATTTATAAAAATTTGTATAAATTGTATTGATTCTTTGATTAATTAATTTATTGTTATCTTTATTTTTATATTTTAAGGTTGTGTTAATCTTTGGCATTTGTGGAGCTACCAGATGCGACGAATTAAAAGAACTTCAAGTTGCTGATATTGAAGAAATTAACGGTAAATACCTCGTTTCCATAAACGATTCAAAGAATGGTCTACCTCGTAAATTTTTAGTCGGACAATTTTTTTATGAAAAAGTGAAAAAATATATTTCTTTAATTTAATTTAAGATAAATTTCTTTAATTTAAGACCTTCAGATTTTAGGACTGAGAGATTTTTTGTGCAATTTTCAAACGGTAAATGCTGCCGACAAGTGATTGGGAGAAATAAAATAGGTCAAATCCTAAAAATTATTGCTGAGTATTTGAAGTTGACTGATCCCCAAAAATACACAGGACACTGCTTACGCAGGACATCAGCTACATTGATATCAAACTCTGGAGCAGGTGTAACAATGTTGAAACAATTAGGAGGATGGAAATCAGCTACTATAGCAGAAGGTAATTTTTATTACTTTTTTGGTAATAATTTATTACTATTTTTTTGGACTAATTTTTATTACTTTTATTTATTAAAAAAAATTATAATTATAAATGTTTTATAAGTATTTTAAATAATATGTTTATATCTATATATTTACAGCTTATGTTGAGAACTCCTTGCTGAACAGACAAAATATCTTTGATAAAATCACACATGCAGCTAGAAGTTGCTCATCCATCAGATACAAATCCGCAACCATCTACAAGTGAAACTAATTCGACTAAAACAAAAAGTTCGATTCAAACTCATGAATCTATATCAACAGAAACCGATTGTGATAACTTATTTGATGACTTTTGCTTAGATGATGACACTTTGACGGCGATTGACAACTCATTTGAATCAGAAAAACCAGTATCATTATTACCTTCCTTTACCACAGCAAACAATAAAAAAATAATCATTAATTCTGCCGTTGAAACAGCTGAACCTTGTCATTTTTTAAAAAAACCACCAATCTCGGTTTTTTCTCATGACAAAGAAAATCAACCTCCAGAGAAAAAAATGAAGGTCGAGCAAATACGTAATGCAAACAGTAATGTAAAATCGGCATCAACATCAACTAATTTTGTAACAAGTCGACAAAAATTTAAATCTACGCCTAATAAAAATCATACTAGACAACTGACATCGGAAACTAAACTAACAGATGAAGCACCAGAATCTGCATCTATAGAAGCGTTATCAAACAAAAATCCAAACATTAGATACGACAACTGTACATTTCACGGAAATATAATTAATAACTTTTATATTTCTGATGATAAACTTCCTGAGCCAAATATATAATTTACTATGACAGGTTTAACATTATAATATTATTACTTTTAAGGTATAATGCATGCAAAATCTTCAAATTGATAATTATTAAAAAAAATTTTTTTAAATGAGTATTATTATATTACTATAAAAATGACTACATGCACTATAATAAAAAATCAAGTAACCTTGGCTGTTTTAAAATAAGTTTTGGAATTGTAATACAAATAAATAGTCAATGTTTTATAACATTACTGTTTAGTTATAATGTATGCAATATATTCGAATCGATAATTACTTTTAATAAATGATTATTACTATATAAGCTATAGTTGATAAAGTAACCTCAGCTGTTATAAAATAAACTTTGTAATCCCTTTTGACACTCATTCAGAAATTGTTGCTGCTCTTTTGGCAAATTCTTAACCATTGTGGAATTGGAAATATCGAACAATTTATCTAGTTTTTGGTTAAACTTTTCAACATTCTGTTTTTGTGCTTTCGATCTTTTTTCCCTCTTATGATGTGTCTTCACTTTTATATATTCGGCATAAAATTTTTCCAACTTCGCAAGACTGTGCTGAGGACGTATAGTTGGAATCTTGAAACTAGCCCAAATAGTATTAGTATCGTTAATAACACTAGTAGCACTATTTCGAATAGTTAATTTTAAAGACTGATGTTTATACATAAACAAATTCAGTAAGTCACGATACGAAGGCAGCTTATTATTATTTATTTGGCTTCTTTCAAATCCAATTAAATAATTCCAAGTTTTATTACCAATTTTTTCACTCATTTTAATGATTGTTAAAGTCGATCTAACCTCAAATTTAACAAAGTATACATACAACGGCGTCACACTGATCAATGCACACTAAGCTTTGTTCTTACTCTCGCGGGATTAGTACGCGAAAACAAAGAAAGCGCTGCAATTAAAGGGGAAATTTGTTGAACGCATTCAAGGTCAAGTGAAAGCTCAGTAGTACTACTAGAGCAATAAAAATAAACCGCAATTAATCAGTATCACAATACACAGCAACAAAGAAACATCCCATATTCTTCGTAATGATCATACACAATATATTTTTAGCTAGAATTTCATTAAAATTGAATTATTAAATGATAAATTCAAATATTATGGTGTGATTTAAATGAGAAATTTATTTAAAAATAAAAAAACTTCAGAAAAATACAATTAAAAATTTTTTTCGTTGAATTTGCAACTTAATCAATAAGTAATTACTAATTATAATTATGATACGAATAAAAAAATCAATATTTTTTAAGATTTGATTCAACATTTTGTGGAAATTCAATGCTACGTAAACTTCAATGACTAATATCTCAGAAAATATCGATCTTAGTGATTTGGTGGTAAGGACCTTTTTTGTAGAGAATTGAATTTCCTACAAAATTATCATTTATATTTTTTCTGTATGTCTTGTTGTTTATGAGATAATGAGTGAAAAAACAGAAATTCTATGAAAAATTCGGTTTGGCGGTCCGTACTACTCCACCAGTATGAGTTACGACTTCGCGATAATGGACACTTTTGTAGAGCATTCAATTCTGAAAAAAACCCGTCCATGGTCAAAGGGATGCTATGAAATGCCACTGAGCTATAGAAATTAAAAAAAAAAAATGAAAGTTCTCGTATATTTCAAATGGGAAATCTTCACACGCTGTGTAGGAGTACTTAATATTAATATTAAGGGCTCAAACTTTCAGGGAATTTTTTTGGGTGTATTTCCAACAAAATTTCGGGATGGGAGCGAAAAAAAAAATAGTCGCAAAAAAAAAGCACCCTAATATATATATATATATATATATATATATATATATATATATATATATATATATATATATATATATTAGGGTGTGCCAAAAAAAGACGATATTTTTTTTTTTTCACTCTTAGCCCAAAATATGATAGGATATGTCTAAACAAAAATTCTGTCAAAAGGCCAGCTCTTAATTCCAATTTTAAGAGCTCCTTCATCGAACTTTAAGTTTTTCCATATAAATAACATGGAAAGTACGGGTTTAAACAGTATTTTACCCTGCAAGCTGTGAAGAAAATTTTTTTTGATAAAATAAATGATTGGACCTTTTTGAGCATTAAATTTCTGAGAAAAAATTTCATTGAGTCAAAAATCAATCGTCATTATTTAAGTTTTTACGGATCTTTGAAATTTGAATTTTTGAAAATTTTACGTTTTTTGCATTTAACAGTCAAACTATTGGAGATAGAAAAAAAAAATTGAATGGCAATTTTGTAGTTCGTTTGTTGCACTATAACAAAGTTCTTCACAATTTTTTTGTATAATCAATAACAAAAAAGCTACAGACCTACAAAGTTTTGTTTTTATTATTTTTCACTTTTTTCAATTGAACTATCAATGATAGAACAAAAAATTTAGTATAAATTTTTTAGTATATCGAATTTGCAACAAAATTGTATAGGTGAGATTTTTCGTATTATTGATGGTTAAAAGTTACAGGCTCAACAAATTCTATTTTTATGATTTTTCATCTATATCATGTAGTATATCAATAATATATATAAAAAATTAATAATAAATATAAAATACATTCAATTTTTTACAAATTTTCGCTTGGTAAACTTTATATACTGTCTGCAGTTCCTAGATCAAAAATTGTTCACTAAAATCCAGTAAGAATCAGAAGAACTACAATAAGAATTTGTGAAATAGAACTCTCCTTCAAGTTGTTTACTATGACTAGATTATTATAATTATGGTTTATGATGAAATATACACGATTAGATTAAATAATGATGATAATAAATTTATAATTACTTTGCAAATAAAACAGATAAAAAAGTTTTTTTCATAGTTTCGATTATATATTTAGACTCTAAAGAAATATGTTTCCTTTTCAATATCAATTAATTGCAATTTAACTCAGAAAGATTATTACACAAAAATAAATTCTCAATATTTTATGTTTATGTTTGTATAAATATTAATATTTGCATTGAACTATGTGTTTTCTATAAAAATTAAGTTGTTATTGCTGCCAATATTCCAATTTAGATTCAAATTATCCTAAGGAATTCGCATTTAACGCCCTCTAAGCATTTATTGTTTTACCGCTTAATTGATAAATTTTCCGCGGGAAAACGCCAATTATTGAACTCTATTGTCTTTCGTTTTAATTAGTCTTCAATTGAGGTTGGTTTTTTAAGAGTTATTTATGTAATAACAACAATTATACTTTTTGGAAAAAATAACAATGTCTAGTAAAACTAATCAAAGAAAATACATCAACTTAGTTGGCTTCGAATCGAAAAATTTAAAATTACCGATGAATCGTGACGTTTTATGTTTGTTTTTCTACAAACATAGAACAGAAAAACGAATTATCCGCGAAAGTGCTGAACTTGTTCTTTTTGAGGTTAGTAAGGTGTGGAATAAGTTTTCATTGCCTGTAAACAACTCACATAATACAATCGTAAAAATTGAAAAATTGTACAAAGATTGGCAAAAAACTCAAGTGAATAAAGCTCGAAAAAGATCTCCAGCTCAACTATTAGTTGAAAAAAATTTCAGCGATTCTCTTGATCGGTTATTTGATATTGCACCGCAGAATGCTTTACAGATTCTGAATTCTCTTCAAAAAAGAATTCTGATTGATAGTCGGCACATCTGTAAAATTAGCCAGTTGTTAAAAAACGCTCCCGATGTTCAAGAAGTGCTAAGTACAGCAACTATTTGCCTAGATAATAACTTGAATGTTGTTCAAGTGGAAAGTACAGAAACAAACTCAGACATTGAGATTGATCTAGCAGGTATATTAGATAGGTGTTTTTTTGTTCTATTTTTTATAATCTACACTGAGAGAAAAAATTTATTTAAATTAGCATTGTTGCAATAAAAAGTTAATTTGATAAAACTTTTCATCAATTTCATTTCTTAGCTGAAGAAATTAAAATTTTTTTAACAGTAACTTTCTTGTTCAAAAAAGTTTTCTAGATTTGGGAAAAAACAATTTTGGATGTGAATTCGCAAGTTGTCTTTCTAAGATTGTTTTTTTTTCTGAATCAAATAAAATCTATTTCAATGAGAAAGTTGCTATAATAAGAATTGGGATTCTTTCAGCTAAGAAATAAAGTTGTGAAAATTTTCAATAAGTCTATTTTTGTCACAACAATGCCTATTCCTTTCAAAATCAATTTTTTTTTCTTAGTGATCTCTTTCATGAGCTGATGAAATTGAACTCTTTTCTCAATTTTCCTTGTACTCTCAATTTGTACTCTTAAAAATTTCCATTTATAGACTCTATATTGCCTCTTTCACAACATTCTACTGCTTCTACTATATCAACTCAATCAAATATTTCTACTACTTCTGACTTTTAGTAGACAAGCGACACATCTTATTTTCGCTATTGCATCGGCTTTGGGACATAATTTAAATGATGTCTCTATAAGTCACCGTACGGTTCATCGAAATCGGATAGAATTAAGAAAGGAAATTGCCAAAGATTTAAAAACTGACTTGAGAATTGCTCAATGCGTTGTTATCCATTGGGATGGGAAGTTACTACCTGATATAACTGGCCGGGACAAAGTTGAAAGACTTCCAATAATCTTATCAGGTGTTAATACTCGGCAGTTATTAGGAGTACTTAAGCTTGATCGTAGGACTGGGTTAAATCAAGCTATCGCTATCAAGGAAATTATAAATGAATGGAACATCTTGGACCGTATTAAAGCTATGTGTTTTGATACTTGTCCTACAAACACAGGTAAATATACTTATTATAAAAATTAAGGTAAATAAACAAAAATTTAAAATTTTTTGGTGATTTTAAAAAGCCTCTAATTTGAAGGAAAATAATCATACAGTATTGTTTTTAAATCTGAATTTAAAAATTTTTGAGCGTGAACAGTGTTGAGTTAATATAAATCATAAGAAAATGACAAAAAAAACTTCTAAGAATTTGCTCATATTCTGTTAAAATTAAAGAAAATTTCTGTTCTCAAGTTTTCTTTTTCGAAAAATTTGTACCTTTTGTGTTCTCTACAACAATTGACATTTGTTGAAAGAGAAAATGTTGCTTCGTAAGGACAACTTAATCTTCAAAAGAGCATACAAATTGAGAAAGATATCTTTATAATTTAAAAAGATCTAATTGATTTTCGACGGGTACTTATGAGAAAAAATCCCAGCTTTTTAAAACGTTCAGAGTTTTTTGAGGGCATTTTAAAATTCAAAAACTACAGAAAATATCCTCCAATTATTCATTACATCTTAATTGATACTAAGTAATCTGAATATACATACGCATCCAAATTTTTTTTAGACGAAATTTTGATTTCGAAAAAATTCTTTTATTAACATCCGTTGACCGCTTGTACAGAATATTTTGTAGTTTTCAAGACCCTCTTTTTACTCTTACGGAGATCATTATCTTCTGAGAAATCGATTGTTAAACTCAAAAAAGACTTTTTTACTCTCACCGACGATAACTTAGCACCAAATTATCGAACAGAGTTTGAAATAGTCAAAAAGACGGGAAAGAAATTCTCTAGAAGAGTCTTATTATGACGTTTTAAAAAAAATGATTGAAGTCTATAGACCGTCTCAAAGATGAGCAAATATTTGGAAAATTTTTTTTCGATGATTTTCTATTCTATACACTTTGATTAAAACTATAAATTGAATTAATTAATTTATTACTTTATTATTAGGGTGTGCCAAAGTTCAATTTCTGTGAGAAACCTTTTAAAATTGGAATTTTGAGTTCTGCTTTTAGCAGGAGCTGAGTTTGGGAATTTTCTGAGAAATTTTGAGTTGAGACAATTTATTTGAATTTCATAGAATTCTTAACAGGAGCTTTGTTTGGGCATTTCCGACTCAAGTGCGGAAATTTCAGCGGAAATGAACAAACAAAGCTCCTGTTAAAAGTTCTATGAAAATCATGTAAATTGTCTTAATCCAGAATATCTTAGGAAATGCCCAAACACAGCTCCTGTTAAAAGCAGAACTCAAAATTCCAATTTTAAAAGGTTTCTCATGGGGATTGAATTTTGGCACACCCTATTTATTATACTAAGAAAAAATTTTCCGGTCCACGTCTTTCACGTACACGGTGTATGACTTATTTTCAATACTTTAGTGTACGAAATTCTTAAATTTTTTTGATATCCTTGAAAGTATCAATTGGTATCGAATTTTATTTAATTTTCTAATCATTTTTATTGTAGGATCTGATGAAGGAACATGCAGTCGCTTAGAACAAATGCTAAAAAAGCCATTACTATATTTGGCATGTCGACATCACATATATGAGTTGATTTTGAGAAGCGTTGTTGAAGTTGTTTGGCCAGGATCAAATTCTCCTAATGTACCGATTTTTGTACGATTCCAAAACTCTTGGAAGAACATAGACCAAACAAAGTATGAGACTGGTATTCAAGATTCCATTATAAATAAAGAAGTTCACGGTAAAAAAGACGAAATAATTAGTTTCATCGTTACTGAACTGCAGGTAGTTAATTTAAATTATAATGATCATTTCTATTAATTAATGTTCGCACATTCACTTTAAAAAGTATACTCTTAAGTCATAGTTTGAGAGCACTATTCAAATAAGAAAATTTAAGAAATATATGAATTTTTTGAATATTTCAATTGAATTTGAACGAGTATATTTGAATAAAAAATAGTTTTACCCATAAGAATCAATAAGGTATTTTCAAGTTTCCAGTTCCTCACACGGATATTTTTAACTTTTAATTTTTTTTTTCTCAATAATTTATTGTTAAGATACTTGTAATAGAATACAAAACTATACTGATAAAGAAGTAAACTTTTCACTCAATAGAAAAAATCTTGAACCATGAAAACTATTTTGAAAAAACTGATTTTCTTGAGTCTAGAGAAAAAATTCTTAAGCCAAGAAATTTTCTTTGGTCAATAATTTTTTCTCTTGAATCAAAAAAAAATCATTTTCTTCAAAATAGTTTTAATAGTTCAAGATTTTATTCTCGATTCAAGTCAATTTTCTTATCAGTGTATTGATTTTAATTTAATTATCAACGATTTGACCACCAAACGTCGTGCGGATTGAAATAAAACTAAAAAAAAAATGATATTTTTTCAGTCAGAATGCAGCTCAGACGATTATTAATGAATTTCCTGATCGTTTTTCCTCCTAAAAAATTTTAGAATCTCTGTTTAAAAACTCAACATTTTAAATACTATTTTTTGTCTCTCGTTCAAGCAGTTATTGATGAAAGTACCGCCTTTCAGATATCACTAAAAAATTTTAAAAATTAATTTGCTCCTTTAGACTTTTGACTAGTAGTCGAATTTAACTAATACTGAAAACTGACATAAGATTTAATACTAGATCATAGTGGTTTTTTCAGATAACAAATGACTATTCGTTGTAATGTATAATTTGATAGTAATTTTTGAAATAATTTTCTAAAACTTAATGAAAATTTTTTATATTCCAGAAAAAGCATGACAGAGATGATTATAAAGAGCTTTTGGAATTAGTGTTAATATTCTTAGGTGGTACTCCGAAAAACGGGATCAAATTTAGAGCTCCAGGACCAAATCATTATGCAAGAAAGATGGCTAAGTCTCTATATGCATTAAAAATCTTCATTTTTAAAAAACAGTTTAAAGTCAATGCAACTGAAATGAATGGACTGAGATATGTCTGCTTATTTCTAGTTAATTTCTACACGGTTTCATGGTTTAATGCACCTTCTGCGGATAAAGTCATCCTATCAAGATTTGAATCTGATCAAAAATCTTTATGAATTCCGTTCTGTTCATAAAAAAATGTCTGAAGCAGCAACGGTGACATTTTCAAGACACTTATGGTACTTGTCAGAAGAGTTGGTCGGGTTAGCTTTGTTTGATGACAGAGTTTCCTTACATGCTAAGAGATAAACCGTAACTGCAATAAAAACGCGAGAAAGTAATGCTTCGAATTCAAAAAAATTTATCGTCAAAGACGTAAGCTTATTGTTATCGAAAAACATCGAAGATTTTGCTAGCAAGCAATCTCTATTTTTGTTTGAGCAGTATCAATTACCGTATCAATTTATGGATAAGGATCCAGAGCTCTGGGCATTTGTTCAAGATTATCTACATTGCAAATCTGTGTTGTCCGACTTAAAAGTTGTCAACGATCTCGCTGAAAGAGGTGTTGCATTAATCCAGGACTACAACAACTGCTTAACGAGAAATGAAGAACAAAAACAATATTTATTGCAAGTTGTCGAAGAACACAGAAAAAAATTTCCTTACGTTACCAAAAATAAAATTGTAGCTACCTATTCAAAGAAATAAAAAAAAATTTAACTACATGATTGAAACTATGATAATCGTTTTTGTCTGTTATTTTTATTAAGTGATTATAAATTTATTATAATCATTATTTAATCTAATCGTGTATATTTCATCATAAACCAGAATTATAATAATCTAGTCATAGTAATCAACTTGACGGAGGGTTCTATTTCAAAAATTCTTATTGTAGTTCATCTGATTCTTACTGGAATTTAGTAAACAATTTTTGATCTAGGAATCACAATCTTGCTGATTATAAAAATTAACCATTTGTCTCGATAATCACTCAATTTGTATTCATTGAATATTTCTTTAACGCAAAACATTACTGAAGTAACAATAATATTGTAACGATATTGAACTGCAGACAGTATATAAAGTTTACCAAGCATAAATTTGTAAAAAATTGAATGTACTTTATATTTATTATTAATTTTTTATATATATTATTGATATACTACATGATATAGATGAAAAATCATCAAAATAGAATTTGTTGAGCCTGTAACTTTCAATCATCAATAATAAGAAAAATCTCACCTATACAATTTTGTTGCAAATTCGGTGTACTGAAAAATTATACTAAATTTTTTGTTCTATCATCGATAGTTCAATTGAAAAAAGTGAAAAATAATAAAAACAAAACTTTGTAGGTCTGTAGCTTTTTTGTTATTGATTATACAAAAAAATTGTGAAGGACTTTGTTATAGAGCATCAAACGAACTACAAAATTGCTATTTAATTTCTTTTTCTATCTCCAATAGTTTGACTGTTAAATGCAAAAAACGTAAAATTTTCAAAAAATTCAAATTTCAAAGATCCGTAAAAACTTAAATAATGACGGTTGATTTTTGACTCAATGAAATTTTTTCTCAGAAATTTAATGCTTAAAAAGGTCCAATCATTCATTTTATCAGAAAAAATTTTCTTCACAGCTTGCAGGGTTAAATACTGTTTAAACCCGTACTTTCCATGTTATTTATATGGGAAAACTTAAAGTTCGATGAAGGAGCTCTTAAAATTCAAATTAAGAGCTGGCCTTTTGACAGAATTTTTGTTTAGACATATCCTATCATATTTTGGGCTAAGAGTGGAAAAAAAAAAATATCGTCTTTTTTTGGCACACCCTAATATATATATATATATATATATATATATATATATATATATATATATATATATATATATATATATAGACTGGGCCAAAAAAAACGAGTATTTTTTTTCTTTAACGATACTGTGAAAATATCATTCATGATGATCAAAAAAAATTATTGTGAAAGTTTGAGTCCTTAATAATAATATTAAGGGGTGTATCGTTACGACTATAGATTTTTTAACCGTAATCGCATTTTTTACTCAAAACTCGTCAATTATCAATCTGAAAAATTTTAGCGATACGTATTCTCATAGGAAATTAAATTTCTTAGAAAAAAGCTTTCTTAGTAAATTAATGTAAAATAAGCCGTTTCCTTGTAATCGTGCCTTAAACATTGATTTATTTTTTCAATTTTGCATTTCGATTTTGAATTTTTGTAACTCCCAGAAATATTAATTTTCTTACGGTTAAAAATACTTATTTTTAAAGGAAATTTAATACTCTACAAAAAAGGTTTCTTAACATTTTTAATTAAATTCACTCCTTTCAAAGTTATTCGACGTTGAAGTTAAATTCAAAAATAATTTATCGTTTTTTTCGCGTTACACATGATTTTTTCCATTTGATTGAAAAACTTATAACTCAAATATTGAGAATAACTTTTTTTTATTGGACTACTAAATTTTTTTTTATAAAATCATAATTTATCAATGTATTATTTTGCTTTTTAACGATTGGTTATCTACATAAATTCATTTTCACTGAATTTAAGTAACTCTAATAATAAAAAAAATTCGGTTTCTTAACTATAAGTTATTTATTTGACTACTGACATACTTTCATTTACAGAAAAAAAAATTGAATAATAAGTCAAAACAAATAGAAGTGATAAAGGAGATAAAAAATCATTTTATTTTCACTTATAATTTATATTTAAAAAAAAATGCTTATGATGCTTTAATTATTATTAAATTATAAAGAATGATCAATTGAAAAAATAATCATTCAATCAAATTACTTTTATTACAATTTGGGTATTTTTTCCGATGTTCACTAACGGCTAACAACAAATATTGAAGTTGTTCTTCGTTTTTAGTGAGACACCTGTTGTAATCTTCAATTAATGATACACCACGCTCTGCAACATCATTGACGACAGCTAATTTTTCGAAAAATTCTTTACACACTTGAAAACTATCGTTTTTGGACCAATTGCTTATATCTTCATCGATAAAATCATACGGCAAATCAAATTCTTTGAATATGGTGAGCGATTCTACAGAAATGAAGTCACTGATATCTTTTTCTAGTAATTCATCTGAATCGCTTGCTACTTCATATTTTCTGGTTTTAGTATTTGAAGATTTTTTATTTATTAGGTTTTCAATCATTTTTTTCTTCACAGTCAGGTCAATCGAATCATCAAATAGAGACATTATGGCTAATTGATCACTCAAATACCATAAATGTCTCACCATTTTCTTGAGAGCAGCTTGCGATACGGTCGAGTTTATTTTTTTATATAATGTCAATTGCTGCATCAAAGTCAGATCATTATTTGGAGCCAATATTGCCGAGGGTGAAGTAAACCAAGCTTTTATATAAATTGTAACAATGAAAATACAAACATGACGAAGATTATTTAATTCGCGAACCATCATCTTAAACTCTGTTCGAAAAATAAATATTTTTAAACAATAAATCGCCTTCGACATCCAACGAGCATGACTCATTGCTCCCGGACATTTAAAAGTATAATTATCTTTTGGCGTAGCTCCCAAGAAAATAGATGACAACTCCAAAAATTCTCGATAGTCATTTCTTGGAAGAAATTTCTGCAAAAAAATTATAATAATTTTCTGTTATTTTTCAAAGGTAATATCTTTACATGACAACTGGAGATTTTAAGTTGTGTACCCAAAACATGGTCAACTTAAATCAAGAAAATTATTGAAAAAACATAATCTTGTCTAAAATGAAAATTTTCTTTGACCAAAAAGTTTTTTCTGTTTACTTTTACAAATCAAATAACATACTCAAATCATACCTGCGAATAATTGTCGATAAAACTTAATAGTTCATCTTTTTTGTCTAATAGTTTATTAGCCACTATCTCATCGTTGATGCCGGCGTTATATTTGGACGTGTTGATTTTATTCCAACCGATTTTAAATCGATTAAAAAATGGAACGCTCGGACCTGATTGTACTGGCCAGTAAGCTTCAAAAACGCCTTTTATGACTAGTTCAATTATATGATGACGACATGGTAACCATATAAGCTTTCGTTTCAGAATTTTCTCAAGCTCGACGCCAGCGCCATGATGAATTCCTATAGATTAGAAAGATTAAGATTTAATTAGAAACACAAATGGCAAATCAAGGGATTTTTTATTTTGAATTATATTACTCCTATAAATTCTAAAAATATAACAATCAGTGGAGTTATATTTTTCTTATAAAGTGTATTTTTAAATATTATCATCTGACCATAGAAAACTTTATTTTTGGCAAAAAAAAAAAAAAACTTGTCGATTTTTAGAAGTTTTTAAAAAAATTGATCTTAAGTATAATTTTTCTCTATTTTGTCAAATCTGAGTTTTTTTGAAGTAAATAAGACTAATAATTAAAATTTACCCGTATTGGTTGCTGCAGTATCAAAACATATCGCTTTAATATAATTACTGACACCCCACTGCTCCATAGTTGAGTGTACAGCTAAAGCTTGCTCAATCCCAGATCCTGCATTAATTTTTGGAATACCCAATAGCTGTTCACTGCCAGACGATGTTAAAAGAACTGGAAGTCTATCTACTGTCTCTGTCCCAACAATATCACTTAGCAGTTTACCATCCCAATGGACCACATAGTTGTCATTGAATTTTAAGTCTTCTTTTAAGCCTTCAGCAATTTCTTTCCGATGGATTATACGGTGTCGTTGAATAGTTTTATAACTCAAATTCACATTCCGAGTATCGAATCCCACACTTTTTAAAGTAGCTGCCAAAATATATGTGGCACTTCGGCTACTTACATTACCACGATCAAGTGCAGCAGCTAATTCTGGTGTCATAATATTCATTTTTAGTGTCTGTTTTTCTGTTAAAAAATCTATTTCAAAGTCAGACACATTTGAATTTTGGCTCATAAATGAATCTGACTTTGATTGCAACTCCTGACTAGATGTTGTAGCATCACAGTCATCATTATTGTTATAATCACGAGAGCTGTCGACTGAAAAATATGAATTATTTTGACATTGTTAAATAAAAAACACTTCTCACAAAAATTAAAGGAGCAAGAAAAAAATCCAAATATTTGAGGGATTTTCAACAGGCTATAAATTGTAAAAAAATTGTCGGACAGAAAATAAAAAAAAAAAAATTGCAGCTCTTAGTATCTAATTTTTGGATTTGAGTTCCAAAAATTTTTTTTCGAGTAATTATAAGAAAACTACCGAGAAAAAAATTTTCAAAATTTTTTTTGTTTTTTTTTTAGCCTACGGACTTCGAAAAAAATTTTTTGACTTAATCTCTATACGGACCAGATAACTTGTTCATTTAGCTTTAATTCGTTCGTTTAAAAACCTCGATATGAGAATTTCTCACTGAGATATCGGTGTTTGAATGGAAAGAGATCGTTTTGTCTTTGATTATCAATATCTCAGCAACCATTGATCGTACAGCAAATTCAAGGTGGGTTTTGAAAACTTAAATAAATTCTCTACAAGAATTAGCTATTGATTTTTTTAAAAAAATTTTTTTCTCAATCATTACATGAATTTAAAAAAGCAACAAAAAAGGGCTTTTCGTAGTTTTTTGAAAAATCAAGCGCCTAATCAAAAATATCGCGGGCTAAATAATCAGAAAAGTTCGTAGGCTAAAAAAAACCAAAAAATTTTCGAAAATTTTTTTCTCGGTAGTTTTTTTTTAAGATTACTCGAAAAAAAATTTTTACAAAAATTTTTGGAACCAGATCAAAAAATTAGATACTAAGAGCTGCAATTTACTTTTTCTTATTTGCTGTACGACAATGTTTTTACAAGTTACAGCCTGTTGAAAATCCCCCAAGTCTTTGAATTTGTTTCTTGCTCCCTTAATTTTTGTGAGAAAAGTATGATTACAATTACACATGTTCGCAAGACGATTAACTACTAAAATATTATTTTTGTGTAAGAAATATGCAAAAAATAAGTTATAAAAATTTACAATCGTATCATAAATAAAGTTCATTGTACGGAAAGAAAGGTTACATCAGCCAAATAAATTTTAAGAAAATCTGAGTTTTTTCGAGCGTGAAATAATTTTATTGGCCTAAAAAAATTCGACTTAAATCAAAATATTTTAGTTTTCTTAAATATTTTCATCAGTTGAGAAAATTGATTCTTTAACGAAGAAATATTTCTTTTCTTTTCGTAAAACTTAAAAATTCATTCAATAAAATAATTTACGTAAGTATTTATTAGAACAGTAACATATTATTAGCACAGTAGAAATTAGTTATTTTGACTTATTTATTGAATTATTGTTAATGAATACGTACCTATCGCATCTATTTCCATTATCTCTTCATGTTTTTCAACTGAGATATTATTATTATTTTCTTGAAGATTTGAAGACATTGGAAGTTGAAAAGCAATGTTATTCTTTCTATCCAGACCTTTTAAACTATTCTTCCCAGCGATGTCAAATAATTGTTCGAGTTTTTTTTCAAAGCTATTTTCTCTTTGTTTTTGAGCACGTGATTTTTTTTTCCGATTGCACAGTAAATATTTCCACTTTTTGAAAATACTGATTATTTTCTTTACAATGTTGCAAAAACCGGAAGTTGGAATCTGTAAATTATTCCAGCAGTCTTGAACGATACTAGCAGTTTTTGAAGCACTTTCATAAATTTTTAATTTCAGAACTTTATGTTGATAAAAAAATAACGATAAAATTTCTTTGACAGTCGGAAGTTTACGGTTATTAATTTTCTCAATGGGAACACCAATTAAATAAGTTTTCTCCAATGACATATTGGCACTATTTTTATCAAATCGAACTTAAACGTAACAAAGTAACGTACTGAAACAATTTAAAAACACAGAATTAACTGAATACTTATTTTGTAACACTGTAATTAAGGTTAAAGTGATTTTTACGACGGAACAATAACATAAAATAAATAAATTCAAACAATCAATTACAATTGAACAATATAAAGAGATAAAGAAGAAAATTATATACAAAATAATAAACAAATACGCAATGAAAACTCAAATTTGCGTAGACAACGTTTAAGTTACTTTGCACAATTAAGAATAAAATCAAAGTAATTATACTAGAGAGTATTTCCTTTGTTGAACAATGCAATGATAGAAATAAGGTGGTGGGAGTAAAGATAGGCTATGTTTTCAGCTTCGGTAACAGATTAGGGAAAAGCTCAAAATACCTCGCAGCGCTGTAACGTGAAAAATTCAAGGTCATTTTAAGACGGTCGAATTCGCTAATGAACACTTACAAATGTAACGGTGGAGGGGGAGTACATTAAACTGCGACTGTATTGAGATTAAAAAAGACAAAACAATAAGAGAACTGAAAACGGAAGTTTAAAAGTGCAAGTTTATAGAAAAAAGTATATCCCTACACAAATAAATAACTTATAGTTAAGAAACCGAATTTTTTTATTATTAGAGTTACTTAAATTCAGTGAAAATGAATTTATGTAGATAACCAATCGTTAAAAAGCAAAATAATACATTGATAAATTATGATTTTATAAAAAAAATTTAGTAGTCCAATAAAAAAAAGTTATTCTCAATATTTGAGTTATAAGTTTTTCAATCAAATGGAAAAAATCATGTGTAACGCGAAAAAAACGATAAATTATTTTTGAATTTAACTTCAACGTCGAATAACTTTGAAAGGAGTGAATTTAATTAAAAATGTTAAGAAACCTTTTTTGTAGAGTATTAAATTTCCTTTAAAAATAAGTATTTTTAACCGTAAGAAAATTAATATTTCTGGGAGTTACAAAAATTCAAAATCGAAATGCAAAATTGAAAAAATAAATCAATGTTTAAGGCACGATTACAAGGAAACGGCTTATTTTACATTAATTTACTAAGAAAGCTTTTTTCTAAGAAATTTAATTTCCTATGAGAATACGTATCGCTAAAATTTTTCAGATTGATAATTGACGAGTTTTGAGTAAAAAATGCGATTACGGTTAAAAAATCTATAGTCGTAACGATACACCCCTTAATATTATTATTAAGGACTCAAACTTTCACAATAATTTTTTTTGATCATCATGAATGATATTTTCACAGTATCGTTAAAGAAAAAAAATACTCGTTTTTTTTGGCCCTATATATATATATATAATATATATATATATANAAAAAAATCATGTGTAACGCGAAAAAAACGATAAATTATTTTTGAATTTAACCTTCAACGTCCGAATAACTTTGACAGGAGTGAATTTAGTTAAAAATGTTAAGAAACCTTTTTTGTAGAGTATTAATTTCCTTAAAATAAAGTATTTTTCAACCGTAAGAAAATTAATATTTCTGGGAGTAACAAAAATTCAAAATCGAAATGCAAATTGAAAAAAATAAATCAATGTTTTAAGGCAACGATTACAAGGAAACGGCTTATTTTACATTAAATTTACTAAGAAGCTTTTTCTAGAAATTTTAATTTCCTATGAGAATCGTATCGCTAAAATTTTCAGATTGATAATTGACGGAGTTTTTGAGTAAAAAAATACGATTACGGTTAAAAAATCTATAGTCGTAACGATACACCCCTTAATATTATTATTAAGGACTCAAACTTTCACAATAATTTTTTTTGATCATCATGAATGATATTTTCACAGTATCGTTAAAGAAAAAAAATACTCGTTTTTTTTGGCCCAGTCTAATATAATATATATATATATATATATATATTATATATAATATATATATATATATATATATATATAATATATATATATATATATAATCTTACAAACTTAGATTTTTTTTTAAGTAAAAATATCTATGTTTAAATTAATTTTAAATTAAATCAAATTCTAAATTAAAAACCACGCTAATTAAACATACATTTTTTCTTATTTACACTATTATTAGTTTGTAGTTTTTGAAACTTTTAACACTATCCTTAATTTAAATTTATCAAAATTTATTTTCAATTTTTTTAGTTCGGTTTTCTATGAAAAGCGTGTTCTTTAGTTTTTTTAAACTATTATTCATTTTCTACTTTTTAGTTTGGTTTATTCATAATAGCTGGTTTTTTTTGGGTTTTTTAAAACTATTATATGCTTTGTTGAATTAAAAATTCTCTTTGGTGTTCGAAAATTTGTTAATATTAGATAAATCGGCTAAAGATAATGGTTGGAAGTTGAAATTTCTGCCTTATCGGCTAAAGATGACAATAATACAAATTAACAGAAATCTTATTTTGCAAATTAGAAAATGAAATAATTTTATCAAATTAGTGTATTGTCATCGGTCCTCGATAAGCCTTCAAAGTTTGAACGAAATCTGGTTGTTTAAAGTGGGTCAAAATCGCGCCTTAAGGAGTTGGTTACCAACAAACATACAAACATACAGGTGAAGCTAATAAAAAGCCTGTAAAAACATGTTTTTTTTACATTACTTCGATATTTTCCCTTAGATCGTTTTAAATGCAACATTCTAAATATTAGAGCCTAAAAATACGCGTCCATCGCTGCCAAGAACGTGAGAATCGGTGGATTTGTTTGTGAATTACAGTTGTCGAAAGAAAACCAAAAAAAGTGCTTTTTCGAAATTACTTTAAAATTCCTCGTTTCATCGATTTAAACTCAAAGATCCTTCATGAGGCTTCAAAAATTGCGTCGAATGCTACTAACTGCGTGAAAATCGGTTCATTTATCCCAAAGTTATTACGATTTAAAAATTCAAAAACATTTGTTTTATTAAACCTTTATCAGACTTTCGAGCTCGGAGAGCACAAAATGACATGATGTAACAGGGTAAAATTACCCTTAATCGATAAGTCACCGGATATCGATAATTATTCGACATAGCACTGGCGCGTCTCGATCTTCGGGCCTAAAGGGAGAATAGGAGGGGGTGAGTTTGGGTTAAAATAGGTGAGTCGTGCAGTGGAAAAGGGAGAAGTAGTGTGACCGCCAGACTGAGTGCCACGGAAATCAAGAAGGACCGATCCCCGGAGTAGTGACGAGACGAAGGAAGCCAACTACAACTAGGACTTCATCCTCAACGAGTGAGTTGGATCATCGTTTTGTTCGTCAAGGTATCAATTGTTGCTCTGGGAGAGAAGTGGACCGCGGTTTACCGAATGCCCAGTTACTTCTCCTATTAATCAATTGGATCGTTAATCGACGAAATTAAAATTTAATAATTAATTGTGGAATAATTGCTAGTTTTGAATTTGGTGATTTTCTTGGGGGTTTATACCCGAAAATCTCTCAATTGACCTTGCGGGAAAATTTAATATCTGAGAAAAATCAATTAATTATTTAACATCCGAATAATTTCGTTAATTTTATTGTGTAATTTTTATAACAAATTAACTTAGTAAAATTGATTGATTTTGTCCTTGAAAAAATCGACAAATTTTGATTCGTGGAATTTAGTCAAGCGTCAATTTTTGTGCGTAGTAAATTCCAATACCCAAGGTCAAGCGAAACAGCTAGCAAATATTCTAGCAATCAAATTTGAATATCTCGAAGTGTGTCAATTTTTTGTGATAGATAAAATTAAGAAAGTATTGACAATAGTTATATTAAGAATTATGAGTAAAAAATTGTTTATTAAGAAATTATTAAGAAATTATTAAGAGTTAATTATTGAAAATAATAGATTGGAAATTATTGAATATTTTATAGGAAAATTATTAGTTGAGAGCAGAAATTATTAAGGATATATATTAGGAATTTTATTGAGAATTTTAATTGTAAAATTATTTTTATAATTATGAATTTGGTAATTTTTGGGATTAAGTCCGTGAATTAATTAAATTAATTTTACTGAATTGATAATTATAAGTTTGGATTAAGTCCAAGAAATCAGTTAAGTGAGTTAAATTTCATAGTGAAAGTTTAGTCAGATATTGTTAATTAAACTTATGTTAATAATTTTGAAGTGATTGTAAAGGTATATATTGTGATTAAGTTAATTCAAGGCATTAAGCCTCTGGTTCTATAGAAATTAGTTTAAAGTTAATTGAAATTGTCGTTGTGTTAATTACTAATGATTGAATAATTTATTTTAATAATATTGTAATTAAATTAAAATCATTTTTAATTTAAAATAAGAATCAATTAAGCGAAGTGTGGGTTATGTGTGTGAAGAATTGTACGGGTTATGTGTGATAGAGAGTGTTAATAGTGTTAAGTTTGGTAGTCCGGTGGACTTAATTTTAAGTTAAAGTTGTGTAAAGTTGAGTTCGTTTTGGAAGTTCGGTGGACTTATAATTTTAAGCTTAGTTTTAGGACAGGTGTGGGAGACCGTTTGTTAGAAAAAGCCCATTAGGTTTAGGACAGGTGTGGGAGACCGTTTGTTAGAAAAAGCCCGTCTAGTCATCGTTTCGTCGTTGGAAGGTTCGTTTGTAAATATCGTTTATTTCGCAGTTATTCTCCGCTTCGTTAGTTAATAAGTTAGTTATAGTGTGTGAGTGAGCGCTTAAGTTGTTAAGTTTGTTAAATTATATTGTTAATAAATATTGATCAATTTTGTTAATTAAATTTTTATTATTCAACAGCACCTTCCTCCACTCTCTCTACCCGAGTCGAAATTTCAGATCCGTTTTGAGCGTACTTTTTACTCACTTTTGCGGACAATTTTACGGTCAAAACAGGCCTCATGTTATCAAGTGGTATAAGAATGTACGCCTGGTTTAACTGCAACTAGTGGAGTTTTGTCTCAATTTGACGCATTTCTGTTAAACCAGGCGTAAAATAATAATAATATTTAATATAATAATAATAATAATAATAATAATAATAATAATAATAATAATAATAATAATAATAAGCTTGTCGTCCTGATTGCTGGCGTCCTAGGAGGGATGAAACAGTCTTTTGTATCCTCACTTGCCAAAGTTCCAGCTTGCTCATCAAAAGCTGAGTTCTTGGCAGTTAGGATGCAGAAGGCTGTTATACTTGGTTCTCTCCGTCTCTTAAGGGAAATGACTTTGGCCTGCTGTGATCATTAACCGCCTTGTTGTGCGGAGTGGTCCAGCAGTAACGGATGGAGCTCAGGCTGGGCCCTCGGAGAATCGGACTCCGGGGATAACCCTCCTGAGCATTTAATAACAAAATAATAATAATAATAATAATAATAATAATAATGAAGGAAGTTTAAACTTCGATTTTTCAAACTTCTATTATTATTATTATTATTATTATTATTATTATTATTATTATTATTATTATTATTATTATTATTATTGTTCTTGTATTTATTTTTAGATTCAATAATTTTAATTTTAACAGAAAAAAATAGTTTACATTACAGTTTGCATGTATATTTTATATTATATTATTTTTATTATAATTATAATATCACTGACAGTTATGACTACATTCGTAATGTATTTATTATGATTAAATGAAATAGAATATACGTATATTTGTAATGAAAAACCAATTCTTATCAAAATTATGCCCTCTACTTATCATTTTTTTTTCCTTTTTTTTTATTCCTCGTTATATGGTTAATGTACTCTATAAAGTCAGCTTCCATGATTATGTCTTCACCAACTAGTGAACATGCCCAATCTAAAATAAATAGATTTCATTATATGTTTTATACCATTAAAATATTTTTTAGGACTTTTACACTATAAAAATGTTCACTGTGAAAATCTAAACTTACTTTGAAATAATCTTTGACAAAATCACACTGTCTATGTTCTAACGAGTAATCGAATTTGGAATGTTTATCTATGTAAGTAAGTGATTTTGAAACTAATTTTTAATCGCGATTATTTCAAAAGCAGCATATTCTTACATACCTTCTATGAAATTGCTCAATATGAAGAATAAAATTTCCATATTCAAATCAGATACTCGCAGTGTAAAATTCGCAGTGTACAAAATAGCTCAGATACATATAATCTAATCCAATTTTGTACTTACCGTACAATGCTCGAAATAACTCCACATTGATAGCCGGAGAGCCGCCACGAGTCCCTTTTGCTGAATAATTTCTTAAATCATCACCATATATCTCTAACAATGTTGTTTTTACCAAAATTCGCCAGTTATATTTTCCTCTGGCGGTTTCACTTTGTCGAACTATAAATAGGTATGTACCTTGTGGAAGATATATTTCATAATTTTGACTAATTTTTACGTTGGCTTTAGATGGTTTGGTAAAAACATCCGATAACTAAAAATTATTAAAGAAATATTTGTAAATATATATAAAAAATAATTATTCAATATCAACTATTTTATTAATTCCGTTGATAAATTAATAATTTATTAACTATACCTGGTGAGTTTGTCGTTCCGGCAACATTTCTTTCTGCTGCATATTGTATGACGCTTCAACAATTTTGACAACTTTTTTAAAAAATTGTAAATTGTCTTCCGTTACTAAATAACATAGAATAAAAACATTTGAATATTACTTGAAAGTAAAAATTTTTATTATCGAATAATTCATATTATTTTCTATAAAAGTAAATAAAAAGAGACAATTATTATTATTGATTAAGCAGACAACTTACATGAATCTGGTTGCTCAAATTTTTTCGGACAGTTCGGTTTCATGTTTTCATTTTTTTCTTTTATTGCTAGAAAACTTATTAATTATATTATTGAACATTTTACTAGTGATTATTTTGTTAGGACCAGCTTTTTCTCTTACCTAGTCTATAAATAAAGTAATATTTCCTTCTGTTATTTTTTTTTTTTTAAGGAGTAATATTAATAATTTATAAAGGAAAAATTAAAATTAAAACGAAAATAGAAAATCATAAAATAATAGTTTTACCGAAAAGAGCATTGTATAATCGCTTATCAATTTGCGGGCGTCCATTTACGTGAGATCCGGTAGCTTGTCCTTTGGCTGAATATTTTGCGATGTTATCATCGTATACTTCTTTCAGTGCCAATTTTACAATCATTTCCCAATTACAGCTTCCATCTTGTCCTTTGCTCATTACTTCTATTCGCGTCTTTATATGTGTAGGAAAGTAAATTTTAGAACCTGGTGCTATTTCAGTCTATTAAAAATAATAGTTAATTATTATAATTTTATTCGTTAAGTTAAAACAATAAATAAATTCTTTGCTTATAAACTTATACACTTTAGTTCTAGCCTTCTTTAATCAAAAACAGATAAAAGTGGTTAATTATGTTTAAACGTACCATGTGTTTCCCTGGCAAAGTATAAAATTCAGGTATCTGTATAAAAGGAAAAGAAATAGTATTTTCATGTGTCAAAATTATAGAATGAACGTACGAATTAAATTATGATATCATTTTACCGGCATTGCTTCAGAATATTGACGATCATATCTTTGATGTGATTCATATACCCGGGTCATTGATTGCTCAAGCATCCTAATAAAGTCTAGATCCGTCTCTCTCACTAAAAATATAATTATCTTTAAGCAAGTAGATACTTTCAGATTAAGATTATAAAATTTTTAATAAAACTATTTATTGAATTTTATCAAAATATTCAATTCTAATAACTTGTTGCTTTAACTTCTAGTTTTTTGTAACGATAAAAATAAACAAAAATAGAATCGACTAAAGTTGAAGTATCGAAATCAATTATAAATTAAATTTGGAGTAATTTATTTGAAACAAATCAAAGATTGTTTATTTTAGTGGATTTAAAATATAAATGAATATACAAAATACAAATGAATTTTTTCCGAAATATTAATCAAAAATCATTATAAATGGAGTTTAATGATGGAGACATTAGAAATATTCATTGAATAGAAGAAAACATAATGAATAATTTTTAATTTATGTTTACTATTTTTACTATTTATTTAAAATAATATTCAGTTTGAGATTTTGCAATTAAAAATATTTTTTATCAATTACGATAAGCTAAAATATTTTTTTTTGTAAACTTTTTTCCAGATATATTCAAAATACCTAAACTATTTTATGCATATTAATTAATTTATTTATTTATTTAATTCCGTACTTTGATATTTTCAATTAATGATTAACTAATTTAAAATTCATTATCTAGTAAAAGTTGAGCAATAAAATATTAAGAAAATGAAGAATACAATAAGCATTGAATAATTCGAATTCTTTTCAATAAACAGTTTTAGATTATCCATTAAAAAGCTAGCAATTTGAATTATCAAATTTATTCGAAGCAACCTTCATTTTTTAAGAATACAGCTAACAATCCAACATCCAGCGTCTTCTTCGTAACTTCTGAATCATTGGGTTGATTGACAGGTATGGCAATTCCATCAGACGGTTCCAAAAGTAATTCGTTTTCAGCAGGTTCTAGACATGTAATAGTTGTAGTAGTATCAGTAGTACCAGCTACTGAAATAGGAATAATAGCACTGCTAGTTGATGCTGATTCCCAAGGGCGAACTATGATCTTCTTTTGATTTTGGTTATCTTGTCCGAAAGCAGAAGAAAGTTGCAATAATGTCGAAGTGTTAAAATCTTTTTCTTGTAAGCTTCCTACTTCTAAAATATTCGACGAGAAAACTTCATCTGATTGATTACATGATGGCACTTGACAGTTTGAAACATTGGTAACATGATTGTTTACATTTGTCCAATTGTTTAGATAAGAATTATTCCAAATTGAAGCTAAGTCTAAGTCACCATTTTTTAGATTTTCGATACCAATATCATTAATCAATAAATTGGACACACTTGATGAATTGGTAAATGTAACATTATTAACATTATTTATTTCATCAAATTTTGCGCCAGGCTGATCAAAAGTATCAACACATGACGGAATATTTTCGTGACTAAATAATACTTGCTCAATGTGTTCAGTGGATTCTTCATTCTTTTTACTCAATTCATCTGTCACGTTTATTGACTTAAACTTACTAATTTTGTCTCTGTAGTTCAACAATGGTGGATCATCAATAGAAAAAATTGCTTTTTGACGACAAATTTCTTTTTCTAAATTGTTATTGTTTTTTTTCTCGAATTCTTTTGATATCTTTTGTGCCATGTCCATTGTTTTTTTTTGTTGCAATACAACTGGTGAGTACAATTTGCTTGTATCATCACAAATGTTCCCTTTATTATCTAACCTGATGTTGTCCAGCTCTTCAGACGTTACTATAAAATAGAAATAATAATTTTTTATATCTCCAAAATAATTATCGTTGTTATCGCTTCCTTAAGAGTACTTACCACCAAACTCTACAATTTTACCGAAATAAAACTTCCTTTTTCCATCATCTCCTTCCCATTTTAACTTCACTGTTTCATTTTTTATTCGTTTAGCTTTAGGAATTTTCGATAGTTCAGTGATGGTTTTATGACCATCGACAACCCACCAGATTAGCACATATTTATTTTTTTCAATTTTCACATGTTTCTTTTGTGTTTTGAGCGGCATGTTACTTATTCTATGAGATGTATTTATATTTTATATAAAAAACTCTACGTAGAAATAAATGTCAACACAATGCGACTTAGAACGCAAAATGGCTGCTACTAAAAACCTCCGTCGACTTGCGCAGCACTACTTTCTTGTCGTAGTTTTGGTGCATTTCGGTCGGTAACTGAACAACTTACCCTATCAGACTCTTTTGAAACGCATGCGTAGTTAATCACTGTACATATGGTTATTAATGTGTTTACAAAATTACAGTTGATAAAGTGCATTATTTATTGGAGTTATAAGAATAAACAATCTAAAAATGGAGAATAAAAATTTTCGAAAAAGTTATAACGACTACTCAAAAAAACGCAAGCTTGATTATTTGAGAAGTGTAGCCAACAAAAACAATCACAGCAGTGATGAAGAAGTTGATGAAAACAGATTCAATGAAAATTTGGATGACCAAGTTGTTGTAAATAACATAATTCGGGGCGACGATGATAATGATAATATTTTAAATGAACAATTGGATAATCAATTAATGTAAATAATGAAATCCGGGATGATGACGTTAATGACATGTTTAATGAACAAATGAATGATCAGGAGGTAAAATATTATTCTCTCATTTTAAATTACCAATAAAGTAATAGTACTTTACATAGTTTAGAATTTTTATACAATAAAGAAATACAGTCTAAAATAAATTTACCAAAAAATAATGAAATATGGATGACTATGAATCTAGCAGACATTAATTAATTTTTTATAATTAAAAAAAAATATCTAAATAATTAAAAATAATGAATTTAAAAAATGCACTTGTAGATTTTTTTAATTTTTTAAATGTGAACTTTTTTCAAATTCATTATTTTTAATTATTTATCTACTTTTTTAAGTCCACAAAACTACTTAATATCTTCTAGATTCAAAGTCATATGAAATGGTATCTATTTAGTAAACATCTACTAAGGTTATGTGTTGTAATTCAAGTAACACATTGATATTAATTTTTACCTTTTTTGGAGTACCTTTATTTAGCTATAAATTTTTGGAGTATTTTTATTTATTGATCTATAAATTTAATAGTCACAACTATCCAACTTTTTTAAAATTAATTGTAGTATTAATACTTTATTCGAATTAAATAAAGATTATTTAAATGATTACAAATTGAAAAATAATTGAAAATATTTTTTACTAGGTTGAAGGGGAAGATGAAAATGATCGTGATGAGTTTGATGAAGAAGTCTTGAATAGAAATGAAGATACTGATGACAATGAAAGTGAAGCTGAAGACGATAGTGACGAGGAAAATGATTATGATAATGAAAGGAACTTTGACTACGAGCAACTGTTGTATCCCGGAGCACCCTTAACAGTTAACCAAAGTATGACTTTGATATTATCCTTACTTGTCCAGCATAATGTTACTCAAACTTGCTTGGATGCTATTATCACTGTCATTAACTTACACTGCATTCAAAATAATAATGGCTTTAAGAATAGTTTACACAAATTTCGTAAATTTTTTTCCCTTTCTAAAAAAGGAAAGGTAAAAAAAAAAACATTTTTACTGCGTATCTTGTCAAAAAAATTTACAAAATGAGAATGATATCTGCATTGATTGTGAGTCAAGAAAAAAAGCCTATTTTATTGAACTTCCTATCAAGAATCAATTGAATGAACTATATCGAAGGCCAGGATTCTACGAATGCTTGCAACATCGTTTTAACGCTAAATTACAAGATGATAATAGTAATATTACTGATGTGTATAACGGAAGGCTGTATCAAAAGTTAATTGAAAATGGTTTCTTAGCAGATAGAAATAATATTTCTTTAACTTGGTACACGGATGGCATACCTGTTTACAAATCATCGAAAGTTAGCATGTGGCCAGTGTATTTATCTGTCAATGAGTTACCTTTTACAGAGCGGACAAAACGTGAAAATTTACTATTAATTGGATTGTGGTTTGGAGCCCAAAAACCTAATGCGAATAACTACTTCTATAAATTTTATAAACAGTTTAAAAATCTATCTAAAGGCATTAATATTACTTTGAGCAATAACCAAGTTATAAAAACTAAAGCTGTACTTCTGATAGGAACTTGTGACCTTCCAGCCAAGTGCCAGTTTCTTAATTTTGTCTATTATATGGGTGCTTATGGTTGTCCATCATGTTTATGGCCTGGTGAAACCTATTGCTTAACGCCCGATGGCAGCTCTCACACTCACGTTTATCGTTACACGCCAAATCCAGAAATGCGAACTTCAAGAGAATGTGTTGCCTTTGCAGAAATCGCATTAAATAATAATTCCCCACATATGGGTGTTAAAGGACCCTGTGCCTTAGCAAAATTAATGCCTGATTTCGTTACTGGAACTGCTATAGACCAGATGCATTGTGTTTTCGGTGGTGTGGTGAAAAAAATGTTATCATTATGGTTTGATTCTAGCAATAGAAATGAACCATACTCATTGGTTGATACTTCAAATATTATCAATAACCGGTTAATTTCTATTAAACCACCCAGCTTCGTACACCGCATGCCCCGATCAACTGAGGATCTCGTACACTGGAAAGCGTCTGAGCTTAAAAATTGGTTTTTCTACTACGCTTTACCAGTTTTGGAAGGAGTAATGCAGCGACAGTATATAGAACATTTCTCGCTATTTGTAGCTGGAATTTCACTTTTAAATTCGGACTCTATAAAAAATGCTAATGTGAATTTGGCGTCTAATATTTTACAAAGATTTGTACGTGAATTTGAAATCATGTATGGTTTAAAAAACTGTTCAATTAATATTCATCTAATTTTGCATTTGCCTGAATGTGTACGTGCTCTTGGACCGTTGTGGGCAAATGATTGTTTTCGGTACGAAGATTTAAATGGACAGTATTTGAACGTTATTCACGGAACTCGTCACATCGATTCTCAGGTAGTCAGATCACATAATCAGCAATTGAAACTTCAGAGATTCTTTGATGAGTTACCAGAAGGAAAAATTAAAGAATTTTGCATGCAACGAAAACATACCAATAAACTTTGTGAACGAGTGCAAGAAAGCTGTTATACAGTAGGTGCTTATAAAATCTACAATGATGACTATATAATTCCTGATAATGTTCAGCGAGCCATAGAAACTTTATTACCTGCTCAAAGAATTGATGAGTATTTGCGCTTATTAAAAAATACTAAGCTTTATGTCTCTGAACGATATACTCGATTAAAGCAAACTTCATCATCGTATATTTTGTTCAGAGATCCAACAGGATATTATTTTGGTTCAATTTTATGCTTTGTAAAATTAACTTATTGTGCATGTTTCAATCATAATGATTGTCCAAATCATCGCCCTCCTGTTCACCAAGCTATTATTCAAAACCTTATCAGTGAAAAAGTGTTTAACATTAATGGTGATAATAATGGAAAGTATGAATTGCCATACATGTTTAAGTGTTTAAAAATAGACAATTTTGTATCCATTTCTGTCGATCAAATAATTTCTCTTTGCTTTGAAATAAAAATTGAAAATGAATTATATATTGCCATACCTGTCAATTCTAACAGCAACGAGTAATGTAAATTGTATGTGGCTAATATTTTTTAATCATACTGATAAAAGAATCCATTAACTGTTAATAAATTTATTTATTTGAAAGCAGTTTTTTTAATTTATAAATAAAGCTCCAACAAATATTTTTTAACAGTAAATAAAAACTTATTTAGAAAATATGTACATTTATATATAGTAAATAAATATTCATTTATGGTTAACATCTATTTATTAATTTTTAAAAAGTATTTATATTGTTATTGTAATTAAAAAAAAAAAAAAAAAAAAAAAAATCCGGTCCAAATGGGATTCGAACCCACGTCTTAAAACATTACAAATTATTTTCTTAATAGTAATAATAATAATAATAATAATAATAATAATAATAATAATAATAATAATAATAATAATAATAATAATAATAATAATAATAATAATAATAATAATAATAATAATAATAATAATAATAATAATAATAATAATAATAATAATAATAATAATAATAATAATAATAATAATAATAATAATAATAATAATAATAATAATAATAATAATAATAATAATAATAATAATAATAATAATAATATAATAATAATAATAATAATAATAATAATAATAATAATAATAATAATAATAATAATAATAATAATATAATAATAATAATAATAATAATAATAATAATAATAATAATAATAATAATAATAATAATAATAATAATAATAATAATAATAATAATAATAATAATAATAATAATAATAATAATAATAATAATAATAATAATAATAATAATAATAAGCGGTGCTTGCTACGTGGCCTCCAAGCGGCGCATCGCGGAAAACGCAGACCATAACATCAGGTCTGTAGGCGAACGACGTAGCCCGTGCAGTGGGCCAACTACCCACTACATGGAAATAACTGAGTTACCACAAGATACCAACTCAGAAGTGCTCCCCACAACCGGTCCTTTTCGGATGAGGACCATTCATCAGGTGGGAGGAGCACGCCGGACCCGATGAATTATGACGACCCTGGCGCTATAAGGACTTACTTTAAGTGGACGGAGGAACTCAGAGTCGATCTCTTGGTGTGCTACCAACGTAGCGAGCCAAGGGTGAGCGGCTATATGGCCCGGATGCACACTCTTTGGAGTGATATGCATCCGGAGCTAGCGCATTTTACGCCCAAACACCTGCGTAATTATTCCGCTCATCTTCGGCGAAATAGAAGATCGCTTGTGCCGGACAGAAGGCAGTCTAATAGACTTTCCTTTCCGGCGCAACTACACCAAGAGCGACGCCGTTCCTCCTTGGACAACAACAATCCCTTTATAGGACGACAAGTAAGTATATCTAAAAAGATAACTTACTCCCAACAACAGCTTGACGCGGTAAACGAAGATCTCCGTGCAAACATCCTGGAGGATTCCACCCTGCTCACTGTGAGCCAGGTTGTGTATGGTGCAGCAGTTTCGGCTTTTCCGAGAGAGAGACATTGTCTCTCGATCGAGGCAAGGTTGAGACAGCGCATCTTACAACTTGGCTCCAAAATTGACAGATCCCGGAAACATGTCTCCCGCATTCAGTGTGTGATTGAGTTCGAAACAACTCAAAAAGCATACACGCCCCGAATTCGACGCATTGCTGCTGAACTTCGGTGGCGTCATCACACGCTGAACAAGAGTACTCTTCTTGTCATCAAAGAAGAGTCTCTTAATAAATTGCGGGCTCTAGTGACTGCCAAAAAGTCACTAGAGAAAAGGCTGAAGCGGTTGGTCGACAACTCGTTGTTTCGATCCAGCCCTTCACGGTTTCTGACACCAAAGACCGATGTTGCCGGGAATTATCCAACACCTGAGCAGGTGGAAGCTTTTTGGACTGAGTTGTATGGAGATCAACCAAACGTGAACGCCAACACTCCAGCTCTGCACGACTTCAAAGCATTCTGTCGGGAACACCATCGGCAGAATGCTGATGAAGAGAGCCCTGCAGTCAGTGTGGATGAAGTTCGTTCAGCTCTATAATTATAATTATTATGATTATTATTATTATTATTATTATTATTATTATTATTATTATTATTATTATTTTGTTACTAAATGCTCAGGGGGGTTATCCCCGGAGTCCGATTCTCCGAGGGCCCAGCCTGAGCTCCATCCGTTACTGCTGGACCACTCCACACAACAAGGCGGTTAGTGATCACAGCAGGCCAAAGTCATTTCCCTTAAGAGACGGAGAGAACCAAGTATAACAGCCTTCTGCATCCTAACTGCCAAGAGCTCAGCTTTTGATGAACAAGCTGGAACTTTGGCAAGTGAGGATACAAAAGACTGTTTCATCCCTCCTAGGACGCCAACAATCAGGACGACAAGCTTGACACGGTGACCTGGGTAAAGTTTGCCAATTTCAAACAGGAGATCCTGATATATTTGTCTTTTGTGCTCTTCTTTGGCTGAGATGTTAAATTCAGCCGGGGCCGAGAACTCAATGACATAAATGTCACGAGTAGCCTTGTCGAAGAGCACAATATCAGGTTTGTTGTGATCTATCCGCCGGGTTGTTGCAAATGGCATGTTCCAATAAATTTTGCAACTGTCATTCTCAACAACCTGGGGAATATCTCCTGGCAGATAAGGCAGCACTGGTGTCACGTCAATACCGTAGCAATGACGAAGATAGTAGTACAGTACTCTCAGGGCAGCATTGTGACGCTGGATATATGCACCTCTCGCCAGCACAGGACATGCCGACAAAAGGTGCATAAGCGTCTCCGGATGTTGTTTACACCTCCTACAGGAAGTGTCCGGAAGCTGCACCTGGAGCACCTTGCTACGGTACTCAAGAGTGTTAATGACACCATCTTGGCAGGCAAATATGAACCCTTCAGTCTCGGACATCAGGCCAGCTGACTTTAAGAAGGAAAACGTCAGCTGGGTGGACAAGCCATGATCACGCACGTGTTTAAAGAACACGCTGTGCATGGACTTGTCCATCAGTTCGCCAAGGAGTAGTTTTTCCTCGGCGTTCCTGATGACGCTCTTAAATTCCTCCTTTCGGAGTTCCATAAGAGCGTTTATTTCTCCAAGACCAAGGGTTCTTGCCGCATATATTGCTGCCTTATACAAGAATGACCCCTTATGCGCATTTTCATGTTTATGTACAATTATTATTATTATTATTATTATTATTAGCCTCTTAGTTTTATTGTAAGCTTCCGAGTGAAATAGAACTTTTACGATTAAAGCAGGACTGGGCACGCCTGTTTTGATGGTACTTATTGGTCAATACAACTATCTACGGTTAAACCAGGTGTCTTTTGGAGCGGTGAATCGCATAACAAAGAGTTTGAATATTTTTACGGTCAAAACGGATCTGATATTTCGACTCGGGTACTCTAAGATTAAGTTTTCTCAGCTCTGGACCGGTTCCAGGAACCGTGATTAAAAATCCTGGTGGCGCCCTGATAATTATATCGTTGTTTAGTTTTGTTGTTTATTTATAAAATTGATTAGGGGCCAACCTGAGCAGGTAAAACTGTTACAATGAAAATGATTTTTTTGAGCTCAAAATGTATGAATACAATTTTGTGCGCTTAAGTATGAAATAAGCGGGAAGTTGCAGGGATGGCCTTGAGGGTCAACCATTTTTTTTTTTTTTTTTTTTTTAATCACCCTACTGAACATACAATTTTATTGAAGAATGTTTTTATAAAGAAGATTCAATTTTACTATAATTTCATTACTGACTATGCAGTAAATTATGTCACCATCACAAAATTTTAATAATACCCTTTTTTCTTGAAAATGATTGTCTATATCGAATAAAAATCGAAGAAACAAAATATTTGTAAAAATTGGACTGATGAAAATAAAAAATCATTTTGTTGATCAAATACATTGATGCAATTAAAAAAATTTTACTAACTAACAGAGAAATACACTAATTATAAAATAAATAATGATTGACTAAAACAATCAGTAGATATATCACCATTAGCGAAATGTGAAATTCACCAATTAAAAAGTAGGTAGCATCTTCACTTAAGCAGTTTTCACAACGTCACTCGAGTATTAATACTAGTAAATAATTAATTTTCTAGAGATTGTTTCAGCATAAAATTTGTAGAGAAAAAGTCTGGACATCGAGGGAATTTAGCTTTAATTACACAATTACTAAAAGTTTGACTAATTCATGTTTAGAAAGTGAGCTCAAAACTCCTAGTAAAATAGCAAAAATAGCAAAAATTTTCAGGGATGTTTCATACTGTCATTCGTTTTCAGATGGTATATGTGGTTTTCGATGTTATCTCACAAATTTTACACATTGACTACTGCTTAAATACTATTTGATAAAAATTGAATCATGGAATCTTAGCGATTGAAAAATTGGTATTTTTAGGTAGATAAATAAATTACATTAGTGACTTTTGTTCTTTGATTTTTTCTCACAAATTTTAACTGTGTGAATTTATCTGCAGATTCAGACGATAGTAGTAAATTTTGTATCCAATAGTTTAGTAATTTATGATGACAAGAAACATTCACTTACCTCGATGAAGCTCGAAATTATTGCAGAACGATGTTATTGAAAAAACAATGAAAATTAAAATTATTTTGTAGTGTAGTGGATTTGTTTTCATTTTCAAAACAATGAAATCTTTGACAGGTGGTTACAGCTGATGCTACTCATACTCATATCCATAAGACCAGTACGTTTTCTATCACGTCATGCGTGGAACTATTGAGACTTGCGCGTTTCTATAGTACACAACAATAATCGATAAAGAAGACACAAGTACCGATTATATTGAATACTTGTAACAAAATTATGGGATTTTTAATTTCCTGTTTAAATTACACGGAAAGTTATTTTTTTAACTTCCCACTAAGACAATCGAAGATTTTCAAAAATCGGGAAGTTATTGGAAGTTATTGGAAAATCTAAAGTTACAGGAAGCTTCCCTCACTACCCCCGCAAGGGTGCCACTGTGTGTGTGTGTGTGTGTGTGTGTGTGTGTGTGTGTGTGTGTGTGTGTGTGTGTGTGTGTGTGTGTGCGGCCGTATGTTAACCTCTAATAACTTTTGAACGGCTCGACCGATTTCATCGCGGTTGGTACCATTCAAAAGAACTTGACCAAACTTAGATTTTGATTATAACTTGGACCGATTCAAACTAGCAGATTTTGAAAAATCTCAAAAATACTACAAAAAAGTTTTTTTCTCACATATCGTTTTTTTGAAATAACCTCTAAACCGCTTTATCGATTAATTTCAAGAACTAATCAACTCTTACCATTAAAAATCCATGTCGATTGTCGTCGGCCTGGTCCAAATCGGTTAATTCGTTCGTGAGTTATCGTTAAAGAAAAAAATCGAAAAAATCGTTTTTTCTGAATTACTTCAAAGCTCCTTGTTCGATCGATTTAAACATAACTGTTCATGATGAGGCTTTAAAAACTGTATTGAATGCTAGCAACCACGTAACAATCGATTCATTCATTTAAAAGTTCTTACGGTTCAAAAATTCGAAAAATAGTGTTTTATTAAATTTCTAGCAGATTTGCTAGCTCGGAGACCTCAAAATGATACGAAAATGATTTTTTTGAGCTTGGAGAGCTCAGAAACGTTATAAATACAGTTTTGTGCGCTTGAGTATGAAATGAGCGGAAAGTTGCAGGGATAGCTTTTGAGGAAAACCGTTTCCCAAATTTTCATCTAAGAGTCTGTTACTCCAATGATTAATAATATTTTAATCTATAGTATTTCGCGAGTGAAGTAATAGAAACTGTATTAACTAATAAAAAAATGAAATTTCAGAAAAGTTGATGGTTTTGTCAAGTTTAAAGATTGTTACCCTGGCCCTCCAGCAATATATAGTACCATATTCTAAATAAATAATTCCATGAAAATTTCATCTCTTAATTCTGATTCTATCCCGAGTCGAAATCTCCAACGTTATTCCAACGTCTCAAACGTAATTCCAACTTCTTACGCATGTAATTATTCTTGCTTATATTCATTGTAACTTTTAATGTGCGATAATTATAAGATTCCCGTATTTTTCTCACGAAAATGAATAATAATTGAAATAAAAGAAAAACAAAATCTGTAATGAATATTAAAAGTTTCAGTCAAAAAAATTGCAGGTCTTATAAGTGGAGAAATCTGCCTAGTATATAACACATAACCAATAGAATTAAAAAATTTATTTTAAACAAGTGACAATTGAAGAGAATAAATTTGGTGGCAATAAAAATTCATTATTTCTCATTCAAAAAATTATAGGTTCCAGATAAATAATCACTACCATATTATACACTAAAACCTTCTCCAAAACAAACTGCATCTTATGGTATAAGTATTATTCCGATAGGTTCAGTAGTTTTCGCAGTATAACTGAACAAAAAAACCAGCACTTTATTTATTCAGTTATTAAACCAGAAAATATTACAACATATAGCATAATAAATGATATATCTGTCCTGTAAAGATGCAGAACATCTGTTCGTACGACTGGTATAAATTAAATTATAAATCAAGAAAGCTAGCTTACATAATTAATTAATTGATCATAGTAGTTTAAAGAAAATCATAAGTCACAATGCTTTATCCATCGAATTAGACTTATCTTTAGTAGTTTAGTTGTTCTAACAAAAAATTTTAATTTGTTTGGTTATATATCAAAATATTTAAAGGCCGTGAATTTTAGACTTTGACTTGTGATGTTTTCATTGATTTTAGGGAGTAAAATCGACTTATTTTTAGTATTGAAAAAAGTATTTGAAAGTTTTTGCCTGCAATTGTTGAAATAGAAAATAGGTGAGTTTACAATGAAAGTTTTTTGTATATTTAGAACATTACAATTTTCGTCTATAATAATTTTTTGAATCAGTCTATTTTGAGTTGATACTATAGAATTTCGAATGGTACTATAATCACCGCCCCAAGCAATTGTTCCATAGTTCATAATACTTTCAATCATTGCATGGTAGATTATTTTTAAAGTTTTTCTATTTATAAATAAACTAAGTTTATAGAAAACATATGTAAAAAATTTGAATTTAATTAATAAATTTTCAGTATGATAGTTCCATTTTAGACTACTATCAATGATCAATCTTAGATATTTGTAGAATTGAACTCTTTTTAGCTCCTCATTGACTAGATATAATTTAAACTCAGTTGGGTCACTATCAATATAACAACCAAAAGTAATAAACGAACTCTTATATATATTTAGAGATAATTGATTGACACACATCCACAAGTTAATTTCATTCAGCCAAGTAATCATTAAAGACTGAACATCCGACCAACATTTAGCAGAGCATAAGACAGCAGTGTCATCGGCATATAAAACTAATGAGTTATATATAACCACTTTGAGTATATCATTAATATAAAGAATATATAAAAGTGGTCCTAAAATCATACCCTGAGTAAAACTCACTTTTACATATCATTCCTTACTTGATATGCTATTCACTTTTACAGTTTAGGTTCTGTCATTAAGGTAACTTCTCAGCAGCTCCTCTAATATACTTCAAGTTTGACTAGCAAGATTGAATGGTAAACAGTATCGAATGCATTTGCCAAGTCGAGGAAAGCCATCATAGTTGGGCAACTTATGTCTAAATTATTGTATATATTGTTATGTCTTGGGAGAAAGGTTCAATTTCTTATTAAAATAACTTCCACAAATTTTAATGTCTAAACTACAGTCACTTTTAATTGTTTATTTTATAACATAAAGTTGCACTTCAACTGGAGAACTTATTGTTAATTGTTAAATTTTAACTAAATTGTAAATAATTATTCTGGGGTTAATTTTATAACATAATATTAAAGTAAGATCTTTGATTACAATTTTATAATTGATTCTTAAAGATTTTCTGTAACTAGGAATGCATAACAATCCGTAGTAGTGTATGCTATGAGTTTCATTCTGTAACTGATTAAAAGGTGTTAAAGAAAATACATTGCAGTTTTGAGTATCATTACGCCACGGGAATAAACTGGTAATATGGTGTGTTCTGCCCAGACGCTGGCGTATGAACATCACCGTCAGCAATTTTGAAAGATATAAAACTATCCTGTCTGTCCAAAATTAACTTATATTTGTTTACAATGTCTACTTATCTCGAATATAAATTTTTTTCCATTACTTCAGCAATATTAGATATAAGAGAAAATGGTCTGCAGTTAGAAATTAAAAGTTTATCGCCTGCTTTATGCAAAGATATAATTTCAGCAGTTTTTAATGCTTTAGACCATATGCCTTCATTCATTTATTAGTATAGATTAATATTTTTTCTCAGATAGATTTTTTTTTAACTATTTTTTTTTTCGGTCTCATCGTGAAATTTTGTTGCAAGTACCCAAAAAAAATTCCCCAAAAGTTTAGGCCCTTCATATTAATAATAAGTCCTCAACCAAGGCGTGTGAAGATTTCCCATTAAAAAAACACAGACACTCTGATCTTTTTGTATTTAAATTTCTATAGCTCAGTGGCATTTCATAGCATCGTTTCGACCATGGACGAAGTTTTTTTTCAATTGAATACTATACAAGATTATATATGGCGGCTAAGCTGTAACTCAAACCGACGAGGTAGTACAGGGCCTCGAAACTTGATTTTCCCATGAAATTCGCGTTTTTGGCATTGATCTCGTGAATGACATGAGCTATAGTAAAAGTATCAATATTAAACTTGTAGAAAATTCAATTTTCTACACGAAAAGGTCTTGAGCACCAAGTCGCTGAACTTAATATTTTCTAAGATAAGGTAAAAGCCCCTATTATTGATAGGGCCCCCTCTATTGACACCCTATTTAATGTTAAGATTTCATTATTAAAATCTGTTAATAATCATAATTGTTGACATTTAATGACAATCTTACATATTTTTTAAATTAAAAAACAGTAAAATTTAATTCCAAGGTATAAACTATTTACCTCAAAAAAATTTCATTTTTTTAAGTACGCCAAAACTGCTAATACAATTGTAATTTCTTAACAAAATTATTTAGAAAAACCGTATTTTCAAATCCATATTTTTCAATATTTTTTCATGTAATTGCATTGTTTAAAACTATTTTTGATAGTTTATAGCCAAAAGAACCATATAATCATTTACTTATACTTTATCGAGTTAAAATTAATTTTAAAATAGCGGATGTCAATGATGGAGACACAAAAATGAACTTGCGTCAACTAACAACATAGGCCATAATGTAGGGTAACCTAATCCCCTCAACATACATGTCAACGAATTAATGCTTACAGACTGTCATGTGATTTCATAAGAATCAAATTATTTGAGATTAGAAAAAATTGCTAAAAAAAAACCTGGTAAAAAAAATAGAAAAGCTAGGTCTTAAACGAATTTTAAAATAATGAAAATTATTGATAGTTCTGCATTAGTTTGTTACGTCCCGGTTACCTCACGGGTTTATGAGTAACCAGTAGAACAACTAAAGCTGGAGATAAAGATGTTACGACCTCCAGAGTCGTAAGTAGAGGTCCTCAAATTAACTCCGAAATAACTAACTACGGTGAATTAAATTATTAATAGATGAATTTATTTAATTAATAAAATACACTTTGAAAATATATGACAACTTTCGTGGAGTACGTAGTTATTAGCCTTCATGTTCTCTCGACAAGAATTAATTACCGAGCGTATTAAGATCGTAACTGTAAGATAAAGGAGAGCCACGAACTACCCGTGCACCCTGCTTATATCTCCTCGTCCAAGGGCTGCGCCTTAGAGAAGTAGGGTTGCGTATCAGGCCCCGAATGTCCTTATCTCTGGAGTTAATGCGTGTCGCGTTTCCGAGGTTTAATCGGATGACCCGCGCGCTGACTAAATTCCAGAGTCCAGGACACGCAGGCGTTCGTTATCAATTATTTATTTAGAACAATCTTCGAATGTTCTTAAATATACATACCCGGTGTTTTCTTGCAGATTAATATGGTATTAACTTGACAAGAATTTTGTGATTTTAATTAAAAGATTACAAATATTTCGTTTTATGTTTTTTTTTTATTGATTACTGACGATTCCTTTACATTCACTTAATCGGTACATAAGTCGGTAAAGGTCAGGTATAAAATGCTCGGCGAGCTTGGTCAGAGGTTTGTCAGTAAGAAAAGGCGCTCGGCGAACGTGGTCAAAGGTTTTTTTGGTAACTGTCTTATTCGATTTTTCGTCAAGCTATCGTCAGTCAAGGAGTGCAATTTTGGGAAGGGTATTTTAGCTTTTGGTTGGTGGAAAATAACTAGAGTTGGGGAATTGTTGATAAATGCGAGGATCCTGGAAAGGGTATTATTTATTTAACGCAGGGTTGTTTAAACGAAGCGTGGGAAGGTTTGCTAAGTTGGAAAATAGTCTGGTAACCATCTGATAAACAGATGGGTTGTAAAATTTTGTCCGTTTGTGTCGAAGGTTAGTCTCAGTCATTAAAGGGATTATTTAACAATGGCAATTACTTCAGTTAGACTATCATAAATTTCCGAATTTTAAGTTTTATGACGTCTTTGTGAAAGTCTGTCGAAATATTTTAGAAAACATGAGTAAACCTAAAAATACATTACAATTTTCTCTTAACTTATAAAAAACTAAAGTACATAACTGAACATTCTCCCGCCGTTGAGAGGGTCAACCGAACAACAATATAATACTAATGAACATAAAAATAATATAAAATTCAAAATTACGTAAGGTCTCTACTAAATGTCTTTCTTTTTTTTTTTTTTTTTTTTTTTTATTCCTGCTCGATAGGAGTGATTGGTAAAATAGCTAATTTTTTCGATTTACGAACAAATGAGGATTTCGCGGTTTTCACTCTGACGGTTCTAACAACACCGTCGTCACATGGTAAACACTCGATAACTCGTCCCAAGGCCCATTGTGAAGGAAGTAAGTTGTCTTCCTTCAGAATGAGCACTGTCCCAACGGTGATATTGGGTTCTGATTTGGTCCATTTGGTTCGTTGGATTATTTCAGTGAGGTATTCACGTTTCCAACGTTTCCAAAAGTCTTGTTTGACCTTTTGGATATGTTCCCATTAGGGTGGGTCAAAAAAATCAACTATTTTTTTTTTTACAATTCATACGGAAAAATGGGTTACTAGGCACCTTAAAAAAATTCTCACCAAATATGAACTCTTAATTTTAATAGGAAGATCCTCCGCGTCGCAGTTTTTCATTTTTTTCTCAGTCCAATAGAAAAAAATTCATTCCTCATCATTAATTGGTCGTACAGAAGAAATTTTTTTAAAATTTTGTAGGAAATTTAATGCTCTACAAAAAAGGTATCTTATGTTTTTTCCGTAAACCTCACCATTTCACTAATATTGAAGATTTAAGATTGATTATTTTAAGTCAAATGTCACTTTTGTTTATGAATTTTATAACTCGACAAGAAATGGCTATTATTGAATGGGCAATAGAAATTTTTGTAGCAAATTAACTGCTCTATAAAAATGGTATCTTATGTTTTGGCGATTAAATTAATCGTTCAAAAGATATTCATCATCAAACTTTCATGTATATCGATTTTAAGAGTTTTTGATTAAATAATCGAAAAATTTCAATTTAATCTATCAGTTTTGAGAAAATTTACACGAAAAAAATTTTTTTTCATCAACTGAGAAACTTCAAAATGTTTTTCAAGCTTTTTTTTATGTGTAAGTATTTTTATCTACATTTAAAAAAATAAATTGTACATTATTTATCGCTTAGTTAATCATTTATCAATAAAAAAAGCAAAGTTTTCATTATAAATATATTATGATTTCAGTTTTAGAGAAAAAAATGTCCAATTAGTTATAAGAAAGTTTTTTATTTCAATTTTCAACTGAGCTATTTATTTTCAAACAATTTTTTGTTGCAAGTAGGGTAGTTTTTTCGATGCTCTTTCACAACTTGCAATAAAAATTGAAATTGCTCTTCGTCTTTCGTTAAGCATTGGTTATATTCACTTACTAATGCGACACCTCGCTCTGCCACATCATTAACAACTTTCAATTGTGCGAAAAATTCTTTATTTTCATTATAACTCTCATCAGTAGACCATAAATCAATATTTTTGTCAAGAAAATCATACGGCAGATCAAAGATCTCAAAAAGTTTTAATGACTTCTTAGAAACAAAGTCACTTATATTTTTTTGCAGAATTAAATGTAAATTTTTCTATCAATAATAAATCTTCTTGCTTTAGAATCTGTACCTTCGCGAGTCTTAACAGCTTCGACAATATTCTTCTTTATGTTTAATGGAACGGTATCATCAAAAAGTGATAAAATAGCAAGTTCATCACTTAAGTACCATAAATGTGAAGTCATTTTTTCACATGTAGCCAAGGAAATTAAAGAATTAATTTTACTGTACTCAATTAAATTTTTCATAAACTCTAAGTCGTGATTAGCAGCAGAAGTCGCAGAAGTTTATGAAAACCAAGCTTTTACATACACCATAACTATAAAAAAGCCCATTCGGCCACAGCCGAGATGGAAGGTAGATTTCTTGAAAAATAAAGTATAATCAATTAGGAAAGAAACTATTCTCATGTTTTTCTTATATATTTGTATAAGTTCTCAAAATTTACGAAAAAATAATTAAATCTGGCACCTAAAATTTCTATAAACGAGTTGAAATATTGATTATATCAGTAGATAAAATCCAATTTAATTTCTGTTAATTTTTTTTGGTTATCTGTGATATAATATTATTTAAAAATGGAATTTATCTAATCCAGATTAACAAATTGGATATAAAATTGAATTATTTTAAAAGAAATGAATTTAGCCGCTATGTTTTTGATTATTTATTAACATTTAACCTCAAACAAAAGACCTATCATTTAATAACATTAGTATTTATTTTTTCAAAAATATCTTGAGAATAATAATTTTTAATTTACATCTTGTAAATATGGTGAAGATTAAAAAGTTATACATAAATCAACGCACCGAAAACGTAATTTTTACTATTTTGATCATTTTGAAGAGATACTATTTCTGAACTAATCGAAGGATTTTACTCATTTTAAGGCTCATGCAAGCTAATTATCCAAGGAATTTGTATACTAACTTTTATTAGGATCTGGTGAGAATTCTCGATAGAATAGAATTCATAAGTCGCCTGTACTACACATTGCCTGAAAATGGTTCGATGGAACTCTTAACTTTGATAAAATAACTAAAAATGGTCAAAATGTCAATGTTATATACGTCAAATTGAAGGTAATTTTATGAGCTTTCACATGAATTTGTCAAAAATTAACTATCTTTTTTCTATCAAAAGTTATACATAAATGAAGTTACCAAAAACGCGATTTTCATATATTTTTCACTATTTTGATAATTTTGAAGAGCTACCATTTCTAAAGTTATTGACGGATTTCACTCATCTTAGAACTCATTCAAGGTAATTACCCAAAGAATATGTGCACCAAGTTTCATTTAAATCCGTTGAGAATTGTAGACGCTATCGTGTCCACAAGCCGCGTTATATTACATATATATATATATATATATATATATATACATAAATATATAAACTTTTTGACTAATGCTAGTTTTGAGCCTTACTCGACTATATAAGAGATAAAATGACAAAATTCCGTGTAAATTCCGACATGAGGGCCAATGCAATAGATAGATTTCTATGAAATCTACCTAAAAATAAACATTTTTAGGCAATAAATTGCCTTTGCCATCCATCTTGCATGATGAACTGCACCAGGACGCTTGAAGAAAACTTGCTCTTGTCTCATTTCTCCCAGAAAAATTAATGACAATTCCAATATTTTTTTATAGTTATCTCGGGGTTGCGATAACTACCAAAAGTAATCAATTATTCGTAAAAAATCAAAAATTATCCTCTACACTTAAAATTGTATTTAAATAATACCTGTAAGTATCGCTTAATAAATGAAGATAGATTATTTTTTTCATTCGTAATAATATTAGCAACAATACTATCTTCAACACCAGATTTATACTTCGTTTTATCGAATGTGTCCCAAAATTTTTTGAATCTGCCAAATATTGGAACATTTGGTCCGGATGATACTGGCCAATAGACTTCGAATGCACTCCTTAAAATGATCTCATAAATATGATGGCGACATGGTAACCAAATTAATTCTTTTCCTAAGGCCTTTTCAATTTCTTTACATGTACCATGATGGATTCCTGTATAGTAAAAATAGATAATTACACTTTAAGTTCTGTATTTAATAAAAATTGTAACGCATATTTAAAATCTATAAATAAATAAAGAATTATAACTAATGGGCACGTGTCGAAAATTTAATTAATGTATGAAAACAATTCAACTAGAACGATGAAAATAAAATTTTCTTTTAAATATTTTATCATTGATTAGTTACCCGTATTAACCGCAGTCGTGTCAAAACACATCGCCTTGATGTAACTAATAATACCCCATTGATTTAACGTTGACAAGATGGTTGCTGTTTGATTTTCTGCCGATCCACTATTCATTTTTGGAACTCCAAGTAACTGCTCAGTACCAAAAGCAGTCAAAATAATCGGTAATCGATCCACAAATTTCGATTCAGAAATGTCATTCAGTATTTTCCCATCCCAATGCACGACATATTTATCATGAGCTTTGAAGTTATCTTTTAGTCCTATAGCAATGTCTTTTCGTAAGAGCATGCGAGTTCGTTGAATTGTTCGATAACTAAGAGTTGTATCTTCTACATTAACACCAACACTTGATAGAACTGGAGCAATAATGAACATCGCATTTCTACTACTAACATTAGCTCTGTCGAGTGCTGAGATAAGCTCTGGAGTTAGAATATTTATTTTTGCTCGTGTTGTCGGTATTTGAGGCACATACTCTAAATCTGAACCGAAATTTGTAGCTTGACTTAATGTAAGGGTTGAAGATGACTCTGATTCCTCACTTCGAACAATCTCATGGCTGGTTGAGGGTTGATTCAAATCTAAAATAAGCGTTGTTATTTAATTAATGGAAGCAAAAATATGGAACTCATTCATTTTGACATCAAATAAGGAACACAAAGAGTTTTTTATTTATCATCTACGAACATATTGACATTTATGATATAATTAATTAGAAAAACAATAATATACTTTATTATTCATAATTTATAATCAATTTAATTTATTTTCAATTCTGATTAAAATTTATAATAATTAAATGTTGTAAATACTCACGACTTTCATCTACTTCCATCGTATTCATAGTACTGTTTAATTTATTTGGGTTATTTGAAAGAATTTCTTTCCGGGTATCACTTTTTTGATTTGAATATAGTTCACGAATATCATTATCAAGCAGTTTTATTGATTTATGATCTACAATATCAAATAATGCTTTGATTTCATTCTGAAATATTATTACATTTTTGTTTTGGGCTGATGATTTTTTTCGCACAAAAGATTTTTGCAATTTCAACCATCGGTTATGATAGCGAAGAATTTTTTGTATTACATTAGTTGATCCACTAGTCGGAATCTGGTTGTTTTTCCATAGTTCAATAACTTGATCAGTTGCATTTTTAGCACTTTGTTTGATAGAACATTTTAACACTTTGAGCTGATAAAAAAAAACACTCATAACCTCTTTCACTGTTGGCAACTTACGTTCTGAAATTTTTTGCATGGGTTTTCCGATCAAATGAATTTCCTTATCCATATTTTCGATAAATATATAAATTTATGTAGTGACCGCAAAATTTGTAAATATTTAATCGTTTTATCACATATACAAGATCATAACTTGTGGAAACACTAGAAATGCTGTAGAAAATGTAAACAAATAAAAACAATATAACTATAAAGAAAAATGTAGGTGGCGCTAGTTCACAAGGGAAACAGAGTAAATAGAATACAAAACAAAAATTCTCTACAGAAGAAATTTTCCCAAGGACAATATACAGCTGTAGTGGAAAAATTTTTTAAGACGTTTTGAAGACGTTATAAAAAAACAACATGATCGTGATTTCTAATGATGAAAAATAAAAAGTTTGGAATTATTGAATAAAAATTTTGAAAACAAAATTCAAATAATACTTACATTAAAGACAAAAAATGAAATTTTCTCAAAACTGATAGATTAAATTGAAATTTTTCGATTATTTAATCAAAAACTCTTAAAATCGGTATACATGAAAGTTTGATGATGAATATCTTTTGAACGCTTAATTTAATCGCCAAAACATAAGATACCATTTTTATAGAGCAGTTAATTTGCTACAAAAATTTCTATTGCCCATTCAATAATAGCCATTTCTTGTCGAGTTATAAAATTCATAAACAAAAGTGACATTTGACTTAAAATAATCAATCTTAAATCTTCAATATTAGTGAAATGGTGAGGTTTACGGAAAAAACATAAGATACCTTTTTTGTAGAGCATTAAATTTCCTACAAAATTCTTAAAAAAATTTTTTCTGTACGACCAATTAATGATGAGGAATGAATTTTTTTCTATTGGACTGAGAAAAAAATGAAAAACTGCGACGCGGAGGATCTTCCTATTAAAATTAAGAGTTCATATTTGGTGAGAATTTTTTTAAGGTGCCTAGTAACCCATTTTTCCGTATTAATTGTAAAAAAAAAAATAGTTGATTTTTTTGACCCACCCTAGTTCCCATGTATTTAAACGATTAGTAGGAACATCGGTGAAATTTCGGTCGCGTAGGTTGGTTAATGGAATCACCAATCAAAAAATGGCCAGGTGTAAGGACTATGGGATCATTGGGGTCAGAGGAAATGGGAGTAAAAGGGCGCGAATTCAATATGGCTTCAATCTCGATTATTAGAGAGTTGAATTGTTCGTAGGTAAACAGCATTTCTAGTCCTGCGACATGCATCAAATGACGTTTGAAGCTTTTTACTGCAGCTTCCCATAAGCCACCCACGTGAGGTGCCCATGGTGATATAAAATGCTATTGAATTCTTTTGTTGGTTAGGTAAGCGTTGATTTTATCTTGAGCATCAATAGTATGGAGTTTTGCGGTTAATTCTTTCAAGATCTTGTTTGCTCCTACAAAGTTAGTTCCGTTATCACTAAAGATATCCTGGCATAAGCCGCGTCGTGAAATGAAGCGTCTTAATGCTACAATGAAACCTTCAGAGGACAGGTCGGTAACTAATTCTAAATGGACAGCCTTTATAGATAAGCAAACAAATACAGCAACGTACGATTTTATGGTTGTTCGATTATAGCATTTTTTCTCTTTCAGTAGACATGGTCCACAGTAATCAACTCCAACTTGACTGAAAGGGCGAGTTTCCCATAAGGTAATTAGGTGTTGGAGGTTTTGTTTTTCAACATTGTAGGCATCCTTTCAGAACCTTGAAAACTTGACTTCTTCCATCGATAATCCAATATTTACGTCGGAGTAAATATAATGTTTGATGAACTCCGGTATGCAAATGTACATTATGATAATGTCGAATGATTATGTTGGTAACATGATTATTCTTTGGTAAAATGATGGGATGTTTTGTGTTATAGGGTAATTCTGATGAAGATAATCATCCACCTACTCTCATAATTTGGTGTTCGTCCAATTTTGGAGTTTATTAATTTGGCGCTATCCTGGGTAAAGGTTCCAGACTCGTAATTCTTTTATTTCCTTTGCAAAAGCTTGTTGTTGCACATCTGTTAAAATCCGAATCTCCATATCCCGTAATTCCTTTATAGTTAAAGGACCTTTTGTTTTACAACGTTGAACAAATCTGAGACAATAAACTCATGAACGGATCATCCGATTATAACTTGAAAATCTGGTAAGGTCAACAAATTTATAAGGTATGGTTACTAGACAGGTAGCTCTCCGTTGCTCAGGTATCTCCTTTAACAATGGTAATTGATAGGTTGGCCATTTTTCGGCAGGTTCTCTTAGCCAAGATGGCCCATGTTTCCAGATGTTCATTGAGGTAAATTCAGCTGGTATAACTCCTCTTGATACAAGATCTGCTGGATTATCTTTTGTCGGAACATGTCTCCATGATTTGACATCGGTTTTTGTTTGAATATCTGAAACTCGGTTGGATACAAATGTTTTTAACTGGTGTGGTGAGGTATTTAACCAGTTAACAACAATGGTAGAATCGGTCCAATAATCTATTTTATCAAAGGTCATTTTAGATGCAGCGATTGTGGCTTTTATTAAAGATGATAACAGTTGAGCTCCACATAGTTCAAGTCGAGGTATGGTAATAGTTTTTAAAGGGGCTACCTTTGACTTGGCGCATACTAGAAGTACCTGGATCTTTCCTTGAGGGTCGGTCACTCGCAGGTAGATACAGGCTCCGTATGCCTTTTCACTGGCGTCACAGAATCCATGCAATTGTAGTTGTTTTGTATTCGGTGTAACAATAGTTCTTAGAAATGATTCCTGGTTTAATACATTAAGTTGAGTGCAATAGGTTTTCCATTCTGTATGCAGTTGGATAGGTAAAGATTCATCCCAATCTAGTTTTGCATCCCACAACTTTTGGATAAGAATTTTTGCTAAAATAATGACTGGAGCTAATAAACCGAGAGGGTCAAATATTTTTGCGACTTCCGATGAAATGTTTCGCTTGGTGATTTTGGTTTGTTCTAGAAATACAATAGGTTTAACTGTATAAATTATATTGTCAGTTTTGGATTCCCAACATATACCAATTGTTTTTAATGTCGAGTCACCTAACTGCAAATGAGGGTTTATATTTTCTTGAGGTACGTTTTTTAATACAGCAGAGTTGTTTGAGGCCCATTGACGAATTGTGAGTCCGGCCCTTCTTAGGATTTGTGTTACTTGTTGTCTAATTTTTATTGCCTTTTCCACATCTTCAGCTCCTGAGAGTAAATCATCTACATAAAAATCTTCTTTTAAAACCTTTGCTGTTACAGGAAACTGTTGTCCTTCATCGTCGGCTAACTGATGTAAACTTCGTATAGCCAGGTATGGAGATGGTCTAATTCCAAAGGTCACGGTATCTAATTCGTAGGTTTGTATTTCATTATTACTGTTTCTCCTCAGGATGCGTTGGTATTTTCGGTCTTCTTTTCTAATTAAAAATTGTCGGTACATTTTTTCAATATCTCCTGTAATAATGATAGGGTGTTTTCTAAAACGTATTAATAATGAGAATAAATCAGACTGAATGGTAAGTCCAGTGAATAATACGTCGTTTAAAGATACACCTGTAGTTGTATTTGCAGATCCATCAAATACAACTCGTACTTTTGTGGTCATACTGCTGCTTTTAATCACGGCGTGATCTGGTAGGTAATAATTAGGTGTGTTTGAAGGTGAAACATTGACTGGTGACATATGGTTGAGGTCTAAATATTCTTGTAATACATTGTTATATTGAACTTCTAGGTCTGGGTCATTCTTTAATTTTCGTTCGGTACTTTTTAATCTTTTTAACGCAAGATGGTACGATTCTCTAAGATCAGGACTGTTTGGGTTAAATGGTAATGCTACGATATATCAGCCATCGCGTGTTCTTGATACGTGTTTCTGAAAATGAAGTTCACACTGTATTTCTTCTGGTGTAAGTTTACTGTTGGTTGGACATTCTTCAATCTCCCAAAACTTGGTTAAATCAAAATGAATGGTACTGGTTGCATGACACTGCGGCGCAGTGACATTTTTACTTGTTGGTGCAGCTCCTCCTACAATCCATACAAGTAATGTCTTTTGAAGAAATACTTCTTGTTGGTTTGATAGTGACAATGGTATTTGTCCGATAGATAACACTGATAGTGTGGTTCCTGCCCCTATGAGCAGGTCAATAGGTCCTTGTTTATGAAAGGTTGGGTCAGCTAACTTGATATTTGCAGGTATCTTTAACATTTCTCGTTGAATTGGTTGGTTTGGTATAACATGTGATATGGTCGGAATGATTAAAAAGGTCAAAGTTCTCTTAAAATTATTCACACGAGAGGTAATGGTAGCGGTAGTTATTTTGTTGCAATAAGTGGCCATGGTATTAAGTGCGCCGATAGGTATACGACAGGTAGTAGTTTTTAATCTTAAGGTCTCTGCTAAACTTTGGGTCATGAAATTTGTAGTGGAACAGGTATCAATGCCCTGCATGACATGGCTTTTTGGTCTTTATCTAACACATTTAATATGGCTGTAACCATAATGTCATTTGAGAATGTGTCCACTACTAAGGTAATTTGTCTCCCTTTTGATGCAGGTAGGCTATTTGTAAGTAGGTCTTCCTCTTCTAGTCAGGTGCGGTTATTATTATTATTGTTGCTGGATTCAGACCTTGGAGTAACTGATGAATTGTCGGTAATCTCAAGATGTAATAATGTGTTATGCCGTTTTGAACATTTTCTGCATGTACCTTTGGAATGGCTTGATTTTACTGCATGATTCTTTCCAAAGCAATTGAAACATAGCTGGGCATTTGAAACAGCTTTGCGTCTTTCCTCGACCCTCAGCTCACGAAATTTGTCGCAGGTATATAATCGGTGACTTTCTTCGCAGACGGGGCAAGTAACTGAGGTTTCATGCTGATGGTTTGGTGTATGTTCCTTGACATTGTTTGAATAAAATGCTTGAGATTGTGGTCGATGGTGGGTTGCTTTTGAGTTACTTACATTTGTGTCATTGCGGACATTGTCTCCGCAAACTGCTCTTTTTTCTAAGAACTTCAACAGGTCTTTGAACGATGGTATTTTGTCATCTGAAAGGGTTAACTCCCAATGCCATGCTATCGTGGGACTAATTTTAGATAAAATTAAATCTACCAATGGAATATCCCAAAAACAGACTGGTGCTTTGAGATTTTCTAAAGCTCTGGTGTGCTGGTTAAAAGTATCTACGAGATGACTGATCGCTGCTGGAGAATCTTTCTGCAAACGTGGATATTCTCGCAGAACTGACCAATGACGACGGGTGAGTCGCCGGGTTGACTCATATCGATCTTTTAAAATCGAAACAGCAACTTGATAATTTTCGTCTGTCAATTCAAGAGATTCAATCGCGTTTGCTGCCTTTGTGCTGAACGCTGTCCGGAGAAAATGTAGTTTTTTAACCGGTCTTAAATTGTACTCGTCAAGTACGGCTTCGAATAAATTAAAAAAGGAGAACCAATTTTCTGGAGCTCCGTCAAAGGTAGGTATGCTAATGGGTGGTAGTGCTGAAGGGACTGGTGTGTTTACAATGGTTCCGTTGGCTGCTGCTTGGTTCACTGCAGGTACTGGTGGTGGATTTGCCTCTTGTAGCAGTGTTTCAGTACGGGCGACTTCCAGGTTATATAATTGTACATACGCGGCACGATTATCTATTTCTTTCTCATCTAACTCTTCTAATTGACCTTGAATTTTTTCAAATTTTTCGAAAGCTTTCCGGACCGATTCGAGAGATGATCTGATATAATTGAGGTTACGTTGATCAGGATTATCGTCTGCTGCGTCTAAAATCTTCTTCAGGGTGGTTATCATAGCCTGAATATGCCCGCGTTGTCTTTTAAGTCGCGTGAAATCGGCCATATTGATTTAAATAGGATGAATATATATACCCGGGAAAAAATGATCAAACCTGATCAGACATGAACAGGCATGAGTCTTCAGGCCTGATCAGGCATGAAAAATGACCATGCCTGACCAGACCTGGTCAGGTCTGATCAGATCTGTTCATGTCTGACTCGATCAGGTCCAAAAAAAAAAAGTTGTACCTGTGGGGATTCGAACCGTAGACGCCGCGCTCTCCAGACTGTTACTTTACCTCTTGACCATATGACTTATCTTTACTGTAAAGGTATCTTTCAAACTACTTCAAGTAATTTAAATTTCATACATGATTTATCTTTACAGTTAAGGAAGTTAACTATGCCTAGTTTATTAATTATTAATAATTTATTATATATCAGAGTTATTTGTTTAAAACGGATATGTATTTTTTTTGCTCCATTAACATGGCCCGATCCAATTGTATACAATCGGATAGGATTATATACAATTGTATATGATTATATACAATTTATATATAATTGTGTACGATTGTATACGATTGGATCGGGCCATTTTCTATATCCAATTTTATACGATTGTATAAAATCTTTTTTCATCGGGTTACGAGTCAGAAAAGAATGCCTAGTAAAGATACTTTATTTGATAATGTAATGTATACAGCGTACACTATACATCTGACGTACATCTAACTATACCTATAGTGTTTGTGTCAAACAACTGTGAGTATTTTTAAACGTGAATTAATAAATAAAAATATAAACGCAATAATAAAAAAACTACACAATGAAATAATAATTAGTACAATAGTTGTCTAATAAAATTTATGAAATTTTACAAAGCTTCAGAAAATTTTATGAATTTATACAATTGAAATTTTATAAAATTTCATTAAGTTTTATAAAATTTCATGACGTTTCCTGAAATTTCATAAAGTTTCATCAAGTTTTATAAAATAACATAAAATTTCATGGAAACATCGAATTTCACAAAATTGTGACTGAGATCCCAAATAATTTTTGGGATGAAATTCTATGAATTTTTATAAAATTTTTAAAAATTTTATGAAATTTGATGAAATTATATAAAATTTTATAGAAATTTGTGTGTATAGTGAGAAAGAGAGAAAAAAAATTTTGGAAGAGAGAGAAAAAAAAATCTGTTTCTATATGTGCGTCTGTGTTTTATTACTTTTAGAATAAAAATTTTATTTTAATATATGTATATATTTCCTTTAGGATTCATATTTTTCCTTAAGGAAAAAAAACGATTTGTTTGAGAAAAAAAAAAAGAGAAAAAACATTTCGTAGTTATACGTTTTTATTTATGCGCAATTTTTGCTCTGTCACATTGAACTATTTTTCTCTTTCCCTGTTTTATTTCTATTTTTGTATCATTTTTATCAGCGAATATTTCGATTATTTTGTATAGACCTAAATAGTTATCATCAAATTTACCTGTTTTTTGATTTTTGACTAAATAAATGTTTTGACCTATTTTAAAGTTAATCGGATGTATATTTTTATCATATCTAAATTTTAATTTTTGTTTTGCTTTTTCTAGATTTTTCCTAGCTTCTTTTTGAGTTTCTAACAGTCTCGTTGCGTGATTTTTAATATAGTCAGCGTACGTAGGTATGTCGTCTAGGTAAGAGAATTCTGACGGTAAACGAGCTTCTTTACCAAACACTAATCTATAAGGTGTAAATTTTGTACCTTCGTGTACACTAGTGTTGTATGCTAATGTCGCTTGTGGTAACCATCGGTGCCAATCGTTTTCAGTAGTATAACGCTTGATATAATCTGTTAGAACTTGATGACTTCGTTCTAGACCACCGTTTGCTTGTGGTCTAAACGCAGTTGTCTTTATTTGTTTAATTTTAAATGTTTTTGCTAAGCAAGTCATAACTTTTCCTATAAAAGCTTGACCTTGATCGGTTAGAATAACTTTTGGACATCCGAATTTACAGATAAAATGTTGTACTAAAGCTTCTGCAATATCATTAGCAGTCATTGTTACTAACGGTATCGCGAAACAAATTTTTGAAAGGTCGTTCTGTATGGTTAAAATGTAAGAATAACCGTTTTCTGACGTTTTATTTGGAACTACTATATCTAATGCTAATTTATCCCAAATTTGTGCTGATGTACCTGTAATTACCATCGGTTGTTTAGTTTTTATTCTCACTAATTTCTCTTTTTGCCCTCCGGGCGGAAAGTGGCAACATTCGTCCCGCTGCGCTAAACAAAGTTGCCGCTTTCCGTCTTCGTTGGATAAAAAAATAGTATACAGCCCTTAGGAAGTAAAAAAGAAAACCTCAGATCACATGTTTGTTGATCTGAGGTTTTCTTATTTTCAACAATTACATGTGATCTGAGGCTTTTCTTATTTTCCTTCCCAAGGGGTGTAATATACTATTTCTGACAACTGATGCAGTTTCTTACAAAATCTTCTACCTGTATTTTTATATTGTCCCAAAAATATCTTTAATTCTATTGTATGTCTTTGTCACTTCTTTATGACCTACCATTGGGGTTTCATGATTTTCTAGCATGATTTTATACCTATCTTCTACTGGAGCAATTATAATTAAATCTTGTCACTGGGTAAAATTACCCTTAATCGATACGTCGCCGGATATCGATAATTATTCGACATAGGACTGGCACGTCTCGATCTTCGGGCCTAAAAAGAGAATAAGAGGGGATAGTTTTGGGTTATTATAGGTGAGCCGTGCAGTGAAAAAAGGAGAAGTAGTGTGACCGCCAGAGAGAGTGCCACGGGAAATCAAGAAGGACCGATCCCCGGAGTAGTGACGAGACGAAGGAAGTCAACTACAACTGGGACTTCATCCTCAACGAGTTAGTTAGATCGTTGTTTTATTCGTTAAGGTATCAAGAATTACTCTGTGGGAAAGAAGTGGACCGCGGTTTATCCAATACTCAGTTACTTCTCCTTTTCCATTTATTAATTGGATCGTTTCATCAATTTAATAATTCACTTTTCTCAATAATTAACATTTATAATTCAGTAGTTGATTAAATAAAATTTTTTATTCGCTAGTTCCGTTGAGAGTACCTCAAGAGGGTTTATACCCGAGGACTCCTCAAGGACCTTGTGGTATTAATTGTCATAAAAATTTATTATTTGATTAGTTATAATTAATTCCGAACATCGGGAAAATTGATTCACGTATAACTGTTTTGTTTAATAAAATAAAATCGAATAGAAATTCTTCGAGAAAATTCCATGGTATTCTCGCAGATGAGTTAAGCATTCTGTAAAACGTGCAACGCAGTTAACGTATACCCAAGGTCAAAAACTCACCATGCGCTAACATAAAAATTGGCGTCTGTTTTGTGCGCGCAGATATTTTATTTAATGTTAATTATTGAGAATTTGTTTTACTAAACCTGGCCAAAAATTTATGATTTCAATTAAATGAGAATTTTGTCTATCATTTAATAATTTTTAATTAACTAATCGGGAAATCTCACGAGGAAATTTTATATTGAATTTAAGTTCCGGAAAAATTTTATCCCGTTAATTTTATGTCGTCATCGTGAAAAAATTCCTAAGCAATTATTTAGCAACGTGGCTTATTAAGTCCGAGATTCGTATATTACAATTGTTAAAAAAAAAATCTACAAGAATTTGATTATTTTATGTTGAGAATCAAACTCGTGACTAGTTTTGAATCAAAATTATAAGTCGGATTAAATTCGGATTTTACAGAATTAAATTGTTAATTGAAAATATTCGGTAAATTTAATTATTATCTCATGACTGAATTTGTTGAGTCAATGTAGTAATTTGCAAAAGTAAATTTTTTCAATTTCTCTGTATTATTCGAAAAAAACAAAACAAAGTAAATCAGTGTGTGTGTGTGAAGAAGTGTGGGTAATGTGTGATAAAGAGTATAAAACGAACTCTACTTGTTGATAGTTTGCCGAGTAGAGTGATCCAATTCTTAGAGCGTGAGAGTCCGGTGGACAGCGAGATTTAAGTAGATACCGCAGTATAGACGCTCCGTAAAAGGGTACTGTCAGGATTAAGAAAATTTTGTGTGTAAGTGTGAATGTGTGCACTTTGTTATTTTATTTTGTTATAAATAAATACCGGTTAATTTTGTTAAATACAAATTTATTTATTTCAGATCACCTTCCTCACTCTCTCTCCCTGTAAGATAAGCTCTCTGCTCTGGACCGGTTCCTGGAACCGTGATTAAAAATCCTGGCGGCGCCCTTTTGTTAATAGTTTTAGTTTTCAATTTTTTTTAGTTAATTATTCAATTAAGGAGCCAATCTGAGCGGTAAACACCGTTACAATCTCTACAAATTATAAATTTAATTTCTGTTCCCGCAAAAATCTTTGTGATAATACTCTTTATTTTAGACCACACGGTTTCACTTAAATTACCTCGACCTTGTGATATTCTTATTGTTTTAATATCGTAATTTAATAGATAAGTTTTTAAATTTTTGAAAGCTTTTAAATAATCACTCTCTGTCAGATTATCTTTACTAATACTGTGTGTTACTAAAGTGACTACCTTTTTTCGAGAAGTACCCATTTTAATTATATCACCTAATTATGTGCGTTATTTGGTTGTAATTTATTTAAATATCCCATTTCTATAAGTTCCTTACCGATATCGCTATGTACTGTATCGTCTGCATTTATAAAGCATAAGTAACTATTTTTCTGCATTTCTAAATTATCTTTTGTTTCTAATATATTTTCGTTACTAAAATCATCTGAAATATTTGAAAAATCTGAATCCGTTGAATTAACATCTGAATCATTATCATCTTCGGGTGAATTGTCATTATCATCATCAGGTGGGTCGTTATTATCGTCACGAGGTTGATGATTATTGTCGTCATTAGGTTGATCATTGTTAATATCACCACCATATGCTACTAATTTATTTATATTATTAGTCTCTTCTGTATTTGAATCTAATCGTTGTGAGTCTATTTGGTTATTACTCTCATTATTTCGTCTGTCATCATCAGACTCGTCTATGTATGAAGTGTTTACTGTCTGATTTGAATTGTTTTGAGTTTCGTTTATAGTTGTATTTTCTTTTTCGGGATTTTCTATATTTGGAATGGGTAAATTAGGATTTTTGGGTTCTGTTTGTACGTCGATATGATCGGTATCTTCGTGTTTTTGAGTTTGGCTCGCTTTATGTGAATTTGAATCATTTTGTGAATTTAGTGGGATTATAGAGTTTATGTTTTTATCTTTAAAAATATTATTATCGGCTATTGCTGATAATTTTTTTTTTGTTTTCGGAATTTATCTACATATGAATTAGCGTTACTATTATTATTTTTGAGTGCTTTGAATGTTTCCATAATGTCAGGTAATTTAATGTTCATCCTTTTTGCAACTTTATTGTTGAATTGTTTACTTTGAATTTTCTTGGAAAGCGTCCGTATTTTCTTTGGTATATGTTTATGTGTGTGTATGTGTGCTTGTATTATCTGATCCACACGTATATGTTTTGGGTTTACGTTGTCGCGTTGACCTGCGTAATGGTGGAGGGTCATTAGACTTTACGGTTTGAACTATCTCTTTTCTATCATCTTTATTAATATCTATCGGTTTGTCTGTTGTTTTATTTTCTGTCTGAGTAATAGGTGTCGGAGGTATTTGTTCGTCAGATAAGTCTACTGTTGTTGATTGTGTGGCGTTTGAAGTTTCGTGTACGTCTTCTGTAGACATATTGTTATCATTATTATTATGGATAAGAGCTTCAATTGTTATATGGTGAGGGTTGTCGTCATCTTCATCTGAAGACCACGGTACCGCGCCTCCCATATCTTTTGATTTTTGTTTAATTAATTTATTCGGTGATTTTTGAGAAATTGGAATTGTTTCTATAGGAGATTCTGAACTTATATCATTTGAATTACTTGAATATATTCTTGACTCTACGATTTCTGATTCTTCAGTGTTTAATTCGTCATCTGAAGTGTCAATAATTCTAAACGTAGTGTTACTAATGTTTTTATTAATTTTCTTATGCGCACGAAAGATTGGAGAAGGTGTAAAATCTGCGTAATTTCGTGTTCTTTTATGTTAAAGAGATATGAAACCAGGGCTATGTTCAATGTCGAAATCTAAGAATTTAAATCCAAAAAAAAAAAAATAGAAAATTTGAAAAATTATTATTGTCTTAATCTGCCGAATCCGAATCACGAATAGGGTCAATTTTTATCTTAATTGCCTCCTGTCAACGTTGCGATGATAAAATATGTCAACAACGCTCGATACCTATAATTGTTAAGATTATTTCGGTCGCAAACGGTTTTGCTAACTGGACCTTAGAGTTTGAACTTTCAACAACTCTAAACTTTAATTTTCATGAAACTTGGCTTCTATAGGTACATTGGAAATAATTATGCTGCTTGATGCTCAAAAATCTAGCGATTTTGCACGCTTGTTTATAAATAACATCCCTTTCAATGAAATCCATTTCGGATTCTTTTGAGACCTGTTATCTCGTGAAGTATAAAATTCACTAGATTAAAAAAGATTCATAAGTTACATAAAAAATAACTTTATTTCAATTAATTAAGATAATTTTCCACCAACAAACCTATAATTTTCGTAAACATATCACAAACGTTCTTCTCATTTATAAATCAACAGGTTATGCACACCTATCTGCTCGGCATAGTCATCCCAGGTGTCTGTATACACTATCACAAAAATACCTCGCCTTTACAACAGTTCTGACACTAAACACTCAACCAACAGACTTGCGTTTAAAAAGCAAGCAGTATTTTCTAACTCGATTTCTGAATGATTTAATTTCAAGGCCACTGTTGTTGTTTTCTCTTTTTCTCCAAACAAATGAGCGTTGAATGTGCTGCAAAGTCTTTTTAATGAATTCCTCTTCATCCGAGCTGATCGAATGGAGAAACAACTGGTTTTTGATACTCGTAAAAATTTTATCTACTGACACTGGTTGTTCCTCCGTCAATTGGTCCAGGCAGATGTCTACCACACAAATCGACACAAGTCTTTCAAAACATTTGGCGCTGTACATCACAATTGGACTGAGAGCTTTCTTCTTCCCTATAGCTCCTTCCAAGATGCAGCCTTCATGTCTCTGGTTCACCATTTTCCAAAAGCATATGAACTGCGTGGAGTAGAAGGGCGCCTGATGATCTGGAACGTCGTGGTACTGGTAGTGTATTATCTTCCTTGACTTATTTTCTTTGTCGTTCCTTACAGTCAAGTTTATCTGAGTGTAATATTTATCGATCATCGTCTTCTTCCACAGAGTATACCTCCCGACACTATATTCAAGGGACGAAGAACTGTTCAGCCAAAAATGCTTCATCGATGTTCCTTTGTCAAATCGCACGATCACTCTGCTACCAGTTTTCCATATCAAATCCCAAAATTCGGGAAATGAGATGTTAGATGCCGACTCTTTGAACACCATGAACTTCTTTGTGATGTCATGGCCGTCGAAGAAGCTCGCAGAAGAATCGAACTTGATCTTCTTTGTTGATAGAATACGGCGACGTTTTCTAGAGCTGCTTTGAAAATTTTGGACGCTTTTGGTATTCATTTATTTCAGGTCTGTTAGGATCCAATGGTATCGCGAGTAATGGTTGTATCAAACTGAGACCTAATTGAGTCGTAGTCATCTTATAAAAGATTTTCCAGTACGATATTTATATAATAATTCCACAGTAGAATATTTGAAATATTTTAGAAAAGAGAAGGGATAATTTAACACGCTACAAAGAAACATAAATTTTGTCGTAAGAGTGCTAGTGATGGACAAAATTCTCCTCTGTCTAAAGACTCGAGTAAAGGATTTCGAAAAAGATCAAAATTTTATCATTTTGGTATTAGTGTGAAAATCAGTTAATTATTTCAAAAGATATTGCAGTTTGAAAATTAAAAAAATAGTGTTTTATGAAATTCTTATCAGACTTTTGAGCTCAAAATAACATAAACTATATTTTTGAGTTTAAAATTGATATTTCCCTTCTCTACTGGATGTCACGACGTCAATGCAGTAATAATTTACATCCACTATATTAAGGAAAAACATAGTGTCGAAATATATAATTTTCTTCGTGACATCAAAGTTATTATTCACGTACCATTCATGTGTGTACGCCAAAAGTAATGGTAGCACCATCATATTTATTTTTTTCGCACTTTGATAAAACTCTTACAAAACCTCAGCAAAATAAATGAAACACCAATTAATGCTATAAATACATTGAATACTTGACTTATACAGTACGATTAAAATCTAGCGACAGTAAAAACGCATCAAGGATGCCTAAGTGAGATCGGAATTCGAAGAAAATTACAGGATTAGATCTAATGGCGACCAGAAAAAAAGCGATGAAACTATTAAGAAACATGTAGTGGTTCAAAGTTGAGATGCTGGATCGCCGTTGTTGCCTGGCTTTCAGCACCATTAACGGCACTGACACCGTTCCTGTGTGAAGAATTTGATACAGGCACATGTCTGCGACGTAAAATACTGCCGTCCTTCCGATACCCAGATTGCTATGGACGACAATTGGACCTGGTAGAAATTGCTTAGCCAGCAGTGATTGCTTGAAATAATACTGGTCTTGCTTATTGACTATTAGCAGCAATTCAAGAAACGATCCTACATCAGGAACGCCAGTTTCTGTCCAGTCAAAATATTTGAAGTGATGGATCATCCTCAATTCTCCACTGGATATATGAACAATGATCAACTGTGTGTACATGTAATGGGATTCCATCTTAATGCTTTCTTCTTTGATGATAAACTCCTTCAATATATGATCTTGGGTCATGCAGAAATACTGGGGGCTTGGAGGTTGTGATTCTTGCTTGGTACCATTCAGCATCACGATGATCCGAGAGTTTTCCTGCCAGATCATGCTCCAAAAGTCATCGAAAGTCGTTGCCATCGGTTCTTGCGTCGCTATAAATTTACATCTTCCGTCAATTCCAGTCATATAATTGGCATTGATGTAGTCCGAGTCTTTTTTGGATTTGAGCACCACCCGAGAAATATCCCAGCATGGATACTTCATATTTCGGTTTTTCTTCCTGTTTCTCGGTAAGTAAAAGATATCACAAGTACTCGCTATAGTTAAATTGATGACTTGCAGGTGTTCTTGAACGACTATTCGATACATTTCGGGTCTTTGGCTCGCTGTATGTAATCGCTGACTGGAATAAATATCAAGAGGTTGTTAGCCATCCTCGCGAAAGTTAATTCCAAAGTAAGCCAGAAAAAATCTAGCTGGAGTGTGATCGCAACGAAGGATTTCGTTATACTAACGCCGCCAGTACAATGGTATGCTATATTTATTAGTAAAACCGTTTTGTGGTTTGTGGACACTGATTCATTTTCCTTATGAGTATGATAACTATAATAAACAACTCTAGGTAGTATCAAAAATTTATTTATAACAACAAAATGGATTGACTGTCGATGGATGTGATAAGAAACGCGCACTTTCATTGAAATGACAAGAAAATAATAGATGATACAATTTAGAATTTGGAGGAACAGTTGCTAGAAAATGAACTATCACATTATTGATAAAAACATAATGGTCTAAAGACTCGAAGCTTGAACGTCTCTGTCGTCTAATGTTGAACACAACTGATGGTATTGATATAGTTGCTGAGTTCACTAATTGAAACATACAATATCCACGGCACAAAACGTTGGAGCTCTTTCGATGCCAGTGGTACTGTAGATAACTATTGGACTCGGCGGATTCATCAAGGCGAGTTTCATGTAATACTGGTGCCTCTCATTTATTGCTATCATGAAACTGATAAGCGTCAATATGTCAGTAATACCTTCTTTTGGCCAGCTCAGGTATTTGAAACAATGAACAGTTCTTGATCGCATGGTATTAATATTATATACATTCATAACCATTTCAACGTAGTCATTTTGCACACCGATACTTGTTACGGTGACTGTAAATCCTTCCAATTGGTTATAATCACTTACAGAGGGCACTGCAGGTCCGTCGGCACCATTCAACATCACAATAACCCTAGCACCAGTCCGCCAAACCATGCTCCAGTAGTCCTCGAGTGTGTTGTCCATCGGTTCTTGGGTCACTATGAATTTCCGGACTTGTTCAAAACCATCAACATAGTTCGCATGGATGTAGTTGGATCCCTTTTTTTTTAAACGCACCCGAGTAGAATCCCAACATTCGATGTTTTGATACCGATTCTTCTTGATATTTTTCCATTTCTTACATTCTTTACAAGAGCCGACTATTCGCATGTTGAGAATAGTATGGTGCTCTCGATGAATCCTTTCGATGTATTTTGTTCCTGATTCGGTTATATGCTGCAAATAATAGCAGCTTTGGTACGTCCCAAAGACGCCTGTGGCCATTGTGAAGAAAAACTTTCAGCTTCGATGCACAGAGGAGACTGGATAAACTCAGCAACAACTCCAGTTTACTCCAAACTAAATTCCAAATGTTTTGGAATCCGTTATATAACTTCTCTTAACTTCAGTTTTTTCAGTATTTGTTTAACTTTCAATGCCTTTTGACCACAATGGTGATAAACCTTGGTGATAACATGTTAACTCTTGATTCAATACACTATTTAATCACAGAAGTAAGCTTAACAGAAATAAACTTAACAAGACTTGTACTTAGACACGTATATCGCTTCAAACTACAACATTGTGCTCTTATAGGCCAGCTATTGGACGGATTATACGTTTATTAGTTTGTCGTTTGTCAGACTGAAATAGCCTATTCGCGCGGCTTATTCTGTCTTTATTATTCAAATGGTAATAATGATTTTACCCAAGTAGCTTATTACATGTGAGTCAAACTAGAAGGAAAATGGCCTATTTATGAGCAGAGGTTAAAAATAGCAGTCTATAAATTGATACGTAAATTCAGTTGTTCTTTAAATAAAGTTTCTGTAAAACTTAGTACAAAAATTTATTTGTAACACACAATACACTTGTACAAAAGTTTCTTTAAATTAATATGAGTTGCACATTTATAAATCTTTAAACGAAATAAAACAGATACATTTTTTATTGCAGACCGTACCTGCAGTTGTCGGTATAAAACGTGTGAAGTTTAATAATATAATAAAACATCTTGCACACTAGTTGACACAAATATTTACGCCTAAATTGGATTACATACTCAATCAACGGCGACATACTGTCTGGTGCGTTAGTTACATTACCTATTTTATTTATTAATACAAACGACTTTTTCTGTCTTGAAGAGCTTCCAATTTAGCGTCGTAAATCTTACTGGATTTAACATCAAAGATGTCCTATTTTTCGGACAACTTCCGTTCAGTCACTTGATAAAGGATGGATTATCAACATTTTTTTGCACACTTAAAAAGTAATGTAGCACTTCATAAATGAACGAGTACTGCTTAAAACTCATAACACCAGCATATCGTTGCTCACGCACATTAAAAACCACATTGGGTACACAAATTTCTGAAGTTTTCACGACTTGGTTCAAGCAGATGTCCACGGCGCAGAAGGTTCCAGTTCTGCCGACGCCAGCGTTGCAGTGCACCACTATTGGGCAGAGCAACGGATCCTTTGGTTGGAGTAGCTCAACCGAATCGGATTGCGGACGGAGTAGCTCCATGTAGACTCGACGTACTCTGTCGATCATGTTGGTGAAGTAGACGAAACACTGCAAGTCAGAAGGAGTGTTGTATTCAAACCAATTGCTGCACTGGAAGTGACTCAGTTTCCTCGATGTCTTCAAGGATTTATCCGTGACTTCAATCAGTGTCCGGACGTAATTGTACCGAGCCGTGACTTTCAGAGTTTTGATGCGGAAGTCGTCTATATCCAGCGACCCATTTTCTCTGGTGCACCAATACTGGTAACACTTTTCTCCACCGTTAACTTCAGTTGGAGTTAGCATCACTATTATATAACAACACTGCTGCCACACGAGCCTCCAGAAGTCTGCAGCGGTGTTCACCAAGGGACCTTGAGTGGCGATGAACTTCTTCGGCTCTTCAAAGCCATCTATCCAATTCGCGTGGATGTAGTTAGATCCTTCTTTGGTATCCAGCACAACGCGTGAATGCTCCCAGCACGGAATGTCCAGGTATCGGTTTTTTGGTTCATTTTCCGACTTCATGAAGCTATTAATTGCTTTATCCATCGGCCGAGACACAATGTTGTAGTACTCATCTCGTATCAGTTTGAAACAATTCGGTTGTGTTCTTCTTTTCAAAAAGTCTTTTGTCGAAACTTTAGCAACGCAACTACTGTCCATCGTTAAATTTAAACGTAAACAGAGCTCCAGAGTGGCTTACACGATACTGCTCGTAAAACTGAAAACCAATATAGTTTTGTGCAGTCAAACGCCTTGAAAGTGAATATACTTAGCTTTTATTCGACGTTTGATTTACGTTCAGCAGATAAATTATGTCTATAAATCCTTTATTAGTTTTACCGAAGATATAATTTTACGATAAGATTTGAAAGTAACATATCGTTAGATATTGAAAATTGATTGATGCATTCAAGAGATACATTTTATTACTTTTGCGAAATGTAATATTTTAACAGAGTACTATTTTCAATTACAGAGCTGATATGACGCATGTATGTTACTCACTATCTAAATTTGCTTTTTGGATACGAATTTTCCACTTTCAACGCAAGTTTTTTTTAAGCTTTAACTATGCTCTTTAGTGAATCATCTTTAAAGCTTTGGAAAAAATGTACATTAATAGAAGAAATTGTTATTTTATTGAAATAAACAACATTGTTTATTAATTATAAATCTTTATTGTGCAGTTTAACAAAGCCTAACTGTAGAATATTTATTAACTATCAAGAAATGTTTATTAAATACAATCCAAAGTTCAAAACAAGCAATCATCTAGAATCTAATTTAAAAATTCACAATAAAAAATTCACATTTAAATATAGACGCATGAGAATAACATCAATAACAAACTGCTATTTTAGCATAGAATACTAACGTACGCACTAAAATATTTCGAGAAATTGACGATGAAAAATCTAAAAATAGATTTTAAAATTGTAATATAAAATTTATTATTACAGTGAGTATTTGACTTAATTATGTGATGTACAAAGTAAATTACAACCTAGTAATATCAAAATTCGATAAAGACAGTGGAAACATTTTTTTCTTAACATATTCTCCAAGAAATTGGTAACACAAGATATAGTTATCTAAATATATCGTAAATCCATTATCTTGCCGGTGAACTTTGCTAAGTACACTTGGCAGTGACAAGGTTTCGGTTTTGTCAAATTGCGCAGCACATATATCAAATACGCAAAACACCGCAGAGCTACCAATCCCGTCGAGGCATTGAACAATTATAGGAGGGATTTTCTTATCAGCCGTTTGTCTCTCTAACTGAAGGCACATGTCTTTGATACTGCAATAAAAATCTATGAATGCATTCGGGTTGTGAGAAAAGTTATCCCTCGGCCAAGCGGTGTATTGATAATGCGATATTTTTTGCTCTCGGCCAAACTTGTCGGTCAGACTTAACAAAGTTAAATTAAAATGTGACGTGATACTAATTTCCAGGGTCTTAATTTTAAACTGATCACTCACTATCACACAGTCCTTCTTTGGGGGCCAGTATTGGTAACACTTCTTATCGCTTAATCGACTCATCAGCACTATAATTTGCACTTTGTAATTCGATACCGCTTGCCAAAATTTGTCACAGTCATTTTCTTGCAAACTTTTTATGCAAATGTACTTCCGCTCGAAATCATAACCATCGACGAAACTTGCGTCAAGGACTGTCCCATCATTCCTGAGCTTGATGAGATGGTTAAGATAGCGCGTAAGATGCATACCTCGTTCCTTTTTACACTTTTTCGCGTTCTGAGCCGACGCACTGTCTTCCTCTTCTTCGTGCTTGGGGACTATTGCGTGATATTCCGCAATTATCCTGGGTAGTGAATAAGGTTTGTTTATAAGCTTAGAAAATCACTTCCATTGATATCTGCAACGTAGTTTGTCGCCATTTTTCGTAGTATTTTTTCTATCGAATTTAATTCAACTATTGTTGATAACTCGGTGATAGCACTTTTTAAACTAATTTCTATTTCACGGTATTAAAACTTATATATCCATCACCGTGCCCTCTCAAAATTTAATTAACTTTATCCGGTCGTTCCCTTGCGACTCATATATCGTAATGTAAACACCATCAATGGTATCGACGGTAAATTGTATATTATTGGATTATAAATTTAAACTAATTATAGCTTGGAGATTCACGTGACTTCGATAGTTTATTTTACCAAAATAATTAAGTCCAGTCCATTAAATAAAATATTTCTTTAATTGAATTCATTATTGGTACTTCATTCCATTCTTAAACTCATTCGAATCTTAAACAAACATAATTCTCGGTACTTGCGAAATAATGTCGGGCCTATAAACAATAACTCTCTTATCTCTATTTGCGTGATCGAAGCTCGTAATTAGAGTACAATTCGAGGAAGTCCCAAAAGTAACATTAATTGCATAGTATATCGGCTTCAAGAAGTTGCCAAATTTAATTATATTATCCGACATAAAACATTAGTCTAGAGAATTGGACTTTTTGAGTCTCTCGGTGGTCCTGTTTGTTAGATAAAATTTACAATGATAGATCGTAAAAATTATTAAATGAGAAGTATAGCCCACCGTTACTATTTTATGAAATAAAAATAACGATAGTAAAATAGTAAAAATTCCTTCAATTTTCTTCCCGTGTACGTTGTTTGTTTCGCGATGAAATCATGTCGGTTTTCCCAATTTTTAATTACGTCATAGGTCACAAGTTATTTTTATACATTCCAGCTGATAACACTAATGAGACACATTATTTCTGCTATTTTCCCTAAGTATGTTTCACAATGTTATTATTATTATCCGTGGAACCGTTATCGGGGTGTCTTTGATAACTGAAGTGACTTATAAAAATAACTCCCGTTAATTTAGTCGCTCTTTTGAATCGATCTAGTAAACACAGCTCCAGCGTTGAGGTAATTATTATCCCTAAAAAATTATCCGTGAATTTATGTATTAGTTTGATGTGTTTAATTGAAAATTTTAATACAGTTTTTAGAATAAAAAAATGAGTGAATACCAATACTTAACTTCGGAAATTCAAGTGCCAAAAGAATGGCAGGTGGATATTGCACGACAGTTGTTTGTAGATTTCGTTAAGAAGGCAATTATCCGTTATCAAAGAGGTCAGCGAGTAGTCATAACCATACAAAACGTGTCGGCACTAATTACCAAAGTTGAAAATAAGCCGAAATATCTTTTAGAAAGGACAGAAGAAATGTAAGTGTCCTTTTTTTTTTTTATTTGTTAGATTTTGCCTCTAATTTTTGGACTTGAACAATTATTAAACTTCATTTTCAGAAACGATGAAGGTACTTTTCAAATGGAACTTATTTTACCGAGCAAAATTGTGATGCTGCCGCTTCAGCCTGACGGAATTCGTCAAGAGGAACAAGAGTCAGTGTAAGTATTTAAAACTTTGTTTGGCTTAAAAAATTATAAGTTAGTTATTACAATTTTATTTTGATTAATTTTCAGACAATGTATACCGATGATTGTAAAATCTAATCACATCATTTCGCCTTTGATTGTGTTGAATCCTGAATCTCACAAAGTTTTGATGCTCATACCAAACGTCAAAAAGTAAGTATTTTATCTATACAAATTTCCTTCTTTTAATTAATTTATTTATTTATAAGAGACAATTAAAGACAAATTTCGGCCTTAGGAATTTTTCAGTAACCGAAAAAATAAGTCGGACCGCCCAAACCGGGACTCGAACCCGGACCATTTGGTTACGCGCCAAAGGCTCTACCCGTTAAGCTATCCGAGATAATGCCTGTAACTATGGACCTCAGAATACTCGTCCTTTAATAAAGTAAAAGTGCTTTAGTAATTTTAAATTACTTTTACAGGATTTTAAAGCTCAAAGGCATCACAGGTCCCGAAAGATACAATTATGTTTGTCAAACGACCTACAAAATTCGAAAAAAAAGTTGCTTAAAAATAGCGTGTAAGTATAAACATATAAATGTTACAATATTATTTTTTTGGTAGAGCTTTTTTTAATGAAAAGCACGTTTTAATATTTCCTTGAAATTTTCAGACTTGAAATTGATCCGATTCCGTCGACGTCAGCAGGTCCGTCTACGTCAGCAGGTCCTTCGATGTCTCTGGAGCAGGTTACGGACGATGAATGGACTATTGTGACTTACGATCGCTTAGAACCGCCCAAGTAAGTTGTCATACGATAAGATTGAAGTGCATAAGTTTAATTATGTCACAAATATAAAAATATACTTTTGTTGTACAGGCGATTCCGGTGCAGCTGGAAGGTAGCAAGGCCTTTGATTTGTTATTCAATAACTATCATTCTTATTATATTGTTAATTTACCTGTGCGCGATCATAACCATGAAATGATTAAATATTTTGAATTAGTCTTAAAATAAAATCTTCAATAATTATTAATTTAGTTTTATTTAATCCACAACATACACTTTACACAACCATATCCACTAAATTTATCCTCATAAGCATCATAAAACTACTCTTCTCCATCAAATTAATCTATCATCATTTAAAAGTCTTTATGAACAACTTTATAGCTAATGCAACATTATTTTAAATTGATCTTGATCTTATCGTAACCCGCGGGAACTCCAGATAGGTACTGCTATATTGGAATGAAGCCAATTTACGGGTTCAGCCGTTCATTGGATTTTCCCAAAGTAATCAGTCGATGTTTGGTTTCAATGTAGCATAACAACAGTCCAACATGTTCATTCAACGTAAATAGAAGGTATTGCATTGTGTGCCTAATTTATTTACAAGTAGGCAACAAAGTTTTTCTGCTCCAGAATATAAATAACAACAGAACCACGTAGAAAGATTGCATGGTAAAATCTTATAACTACAGCAGTGTATATAATCGAGTGAGTTCCCTTTCATCTAGATATTTTTGGCTGAACCCCATTTCCCCTAACACATACATGTGAATGGCTTGATAGCAGAAACTATAGTCATTTGCGTTATAATTCAAGCAGTTGTGCTCCCGCTGTCTTATTTTCTGAAAAGCATTTGCCACTGAAAGCGCACCTGTGGATTTGAATTGGGTAACACAAATATCGAGGACACAATATACCGCCGAAAAAGTGCTACCATCGTTGCAATGAACGAGAACAGCTCCGGGCTTCCATTCAGCTGATTGTTTCTTCTTAGAAATAGTGTACGTGTCGTTCAGACTGCACACAAAGGACAAAAATATAAACGGATCATCTGGATTGTTATCAGTTGGCGACGCAGTGTAATGATAGTGCCAAATCTCACGCTCGCGGTTCTTTTGGTCAGACAAGAGTAACAATGTTGAAATGAAACGAGGTCTCTTGATGACTATCAGAGTCTTTATTCTAAAACCTCCAGACTTTATCTCACTTTCTTCTACGGAACTCCAATACTGACAGCTTCCTTCCTCTCTTCTTTGAGATATCTTCACGATGGTATTAACTTCACGGCACCAGGCTAATTCCCAAAATTTATCGTAGTTTTCTGCTTTTGGATCGCTTGTACAAATATACTTTCCGTACTGTCCGTTGTACGCGTCATAAATGTTCATAGAAGCGGCTCTGGGGTACCTTTTCATGAAGCAGAGAAATCGGTGTAACAGCTGTCGGCACCCTTTGTTATCAGGCTCATCATCAGACACCTCGAAAATTTTCTGGTTCTCTTCAATGATGTAGTATTCTAGATGGATGAGATCAAACAAGTCTACATTGTTCATAAAAATTAAAAAGTCAATGGCAGATAGCTCTTCGAATTCGGTACTCATTTTCGCTCACTTATAGTCACCTCAAAACTAATATTGCACTTGTCTTTCAATTTTATTTTAAAAGCACGAATGGATCCTCACTCAGAGGCAGATCGTATCAAACTAGTGAGGCCCTTTTAATGGGATGTACAAGTGAAATTTGTTAATTAATTAAGTAAATAAAAAGTTAATGATCACATGCTGTGCATACTTTTCGTAATACAGAAGTAAATGTCTGAAGCTTGCGATAAAATTATCAACATAACTATATGGTGATAAAATATCTCATAAGTACACTATGAACTGCATAATATTTAAAGAATGTAATTTTAATAGACTTTTAAAAAATATAATCTCTTCGTGCGGATCTCAAATTTTTCGTTTAACGCTGATGACTTTTAATACTTCCGAGAAGCTTTTTACGAGTGCTCGTAAATACTTTTTAGAACACGCCTCATATTTCAATGTAGACAAAGTCGTAAAAACTTTAATTACTTACTGATAAAAAATTTAACTTGGCTCAAGAGCAAAAATCTTGAACCAAGAACAACATTTTGAAGAAAATAAATTTTTTGAAGCAAGAAGAAAAATTCTTGAGTCAAGAAATTTTTTTTTGACAAGTTGAATTCTTATCAGTGCATTTTTCGATGGTGATTCCAACTGAAAATATCAAAACACGGAGAATTTATAGCCGATGACTCAGAAAAGCAATAGCAAATTAAATTATATTAAATTTACCAGCGAAAGCGGATTATTTAATAATATTTCTAATTATGGTTATAACTAAAATCCCGTGCCGTTTTAATTAAGAAGTTAACGATTAATTTTATCATCTAATTGAATGAAATTGTCGGAGTGTGTTAATACATAAACGTTCTTAGTACAAAATATTATTGCTCCAAATTTAACTGGGTAAAACCTGGAGTTCAATGTTCCCGGCTTCACTGATGACGATTCAAATCATTAAAATATATATTTCTTTTGATTGTAAAAAACTGATTATATTTTCCTAAATTTTCGGATTGTTTTTAAATTTTTGTTAGCAAAATCTCAATATTGTTACAATACCTATTTAAAAACGTTTATACTCTTACATGTACTTTATATTCTTATATTTTTATATTTTTGCCATTCGGCCATTGCCTTGGCATACAAATTAAATAAATAAATAAATAAATGTCAACAATATTAATTAATCTTTAAGTAGGCATGTTTCCAACTAAAGCATAATAGAGTTCTCAAAGGAATCCATTGATAGATAAGAATTTATAAGCAGCAATACATGCTTCGTAATAAAACCAGTTTAACCTATCAATTACTGTTGCGACTTTCATTAGCGGGGAACAGACCATTTTTTCCTGTTTTTGAAACGCTTATCGGATTGGTGAATTCCAATACTTATACCATTTTTAATAAGCCGCGAATAACAATTGGGTATTACTAATTTTGCGCGTTTCAGACCGATTGCGGTTTAAAATAATAACAATGTTTGCTATCAAATTTAAAATAACTTTTTCCTCGAGCTATATTAACGTTTGATTAATCACCCTCATAAATAGATAATTTGATCTTCACCTGTTGCCATATAGAAGAGATCTGTTCAACATTTTGATTCTAAACTTAGAAAGCTGTATACTAGACACTTCATCCGTAACTTGCTCAATAACTATACCCCAGAAGTAACCAACATGTTCACAATGTAAATTCACCTTTATCAGCATTACATAACAAGTGTCAGGGCCGTATCATAGAAGCCAACGATCTTACTTATGTGACGAATACGCATGGACTGAGTTCAATACTCAGCGTGCCCTCTATATTGAACTCATTATAAAGCCATTAATGACGTGAATTACCCTTGACATTAATTTCATCGTAACGTCATCTACCCGGCAGCTGAAAATGTGCTAAGTCTAAAAATTTCCAGATCGCGATTGTTACTGGAAACTATTTTTGAATTTATTATTTTTGATTTTTGTATGTACGTTTGGAATGATTTGTGTAGATGTTATTGGTATCGCTGTGCTTTCTATTGATGGTAATGTAGGTTTTATGATTTTTGTATCTTTGGATTTTTGTGTTTGGGAATTTTCGGGTAGTAATTTTTGTTTGGAGATTTGTTTGAATCTTTAGTTATGTAAGACAAGTCGAAGTCAGTCATGTCTGATTCTTCGTCTGACAATAAAACTTCATTATTTCTAATGAGTTTCTATCTTAGAGTTAATGCGTCAATAACGTTACCTGATACTGATGATGATGATTCATCAGAATAGTCAGGTAAATTACTTAAATTACTTACCGTGCTAAATTTATTTTCTATATTTGATGATTTTAAATCATAATTTGATTTTTCATTTTGATTATTATTAATTGATGAATTTTTATTTATATCTGAATTCATTCTGTTATATGTATTTGTTGCGCTTAATTTTGAACCTATGTTTATATCTTTGATTTTCGATTTATCTATAGGGCATGGAATAAACCGTTTATCGTTTTGATCGGAGTTTCCGCTAGTCCTAAATTTATTTGTTCCCTTTAAAAATGACCGTTGATTTATAGGGTAGCTATTCCTATTTTCATCGTGTATTTTCGAAGGTATTTCGATTGAGGCTCACGGCTCAACCGCCTGAATATTTGTTTCAGGATAAGAATTTTCATTTGAATTTTTATGAACGAACTCATTAGCTATCTGATTCTTTTTGTCAAATTTTTACCTTTCGACTGGGTCGTTTAATCTCGCCGCCTGAGTGCTTTCATCAGGTAAAACCGCGATTTTATTAGCTTCCTGGATCTTTTTGCCAGTTAATGAGGTCCTTTCGACTAAGTCGCATATCCCCGCCGCCAGAGTACTAGCCTCTGGTGAAATTTTTGAATTCGTATTACTAACCCCGTCGACTGAATTAGTAACAATTTTGAAATTTTATTTTTAGTTTTTGAATTTATTATTGAATTTTTGTCCGAATTATTTATTTCTGAGTGGATAGCCACTTTCGGTTTTTTTATATTTTTGATCTCAGAACCTGATGTATCGGTTGTTCTGAGTCTCGCGATTCCCGGTTTGCCAGTTTTTAAACTTTATTGGATAGGCTTCGCGTTTTCTTGTTACAGGATTACGAGACAAGGCATCAGCATTTGTGTTTTTCCTACCTGCTTTGTATAATACAGTATATTCGAATTCTTGAAGACGTTCTCTTCACCTCATCACACGAGATGTCGGGTCATTTATTGAGTTTACCCTCACTAACGGTCTATTATCGGTAACGAGAGTGAATTCTTTGGGAGTAAATCGGTAACGAGAGTAAATATAAGGCCTAAAAGTTTTCATACCGAATAAAGTTGCAATCATCTCTTTTTCTGTTGTAGAGTAATTTTTCTCGTGTTTATTTAGTACACGAGAGGCTGCTGCTCCCATTTTATCTTCACCTATTTAACCCTGATAGAGAATTGCACCAACTGCGTAGTTAGATGCATCGGTCGTTAAAATAAAAGGTTTTGAAAAATCCGGATATTGCAGTATCGGAGCTGTACATAGTTTTTTTCGTAAAGTTTCAAAAACTTCCTGGTGTTCAGAGGTCCAGATAAATTTCGCGTTTTTACTTGTAAGATCCGATAATGGCTTAGCTATTTTTGCAAGATCTTTTATGAAACGTCGATAATAACCAGCAAGTCCGCGAAATTCTCTTACTTGTGTGGTACTAATTGGTCTTTTGTATTCTTTAATTGCTCTAATTTTCTCGGGATCAGGTTTGACACCGTCGGCAGAAATAAGATGACCTAAGTAAATGACTTCGTTTCTTGAAAATTGGCATTTATCATGTAACAGGGTAAAATTACCCTAAATCGATAAGTCACCGGATATCGATAATTATTCGACATAGCACTGGCGCGTCTCGATCTTCGGGCCTAAAGGGAGAATAGGAGGGGGTAGTTTTGGGTTAAAATAGGTGAGCCGTGCAGTGGAAAAGGGAGAAGTAGTGTGACCGCCAGACTGAGTGCCACGGAAATCAAGAAGGACCGTTCCCGAGAGTAGTGACGAGACGAAGGAAGCCAACTACAACTAGGACTTCATCCTCAACGAGTGAGTTAGATCATCTTTTTGTTCATCAAGGTATCAATTATTACTCTGTGGGAAAGAAGTGGACCGCGGTTTACCGAATACCCAGTTACGTCTCCTATTTAATTATTATGGATCGTTTAATCGACGATTATTTCAAAAAATTAACAGTTAAACATTTGCTAGTTTTGGATTTAATGATTTTCATGGGGGCTTATACCCGAGAGTCACTCAATCGACCTTACGGGAAAATCTTAACAACTAGAGATTTATCAATTAATTAATTAACATCCGAAAATTTCGTTAATTTATTGTTATAATTTTTATAATAATTAACTAAGTAAAATTGATTAATTTTTGTCACTTGAAAATAATCGACAAACTTTTGTTCGTGGAATTTTGGTCGAGCGTCAATACATTTTTGTGTCGCAGTAAATTCCAATACCCAAGGTCAAGTAAAACTTAGCTAGCGAATGTTCTAGCAAATAAATTTGAATATTTCGACTTGTGTCGATTATTTTTATAATTGATAAAACTAGTAGAAAATTGTTGATAATATTTTATTAAGAATTAATTATTGAAAATATTGTATATCATGAAATTATTTTGTCGTGAGGACATTTAGTAATTTTGGGAATTAAGTCCGTGAATTAAGTAAATTAAATTTTATTCCAAATTGATAATTATCGGCGTGGATATTAAGTCCAAGAAATCAGTTAAATGAGTCAAAAATATCACAGGAAAATTTTAGATAGAATTAATTAATAATTTTATGTTAATAATTTTGAACGTGATTGTAAGAATTTTATATTGTGACTAATTTAATTATCAAAAGTTAATTCAAGGTATTAAGACCTTTTGTTCTAAATAAGTATTGTTATATTCGTAAGACCACGACAATAAGTTACTTAGAAATTTTAATCTATCTAATATCTTAATACAGAGTGTTCGGTTATAATACCGGCACCTTCCTTCAAACTCGGGTAGGTTGTCTTACGTTTGAAAATTCTTTTGTGGTCTTGAAAAAGACCGTTGTGATCAAGACTACGTAGTAGTCTTGAGATGACTTGTAAGTCACACGCTCTTAAGGAAGAGCCTTAGTTTGGTCTTGAAAAAGACCGTTTTTACAGAAGTCCTGAGAAGGACTGATTTTACGACAACGGAGTAGCCTTGAGAAGACTTATTCTCACTCTCAAAATTGAGAGTGAGGAATAATAAGTTCTGAAAAGAACTGTTGTTGGATGTAGCCCTCAAAAGGGCTGTTTCGATGATGCTCGCTGGCAGCTCGCAGCTGAGATGATCCAAGTTGGCTCGATCGTTGAGTTGAGGATATACAAGCCTTGCACGCTTGATATCCAAACTACTGCACTGAAGAGTAAGCCTTGCTCGCTTACTGTAGACTGTTGACTTTCTCTTCTTCTTCTTCTTCTTCTTCTTCTTCTTCTTCTGCTTCGCTCAGTAGGTAGAAGTGGACTGTGAGGCAGCTCTCCTCGCTGCCTCTTTTAAACAGTCTTGTGATTTGAGAGGGGATTGGTTTAGGTTAGTTCATTGGCTCGCTAGCTTCGATGGACCGCGTGGGGGTTTCGGAGGTAGCGGCCCAATAATGGCTCAGGATAATTTCCCACTATGATTGGGATTATTTTCTACTAGCTCTCTCGTTATGGTCCGCGCGTTTGTTAGTACCTGATAAGGATCTTGGCTACGACTGGCTTTTTCGTTATAACCAGTACGATTGTTAGTACATCATGAGGATCTTGACCATGACTGGCTCTCTAGTCATGGTCCGCGTGATTGTCGGTACCATGACTGGCTCTCTAGTCATGGTCCGCGTGATTGTCGGTACCATGACTAGCTCTCTAGTCATGGTCCGTGCTATCGTTGATGCCAATTGATGAATTTCAGGGTTTTTTCAACACAGAGTTAAAATTACAATAGGAATTTTGAAACTGAATGTTCGTTAAGCCTTATGGAATTTGATTGTTAATTCGGAATTATCGATTTACCAATAACTAATGATTGAATAATTAAATCAAAATATTTAACTAAAATCAAGTACCATCAATTTTATTAAATTAAAATTTATAAAATAAAATCAAGCAAAGTGTGGGTTACGTGTGTGAAGATTAGTGTGGGTTATGCGTGATAGAGAGTGTTAATAGTGTTAAGTTGGTCCTGGTTAGCCGTTAGTTAGGCTAGACAATCTCTGTCACGCTGTTGTCTTTGTGCAGAGAGATTCGTTGGTCCTCGTTAGCCGTTAGTTAGGCTATAGTTTATAAGTTTTAATTAATTATAGTGTGTGTGTGTGTGAGTGAGATTTAGTTAATTTTTATAAGCGCTTAAGTTGTTAATTTTTATTGTTAATAAATATTGATCAATCTTGTTAATTAATTATTTATTATTCAGCAGCAACTTCCTCCGCTTTCTCTACCCTAAGATAAGATTTCTCAGCTCTGGACCGGTTCCAGGAACCGTGATTAAAAATCCTGGTGGCGCCCTAATAATTATATTGTTTGTTAGTTTTGTTTGTTTATTTATAAAATTGATAAGGGGCGAACCTGAGCAGGTAAAACTGTTACAATCAGGTTGAAAACTTAAATTGGCTTCACGTAAACGTTCTGCTAATCTTCTGAATTTAATAGTGTGCTCTTCAAGAGAATGAGCGTAAATAACTATATCATCTAAATAAACAAATAAGCCTACGCGTTGTAAACCACGTAAAACTAAATCCATTAATCTTTGAAATGTTGCAGGTGCATTTTTAAGTCCAAATGGCATTCTGTTAAAGTGATAATGACCACGAAGAGTTGTAAATGCTGTTTTATGTTTATCTTTTTCATCTAATTTTATCTGATAAAAACCCGATTTTAAGTCGAAAATTGAAATATAAATTGCACCACCTAATTGATCATGTATATCATCAATTAGGGGTAATGGATATGCATCGCCAATAGTTTTCTCATTCAATTTACGATAGTCAATTACTAGTCTGTATTTTATTCTGCCTTGAGAGTCCTTTTTCTTTGGTATGATAAATAAAGGTGAGTTATATGGAGAGGTAGATGGTTCGTTAACATCTATTGACAGAAGTTCAGTAATTTGTCTTTTGATTTTCTCTCTTTGTGAAGGAGGGTGCCTATATTGTCTAGTGTTTACTGGTATATCGTCTTTAGTAGGTATGATATGTGAAGCTACTGATGTTGCTTGCAAATTTTCTCCCGGAATGCTAAAGAGGTCAGTATATTTTTCAACGAGTGAAATTATTTCTTTACGCTCTTCGTCGTTCAAATGTTCTAAACGCAAGAGACTTGACACATTATCAACACAATTTTCCCGGGCCCTGGTGCTTTCATTATCTTGTTGATCTGCTTCATCTTGCGATAAGGAAGTGCTACCTTCATGTTTCAAAAGGATACAAGGAGATTACTGGCACTTTTACTTTGACACTTTTACTAAGAGTATTTATTGCATACAAATGAGCTATACCATTACGATTACTAACTATTGCTTCACCGGCAAAAACACCGTCACCCAAGTCTGTACGAAGTACATATCCTTCCTTAAGATCGTTATCTACTCGGACAAACATTGCTGTTTTAGTTCGAGGTTTCAAGACAAAATACTGTCCTTCTAATAGTAAGATTTCTAGATTATTTAATTTTCTGGAAGTTACTGTATTTTGAACTAAATCGATTATGCCGCCTTGTTCGCGTAAGAATTCCATACCTAGTATACCTGTGTAATCTAAGGGAAAGTCATCTGAGATTACATGAAAATATGTGTTTTTATTAGAAATTTGAATTGGTATTTTACCGAGTGTAATTATTTCTGAAACTCCCTTTAAATTGAAACAAAATGAATCATCGATTAAATTTTTATTTTTGACTTCACTATATTTGATGAAGTTTAAAGTACACCCAGTATCTAATAAAACTTCCCCGTAACTCGAAATCATATCTTTTGATTGAATCATAATGAATGTAGGCTTGTAATCTGATGACATTGCGCCTACAAAATATGTTTTTAAGAGTTTTCTCACTTTTAATTCTAGCTTTGGCACTTCTGGGGCAACGCGTTTTCCCCTGATGTGCCTGGAGGGGGAAACGTTTGTCCGTTTCCCTAATTTACTTGTGCTACCTGGAGTCCAGCTTGTTTATCTAGGTCAAAATCTCTCTTACGACAAGCCTTTTCTACGTGCCCGAACTTTTTACAGTAATTCCATTGCATTTGATTACCATTTTTATTATTATTATTATTATTATTATTATTATTATTATTATTATTATTTTGTTATTAAATGCTCAGGGGGGTTATCCCCGGAGTCCGATTCTCCGAGGGCCCAGCCTGAGCTCCATCCGTTACTGCTGGACCACTCCGCACAACAAGGCGGTTAGTGATCACAGCAGGCCAAAGTCATTTCCCTTAAGAGACGGAGAGAACCAAGTATAACAGCCTTCTGCATCCTAACTGCCAAGAACTCAGCTTTTGGCCTTTGATGAACAAGCTGGAACTTTGGCAAGTGAGGATACAAAAGACTGTTTCATCCCTCCAAGGACGCCAATAATCAGGACGACAAGCTTGACACGATGACCTGGGTAAAGTTTGCCAATTTCAAACAGGAGATCCTGATATATTTGTCTGTTGTGCTCTTCTTTGGCTGAGATGTTGTATTCAGCCGGGGCCGAGAACTCAATGACATAAATGTCACGAGTGGCCTTGTCGAAGAGCACAATATCAGGTTTATTGTGATCTATCCGGCGGGTTGTTGCAAATGGCATGTTCCAATAAATTTTGCAACTGTCATTCTCAACAACCTGGGGAATATCTCCTGGCAATAAGGCAGCACTGGTGTCACGTCAATACCGTAGCAATGACGAAGATAGTAGTACAGTACTCTCAGGGCAGCATTGTGACGCTGGATATATGCACCTCTCGCCAGCACTGGACATGCCGACAAAAGGTGCATAAGCGTCTCCGGATGTTGTCTACACCTCCTACAGGAAGTGTCCGGTAGCTGCACCTGGAGCACCTTGCTACGGTACTCAAGAGTGTTAATGACACCATCTTGGCAGGCAAATATGAACCCTTCAGTCTCGGACATCAGGCCAGCTGACTTTAAGAAGGAAAACGTCAGCTGGGTGGACAAGCCATGATCACGCACGTGTTTAAAGAACACGCTGTGCATGGACTTGTCCATCAGTTCGCCAAGGAGTAGTTTTTCCTCGGCGTTCCTTGATGACGCTCTTAAATTCCTCCTTTCGGAGTTCCATAAGAGCGTTTATTTCTCCAAGACCAAGGGTTCTTGCCGCATATATTGCTGCCTTATACAAGAATGACCCCTTATGCGCATTTTCAGTTTATGTACAATTTGCATAAGAAAGTCATCCTCGTCTGCAGTGAAATTGACAACTTCGTGTGTTAAACCCAGGACCAAACGGTCGTGAAGCCGCTCCAAACTCTGCAAACCTCTCCCACCGATGGACCGGGAGAGGTATAATCTGGCGACTGATGAATTGGAGTGCATGCTCCGATTCATATTAATGATCTTACGGGTTTTGATGTCGAGATCTCGTAAATCCTTTCGGGCCCATTTCAGGACACCGAATGAGTATAGTAAGACTGGGACAGCGAGCATATTAGTAGCTGAGACTTTATTTTTGCCGGAAAGTTCGGAGGACCAAATTTTCCGGAGTCTCCTAACATACTCGCTCCGGAAAGCTGTTTGGACTTCAGAGACCGCATGCATACGGTGCTCTTCCATTCCTAGATATCTATACAACTCTCCAGCGTCTAATTGTCTTAAGACGCTCCCATCTACTAACTCGAAATCATCCCCCGTATCAGAGCACTTACCCCTCGCCAGGTGTACGACCGCACACTTGTCCAACCCAAAAGACATTCCGATATCTCGTGTGTACTCTGCTATGATATTGAGGGCCGCTTGTAGATAATCTTTATCAGCACTATAGAGCTTCAATATACTTGTATTTCCACTATTCAAATTTATATTTGAATAGTATTATTCAAATTATAATTTCTATTTTGTATTAGAATTTAATATTTATACCTTTATCATTTATATAATGATAAATTTTATTGATAATTATACTAAATTATCTGTATATACTTTTATTATTACCTATTTTTTTATATATAGACTACGTAATACCTACATAATAAGTATAATATGTATATAATAGTATATAATTAGGAGTACATTTATAAAAATTATAAAAGGGGAAGGACTGAATAGTAATTACGGACAGTGTCTCGGATAGCTTAACTAGTAGAGCCTTTGGCGCGTAACCAAACGATCCGGGTTCGAGTCCCGGTCTGGGCTGTCCGAATTACTTTTTCGGTTACCGAAAATTCCTACCGAGTAAAGGTCCTCCCCGTCACCCTTATCCTTCATTTCCCTAATTCCCAAATTTGTCATTAAAGACAATCAGTTAAGCTATCCGAGACACTGTCCGTAATTACTATTCAGTCACCTAATAAGGCCTATCGAGTAATAAACACCACCGTCCATCTTACGGTAAAGAGCCTCTACTTAATATATTTACTAAAATATATTACTTTATTTATTATACAGTAATTTATTCTATATTATCGATTATTTATTCGAATATTTATACTCGATAATTATAATTTATATATATACTCCTTTTTTATCTATATTATTATGTATATAATAATATAGATAATTTGTAACTATTATATACATTATTATATATGTATATATACATATATATTGATTTGGTTTATATATATAGTATTATATACTAGACCAAGGTATTATGTATGTAGATATAGAAACCTATATACATATTCCTCTGTATGTAGGTTTTATACATTTTATTTGTAATTATAAATTATAATTATGTATATAATGTATATACTCTTAGTATATAATGTATTGTAATATTACAATTTACATTATAAACATCCTATTTATTATAATAGGATGGGTTTATACAAAGACCCATATGTATAATACAAAATATATAGAAAATTAAATTCCAGTATAAATATAGTAATAAAATAAGGACGGAAATTTATATATATTTATAATTTATAGAGTATAAATAAAGAAATAATAAAATTAAAACATATAAAATAGACCCTTATTTTATTATTATTATTATTATTTTTTTTTTTAAATAGTAATTACTGTTGTAATTAGTGTTATTTTTATTATTATTTCTGTTGTCGTTATTATTGTTATTACCGATACCTTTAGATTTTCCGTTTTCTAAGTATCTACAATTTTCTCTATTATGATTATTTCTCTTACAAAAGTCGCAATATTTATTTGTTCCGTTTGGATTTGTTTGAGGATTTCGGTATTTATTTTGTGAATTGTCTGTTGAATTAGTAGTTTGATTATTTTGTATGGCGTGACAGTCTGTATTGTTAAGTGTTTTAAACATGTTACTTATATTACTCATTGACTCCAATGTTTTTTCTGTGTATAACGCTGCTGTGGCAGCGGTCTGAAGGTCTACGTACTCTGCTTGATGCAGGTACATTGCTATCTGTGGGAATAATCTGGTTAAAAATGTTTGAATTGCCATTTCTGAAGCTAGTACTTTCTTTTCATTTTTATTTATGCCTGCTGAATCATCTATTTCTGCTAATGTTTTTCTTAAATGTTCATCTACTTTAAAATGAAAGTCCATAACGCGTTCGTTCGGTTTTTGTTTGAATTGATTGAATTCATTTAATTAAACAGAAACTTGTTTGCTACGTCGATAATTCAAATTTAGAAACGCAATTTACTGATCTACTGTATTTATGTCTGCATTTAATAGTCTTACTTATACTTTTCCGTCTACTTCGCGAATATAAGCTTTTGCATCTGTACATAGTTTTGTGAATGACTCTTGAGATTGTTGTTCCGTCAAATTCGGTGACGGTCTTAAGAAAATAATTGATTTTATTTAAATTTGAGGTACCGTTATTTTGAAAAACTTGCGGGTTAGCTATCTATGGGTTTGCATCTTGAGCGTTTATATTATTTTGAAAACTCATAAACTATTATTAATCATTTGGTGACAATTTCTTTCAAAATGATTCTTCATTTCTTCTTTTTCTGTTAACAACTCATAAATCTGGTGTTCAAGGGCTTGTATTTTTCCCGTTGTTTCTGCTATGGTTGTTTCCATTGCTTCATTTCCGTTTGTCATTTTAAAAAATTAAAAAAAATTTACGAGAGAGAAAGAAAAAAAATTTTGAACGATAATCGAGTAAAAAAATTTTTCTTTTCTTTAAATAACAATTCCACTTTTAATTTGACGAGAAACAAACATTCAGAGAAATAAATGACTTACTACTTAGTAGTAATTATCTATTAAAGTTCTCGTCTACGGTCGGGCTGATGGTCGTCGGCTTATCTTCTTTGTCCTTTGGCGTTGGCTGTTGTCGATGTTGTCCTAGGTCAAGGCTGAAGTTCGATGTTGATGGCTTCTTTTTGATGGTTTATTTATGTTCGATATATTTGTCGAATTTTGATTTTATTTTATTGCTTTTATATGTGCTTGCGATAAAAAAAAATTAATTAAAAAAAAAATTGTTAATTAATTTTTCAAACTTTTTAATTTTTAATTTTTAATTGTTCTTTTTTTATTCAAAAAAAAAATCTTGCGTTTTCGGAACAAAACCACTGTTTAATTGATTTTTTTTTCTGAATTAAGTGTATTTAAAAAAAATGTTTTATTATTTTAATCTTTTTATAAACACTTGTTTTCACTTTTGTTGATCATTCACTCATTAAAAAAAAGTTTACTGATTTTTATGACGTGTTTGATGAAGATTCCTGAATGATGTTGAGTTGATTTTTCCATAAAGGAAAAAAAAATTTCGCCAGTTTCTTCGGAGCATGTTCGAATCCGTTCGCTGCCAACAATTTATTTATATTATTAGTTATTACGTCCCGGTTACCTCACGGGTTTGTGAGTAACCAGTAGACCAACTAAAGCTGGAGATAAAGATGTTACGACCTCCAGAGTCGTAAGTAGAGGTCCTCGAATTAACTCCGAAATAACTAACTACGGTGAATTAAATTAATAGATGAATTTATTTAATTATTAAAATACACTTTGAAAATATATGACAACTTGCGTGGAGTACGTGATTATTAGCCTTTATGTTCTCTCGACAAGAATTAATTATCGAGCGTATTAAGATCGTAACTTTAAGATCAAGAAGAGCCACGAACTATCTGTGCACCCTGCTTATATCTCCTCGTCCAAGGGCCGTGCCTTAGGAGGAGTAGGGTTGCGTATCAGGCCCCGAATGTCTTCATCAATGCATCTCTGGAGTTGATGCATGTCGCGTTTCCGAAGTTTAATCGGATAACCCGCGCGTTGATTCAACTCCAGAGTCCAGGACACACAGGCGTTCGTTATCAATTATTTATTTAGAACAATCTTCGAATGTTCTTAAATATACATATGTACTCATCGCTAGTTGACTTACAACGAATCATTTTTATAAGTCTAGATCTTCCATTAACATTCTTCGTGAGAAAATGCTAATGTAAACTTGAAGATATTTTTGTTTACTCAGTTATTGACTGAGTTACTTTTTCTTGTCAATGTCTATTTCCTGTGAACTATTATTTAATATTTAATGTTTCACATTCTTGGCTTATCATTTAACGTAATTATTTATAAGAAAAATGAATGTTTATGAAATTATTATATAGTTGTTAGCGATTGAATTAGCGCATGTATTTGCTCTCAGAGACATCTGCGAATGCAGGTGGGGACGTAACAAGTTAGTAAAAATAATAATAATAATAATAATAATCTTTATTTAGCCTCTGGCTATTATTTAACATTTACATTTTTATCTCATAATCTAATTACATATTAATAATAATGTGTTTATTTATCCAATGGCTAAAATTTTTCTTTTACAATATAAAATATCATAAAATAACATACAATATCCCATATTTTAACCACACTCAACATAAACTAATTTAATACTATACTATAATACAATATAAAAGGTGTCAATAGTTTAATTTAACGTAATCTTTTACTTTTAATCTAAAAATTCTAAGTCTATCTTCCTTTCTTATATCCTCTGGTAAGTTGTTGTACCATTTATAACCCTTATAAGTTATGCATTTTTCAGCATTGCGAGTCCTTGTGTGTTTAATTAATATTTTAGAGCATGATCTAGTATTGTATTTGTGAGTATCTTCTAGCTTTACAAGATTATGAGCCAAAGTTTCAGGTTTACCATTCAACAATAGTTTATGAATGAAAATACATTTATTGAAAACTATTCTTTGCTGAATACTCATCTATCCAAGTGTTTGAAGCATGTCATTCACTCGAGTGTATTTATTAACTCCCAATACTAGTCTCATAGCTCTATTTTGTATTTTTGAAGTCTGTCTATATCATCCAAATAGAAATTAATCATCACACTGCTACAATAATCAATATGAGGAGCTATGATAGTTTTATATATTAAATTTTTAGAATAACAGCTTATACAATTACCCAAACGATACATAATATTTAATTTCCTAGCCATTTTATTTATAATTTCATTCGCATTTTCCTTGAAGGTTAGATTTTCGTCAATTATTATACCTAAATACTTTATTTTATGTACTTCTACGATTTTTTTATCATTTATTTTTATATCACATTTATTTTTAACATGCCTATTTTTCAAATCATGTATTATCATAGAAAACGTTTTACTAACATTTATTTTCATTTGGTTTTCTAACAACCATTTATATAAAGTTTTTAGGCTTAAATTAAGTTTATTTTCAATCTCCTTCAAGTCTTGACTAGCGAAATAGATCTTAGTATCATCTGCAAACAACCTACATTTGACACCTAAGTCATTTAGTTCTCTAATCATATCATTTACATAGATTATAAACAATAATGGACCAAGTTTTGAGCCTTGTGGTACTCCATTATCATTTCTAATCTTGTCTGAAAAAATATTCTGTACTTTGACTCTTTGCCTTCTGTCATATAAATATGAAACAAACCAATTTAAAATATTTCCTCCAATTCCGAGGCTTTTCATTTTTAAAATCAATAATTTTCTATTTATCGTCTCAAATGCTCTAGCAAAATCAATGAATAAGGTACCAATATACATGCCTTTATCAAGAAATTTTCGCCAGTCAATAAGAGATGTCTGCACCGCTGACTCACAAGAAAAATGTTTTCTGAAACCAAATTGTTCATTGTCTAACAAACCCTTTGATTCCAGAAAATTCTCCAGCCTATTTTTGACAATTTGTTCCAATACTTGTTCCAATATTGGCAGGGTGTTAATCGGTCTAAAGTCTTCGACATTTATACTATTTTTAACTTTTTGCAACAGTGTTATTGTTGACAATTTTCAAATATCTGGTACCATACCATCTCCCAATGACTGATTAATTATACCCATAATAATGCAAGGATCCGTCTCTCATACTAATTTTACAATTTTTACATTTATGTCTAATTTAGAACCTTTATTATTATCCAAATTATTTATTATTGATTTTACTTCAGCATAAGAGGCAGAGTCAAACTCGTCAAATTTCGTAATATTACTATCGTCATATATATTTATATTCCCATTAATATTAATAATGTTAACGTCATCATTCGAAATATTGTTCTGTCCATTAACAATAGCTTCGCCAATCTCATTTACGATGTTATCAATACTATTTACAAAAAATTTATTAAATTCATTTACAATTTCAAATTTATTTTCTATTAATCTCCCATCTACTTTAATAGATTCAATGTTATTTACTACAGATTTTTTATCACCCATAAGGCTTTTAATTTCAGACCACATCAACCTCGCGTTTTGTTTATTTTTATCAATTTTATCTTCGTAATATCTTTTTTTGCTCAACCTCAATTCATTTACTATCCTATTTCTCAATAATTTATAATTTATCAAATCTTGTTTACATTTGGTAGATTTAGCTCGATAATAAGCTTCATCTCTAATTTTTAATTTTTCTATTATAATACTATTAATCCATGGTTTACTATTCCATTTTGTTTTTATTGTTTTCTCCACTACTGGAGCTGTTTTATCCATGGTTTCATAAATAATTGAATTAAATTTATTGACAAATATATTGAAATTGTTATTATCGGAGTCAATTTTTTCGTTCCTTAGCATAATTATTTTCTCCAACAATATGTTTCGGAATTGATCACTGTTAAAATTTTTGTTATCTCTAATCAGTACTTTTTGAGCCTTTATCTGTTTTTTATTGCAAAATTCTACGTTAATGATAATAATATTATGATCTGAAATTTTCGGTGTTTTCAATACTTCTGTTTTACATTTATAATTACTAAAAACTAAATCTATTATTGTATCTGAGTAAATCGTTGATCTTGTGGGAGATCTAATTTTTTGTTTAAGACCTAACGCACCTAAGTTATTTAATATTTTTTTACTATAATAATTTTCTTTCATGACATCAATATTAAAGTCGCCAACAATTAGTATTTTATTTTTATCTAATATATTCTTACTTTGTAAGAATTTATCAATATTCGAACAAAAATCACTAATATTACTATTTGGAGACCTATATAAATTTACTATTACAATATTATCTTCAGATTTTAGTTTACAAATATTGATCCATGTTCCTTCACATATTTTTTCATTAACACTTAATAATTTAAATTGTATACTTTTTTTCACATACGTAATTACTCCTCCTGTCCTGTTATTTAATGTATCTGTTCGTAGAAAGTTGTAATTATGAATGTATATTTCATGGTCTTGTATATCTTCACTAATATGTGTTTCACCTAGGCACACAACGTCAGGTTTAACCAAAATGATTATTGTTGATATAAATTTAACTATAATAAAAGATCTGTCAATAATAGCATCAATGGTATTTCAATAATCGGTTCTTTGAATTTTTGCGCTGTCAATAGTATATACATTTGACCTGTTGGTTTTAAGTTGATACATAAGTTGGTTTTAAGTTGATGTATAATATTTATTAAATTTATTGCTATTGAAGTTAGTTAATTAAATCATATGGGTAAAAACGATGATTAAAGTGTCCTATAAAGAAGAAGTTGACAATATTGATTTGAAACACGTTAAAAAAATTTAAATATTCATAGTCACTCTTATAGTGTCAATAATGGGGGCTTCTACCTTATTCAATGATAGAGTTTTTGTAATTCCAAATTTTTATCGAAAATCGCTTAAAATTATGAAAAATATCTCCTTTTATCATCCATCACTACTTTTTTAACTTATCATTTTTTTTTCTTAAATGGAATGGTAAAAAGATTTTCGATGGAAATCTGAAATTATTAAAACTCAAAACAGTAACACCTTGGCAGGTTTTGTGACCCCCGTATTAAAATGTACTGTTTAAGCCAGAGTTGGTCTGGACGCCGCCAGGAGAATATAACGAAGTTAAGTGTTTTCGGCGTCCTGGAGCTGAGTTACTCTCAGAATCGAAATATAGCCTGTTCCTCGCACAGAAATTTAACAGAAATTTAGGGTTGTTTCTAGTTAGCTCGCAGACCATAAACTGACTATTGCAACGCTCGACTGACTGGCACGAGGCCCCAAGCACCTTACTGCGGAGTAGAGTTGCAAATAATGCATTTTTTTTTTAAGGGATGACAATTTATTACTCATTTTTATCATAATGGATAATGTATTCAATTTTCATTACTCATTTATTTTTTTTAATGATGAATTAAATTAATTCCATTGAATTTTTTGTAATTATGTATTTTTTATACATTTTAAATTTTAATTCTTAATGAGTAATGAGAAATTTTTCATTACAATTTTTTGTCTAAGTAATCAATGTAATTTAGTTTCATTACTCATTTTTTCTGTTATTTTCAATGGGTTGTGTTACGTCGTAGTCTTATTTTAACATTATTTTATTTGTCTGAATAATATAATTTTATTCTTTTAAAATATATTTTTAAAAAAGGAAATAAAATTTACAGCAGACACTGATAATGAGAAACGCATTAAGTGTCTCGTCCGGTCTCGCCGAAGAATTTCCCGTCATTAGGAAGACTCAAGTTCTTTGAAAATTAAAAATCCTAAGTCCACAAGTACATGGGAATTTTATTGCCCTCTGTATTGACAGCATTTTAGAAAAGAACTTTAGAAATTTTTAAACGTTTAAATAGGATTAAATTTAATAGAAAATAAATTTGAAACTTTTAAGATAAAATAATTTTAAAGAACTAAAAATTTAATAATAAAAGTTAACAAAAAATTTAATAACCGACATTAATATAAATAGGAAGTATTTAAATAATTACTAAAAAAGGGGAATTAACAACTAAAACAATAGAAAATATTTAAATAATTATTTAAAAATTTAATAATATAAAAAATTTACAACAATTACGTAAATAATTACGAAAGAATAAATAATTATAAGAAATGAATATTATTAGTAATAGTTATTAATAAAATATAAGACTTAGTTAAATAAAAACTATGTATTTGTGTGCATGTAAATGTGCTTACATGTATACCAATACATAGTTATATATTAGCCTATAAGTAAGAGAGAGAGAGAGAGGCACATCATGCCCTCTGGGCCCAAGGAAGGGAGTTCAAGCGAACATCTTGGAAAAATCGGAAGAGAGGGTAGAGACTAAGGGAAATAGACAGGTAATTGGATACTGTTTTCCCCCAATTAGTAATTTGGAAACGCCCAAAAATTCGAGTCCCAAGAGAACTTCGCATGAACTCTCTCTCGTCATCCTGACCCCGAGCTGTGCGGATCGCCCAATTAGCTAGTGACTGTGGCTACTCTCACGCAGCTAAATAGTTTATTTTAAATTAAACTCAGTGTTAATGAATAAGTTTTCATTTGTTATTTTAAAGTAAAATCGTAATAATATTCTAACATCTTCCTACTTAACTTCACATAAAATTAAATAAATAATTAACCGCGTTAAATAACAAAAATATTAATTGACCTAAAGACCCACGTGTATCGACGTAACAATAAAGGTGTTATGTCCAAGGGCGTTTTTAGAGCGGTAGCGTAAACGGTGGAGGATTGGACTAACGAATTAAAGAATACGCAACGGAGGTTTTAATTCCGTTGTTTTAATTATTTATGTGGGACGTTTTCGAGATATACGAACTTACCACGCCTTCGTTTGAGACTGACGGATTTTTATGAGAGTAGATGTACTTACTATTACAGGAACTTTATTGATGGTCAGATCCGTGGTTTCAGGGCAGCTATTAGCGCCTGTTCCTTGATTGGGCCCTTTGGTTGATTCTCGCAGCGGATGGATTTGGATGGATTTGGGCTGCTTATTCTAAGGGCTTCTTATCTTATGAAATTAACGAACTCGAATGGAATTTCACTTCTTTTTAGGATTTATTTTTATAAACTTTGAAACTTACACTATCACAAATTGATTTTTAATCGAAATTATATTAATGAATTTTATTTGTTTGAGCTAACGTCCTCCAGTCCCCCGTAGGGTAAAGTGCGCAAATTTAGCTTGAAAGATATTGAGTTAAAAGATATTATACTTATTGACCAAACTCTCGTCTAAGTGCAGGGCAAATTAGAACTTTGAGAATTCGGTTCTCTAGATTTTACCTACTTATCGACCTCTCGCCTAAGTGCAGAGCAAATTAGAACTTTGAGAATCCCGACTCGTAGATAATTAAAACTAATACGTGGCCTGCCGGTTGTACCGAGTCTGAACTCGTCTTAAGTGCAGCGCAAATCAAGATAAGGGACTTATACAAGGCACGGGCCCGTCAGTTAAACGCGGAAGTCAAATTAACTGAGCAAAGACGAGGCGTTGGCTGTTGATCGCCTTTTTAAATACTCGCGGTGCTGAGATTGCAGACGTCCCCGCTAGTCAACCAGCAGTCGCGTAGCTTATATTTTATTATGGCTTTCGCGCATGGAGGAGTCTTCTATCTGCGCGGATGATTTAAAAGAAAGAAAAATTTTGGGGTGGACATAACAAAGGTATGTGTTTAAACTTATTGTAGTTTCACATGTGTAAAAGTTTGAAAATTAATATAAATCTGAAACAATAGAATTTTGTAAGCATTTATCTTTTGTAACTTTTAATTAATTTCAATATATTGTATAATTCTTAAATTTGCAGTGAGTTAATTTATTTAAAAAAAAAAGAAAATACCAATATCCTTTCACAATATTTCTGGGTTTCCAGTCTAGTGGTTGAAAAATACCAGGACCAAAATAAATATTAATAATTTACGTTCATCGTTTGGGACGTAACAAAATTGGCGCTCGAACTAAGGACCAGAATTTTTGTGAAACGATATTGTGAAATGAATTTGTGATTAAATTTTCACAAATAATTATTAGAAATTTCTTAAAATTCTGTGAAAATTATCCAGATTTTGAATAAATCTTAACAATTAAATTAAAATTTCTGAATTCTTGTGAAATTAAATAATAATTTTAGAGATTCTATAGAGAAATTCTCACGTTTTTTAAAAAAATACAAGCTTACAAAAATCTTAATAAATTTATTGCATGTGTAATTTTGATAAATTCAAAATTGTTTATAAATATTTGTTCCCCCTAAATGAAATTTTGTTGTGTGTAAGGATTTTTTAAATGTGCTAACCTATTATTTAACAATTTCGTTCTTTTATAAGTGACATACAGAGTGTGAAGAAGGTATTAGAAGCGGGGAGGCGAAGGGGTGTCGCGAGCAGCGAGAGCCGGAACCGCGTCGACTGCCATGCCGCGACAACTGATGTTTTTTAGGTTTAAGTTATTCAAGAGTTTAATTGTTTCATTTTATTATTATTATGATTATTAATTATTAGTATTATTATTACTATTATAATTATTATTGTGTATTACGGTATTAACTGGTTGATTAAAAGAGAAAATTTAATTACGTAGTTCGCCAATGTGCGATAGATGGCGTTTTATTTTGACGATTGTTCGCTCGCAGTAAAAGTCGACGAGTTAATAAAAGCGAAACTGTGTAGCGATAATTTTTGTTCTGTCAAAGAACAAAAATTACTGTATCTGAAATAATTAATTGATCAAAATATTTCGAATAAATTCGAAATAATCGATTAATTATTTTTGCTAAGACTCACAATCCAAATTAGTATGGGAAATGATTTTTATAAATTAATTATTTTGTGTAAAATTATTTTTTCTAAGTTCCGGCGAGCGATTTTGTATGGAAATATAATTTGTTGAATTTGATGAAATCGACGAATGAATTGAATGATTTTTGATATTTAATTTCGACGATCGAAATTAAAAACTTATCATTTTTCGAAGTTCGACGGCGAGCGATAGGTGGCGGCAATTTAAAAATAATTTTCGCTATTATTGATAACTTTTGGGTTGATAAAGCCCAAAAATTATCCGATATCGAGCAACCTTTCTCTGGGTCTAATTTCTTCTTCTGGAGACTTCTAGCCGAGGAAATTAAAAAGGGAGTTCTCTCTACCTAGTGCGGACTACCACAGGTAAGTGAACTTGGCTACCTAAGAGTAAAGGCGACTCTCCACCTGGAGGCCTTCAGCCAAAAGGTGGGTACCAAGCCGAGTAGGTGGGGAAGAGGTGGATTTTATTCACTCTTCCCTTGGGAATCGCGAAGTAGGGCCTGCGGGGCGGCACTAGTCACCCGTCAGGAGCTGGGCACCAGAGGGCCGACCGACGGAAGGGATTTAGCCACGCGAGTTGAATACGACGGGTAACTGATATTACCGACGACGGTAATCGTGCACGACGTGTATGAGTGGGTTTTATTTTTGTTTAATCGCCGTTTCCACTTGTAAAATGTTTATTGTTTTGTTATTTAGAATAAAGAGGTTATGTTCGTTTATTAATTAAATCTAGAGTTCGATAATTTAAAAATTACCCTCGTGAGAATCCTGGACTCCGGCGAGCTTAAATCGAGCCGGGGGTAAAAATGAGCCAAAAAGTACCCGTTACAAGAGGTATTGAAAAGAAAATTTTAAAATCCCGATTAGAACCCTTGATTAATTAGGCATTGCCAAACGCGACTGTTCGTATATTGGTTAAATTCAAGAAATATTAGAGAAAGAAGGATAAAATTATACCCTCCTTACTCTTCCAAACCGGATGCGCGAAAGAGCTGCTCTGGTCTTCCCATCCTTTCTAATCAGACGCGCAAACAAAAAAAAAATTGCTCTGATTTCCTCACTTTTCTAACCTCTTATGCCCAAAAAAACGTGGTAAAAAGTCAGGCCGCCGAATGCGGTATTGGAAAAAAAGATACGCGACCAGAATTGTTAGTAATCACGGTTGTATTAACGAAATAGTTTTAGTAATTTGGGAAGATTTAATAGGGGATTGTAGGTCTGGTCAAAAATTAAAGCGACTGCAGCTCCCAAATCCTGAAACCCTAAATCTATCACTAGGAGTTTCTAAAACCGGTTGGGTCCCATTAATTCATTTAGATTAAAATTCACATAACGATGTAACAGTTTTACCTGCTCAGGTTAGCCCCTAATCAATTTTTAAATAAATAAACAATAAAACTAAACAACAATATAATTATTAGGGCGCCACCAGGATTTTTAATCACGGTTCCTGGAACCGGTCCAGAGCTGAGAAAACTTAATCTTAGGGTAGAGAGAGTGGAGGAAGGTGCTGTTGAATAATAAAAATTTAATTAACAATCTGATCAGTTTATTAACAATAAGGAATAAAACTTAACAAGAATTGACTTACAACTAGTTAACAAAATTCATTCACGCACACACTAACTACACTTAACAATATCTTAATCTCGACGAGCCCCTTTCGGCGTCTACCCGTCGATTTCTAACTTATTCTTGACGAGCCCCTTTCGGCGTCTACCCGTCAATTTCTAACTTATTCTTGACGAGCCCCTTTCGGCGTCTACCCGTCAATTTCTAACACGTGCCCCTTTCGGCGTCTACACGTGACGGGCCCCTCTCGGCGTCTACCCGATTTCTAAATCTACCTCCCCGCACAGAGACGAATCATATACCGGGGTCGTTAACTCGGCTCACAGGAGTAACAGCCCAGCGACGAAACATAGACCTAGATACTCCTGCAGCTTATACACACTTTACTACAGAACAACAGCCCAGCGACGAAACATAGACCTAGATGCTCTGCAGCCCACTCTCATAACCCGCTCCAGCTACAGCAGTAACAACCCAGCGACGAAACATAGGTCTAGATACTCTGCAACTCACACATAACCCACACTTGTCTCACACTCACACTACTAACTTGACTTTACTTTATTTTTATTTTAATAAAATCGACTGTAATTAATTTTAATTAAATATTTTTTAAATTAATTATTCAATCATTAGTAAATTAATAAAATGACTATTTTCAACTTACAATCAATTTTCAACTAACTATTACAATATAAAATCCTCAAACACGTTCAAAATTATTAACACAAGTTTAATTTATTAATTCTGACTAAACTTTACTGTGACAATTTTAACTCACTTAACTGATCCCTGGACTTAATCCAAACCGATAATTATCAAATAAGAGTAAAATTAATTTAATCAATTCACGGACTTAATCCCAAAAATTACCAAATTTATAACTATAAAATAATTTTACAATATAAAATTCTCAATAATTTTCCTAATATACTTAAAATTCTTCTACTCTATAATAATCTCAACTAATAATTTTCCTAATATAAAATATTCACTAATTTTCCAATCTTTCTTATCCTCGATAATTAACTCTTACTAATTTTCTTAATATAAAATATTCATAATAATTAATTCTTAATATAAAATATTATCGACAATTCTCTTCTAGTTTTATCACATAAAAATTTGACACAATTGAGATATTCAATTTTGATTGCTAGAATAATCGCTAGCTGTTTTACTTGACCTTGGGTATTGGAATTTACTACGACACAAAATTGACGCTTGACTAAAATTCCACGAATAAAATTTGTCGATCTTTTTCAAGGACAAAAATCAATCAATTTTACTAAATTAATTATTATAAAAATTACAACAATAAAATTAACGAAATTTCGGATGTTAAATAATTAATTGATAACTTCTCTCAGTTATTAAATTTTCCCGCAAGGTCGATTAAGTGATCCTCGGGTATAAACCCCCATGAAAATCACTAAATCCGAAACTAGCAATTGTTCCACAATTAATTAATTAATTTAATAAAAATTATATTTAAGAGAGAAGAAGAGGAATGATAGACCGAGTACAGACCGCGGTCTATCTCCCACGGAATGAAATAAAAATACCTGAGTAATAACTCACTCCTGTTCACGTGGTGAATCCTCAGGTAGCCGTCCTTTTGTTTTATTTTCACTCCGGGGATCCTTCCTTATTCCAAAATTCAGTTACCTGTAACAGTCAAAATATTAGCAAGAGTCGTCTCCAAGATTGTAAAGACAATCTTGAAAAGTAATTATCGCAGCGTTCCAAAATACACGTGCGAATATTTTAATTACCTGTTTATTTTGCAGAGTAGTGACCGGTGTGGTTAACTATCAAACCTCTTCTCATTTAGTCACACACCGGCTTCCGAGCACTTACCCATTTTACCCCCCTCTTAATTACTATACGGAAGGCCCCGAAGATCGAGGCGCGCCAGTGCTGAGTCGACTAATTATCGATCTCTGGCGACTTATCGATTTAGGGTAATTTACCCTGTTACAACGAAATCGTGCGGAAGAAATTAAAATCGGATTTAAAAATTAAATGTCTGATGAAGAAAAATCGAAACCTTATTCACTGAGGAAAGAAGGATACCTGCCGTTTCCAGAAGGTTTACCTCCAGTCACCCGGAAACGTAATCAAACAAAAAATTTTGAATTCCGAGACGCGTTTGACGGTGAAAAAACTGTAGATTCGGGATTAGGAAAATCTCTAATCAATCCAGAAATCACTTCAGACGAGGATTCAGAAGAAGAACCCCGTAAGGAAATACCTAGGGCAGATAAATGGAACACTGCTAGTAGTAGTAACGATAACATTAATTTAACCATTAATAACGACGAAATCCTTACAGAAAAAATGGTTAGCGTCCCAGTAGATCAAAAAACGGTTAACGCCCTGGTTAATCAAGAACAAGTTAACGACCCGATTAACCCAGGAAATTATAATAATAATGATAATAATAATAATAATAACCCCGAAAATCCAAACAACATTGACGAGATGGTTTTAACCGCGAATCAAAGTATCTCGTTAAGCGACGCTTTGGCGTTTGTACCCCGATTCGACGGAGTCCCGGAAGAACTCATCGATTTTTCAAAATGTTGTAAGCAAGCGAAAGACGTGTTACCCGCCGAGGCAGAAGCAAATTTATGTAAATTAATCTACGGAGTAAAATTAGACGATAAAGTAAAGGCATCATTAAGTCACACGATCCCGGCAACAATTTTAGATTTGACGAAGAACTTAAAAAGGATTTATGTAGCTTCAAAGACGGTTTTCCAACTACAAGGCGAATTAGGACAATTGTATCAGGAAAAGGGTGAATCAGTAGTGGATTACGCGAATAGATTAAGAAAAAAGGTAAATGAAATCATTGAATGCAATGCGTCGGACAATCCTAATATGACCGAAGAAGAAAATCAAGCGTTCAAAGATAAGATCAATTCTTCACTCGCGGTCATATTCACACAAATTTAGATCAGGAAATCGACCGTCGAATGCCCACTTGCGCTAACGTAGATGAGGCCCTCGCAGCATATGATCGAAAAAAAATTGAAAGCGCGGAACGAGTTGATGAATAAACCCAAGGAAAAGGCTGCAGAAGAAAAGAAGAAGAAGAAGAACCCGGTAACCTTTACAACTACCTCCGATTCCCGAAATCCGAAGAATAAAACACCAAATTCAGGCAATAATAATAATCCTAACAAAAACACCAACAGTTATAATAAGAACGCAAACCATAACCAATATGACCTCTCGAAAATCAATTGTCGTCGTTGTAAGAAATAAGGATATTTTGCAAAAGACTGCCCCGAACGTCAATGTCAAATCTTTTACGAGAAAGGACATGGAGCCAAAACATGCCCTCAATCAACACAAACAGACCAAAATCAATTTGCCAATTTAAGATGCCAATTGTGTGGACAAAGAGGCCATTCCGCTAGGTATTGTAATTTAAATCCTAACCGAATCAACCCCGCTTCGAATCCCGGACCGAGTCAAGGAAATTACCGAAACCCTCCAAACACAGTAAACAATAATTACGCGCAAAATACAAGAATACATTGTGACGTTTGCGGATTAAATGATCACACCCAGGAAAATTGTAGGTGGTTAAAAACGATAAATTTTATCCAGGCAAACGCGAGACAATTTTCTTCGGGGGGCGCGAGAGAAGACCATCGAAATACCCGTCCTGTACACGCGATACAGAACGTGAGGATAGACGAAGATTCGGAATAAATAAAATTGAAGTAAAGTCTGATTTAGATAATTTACCCTTCGCTGTCGTCGGTAAATCATCTAAACAAGAGGATATTATCATGATGTTGGACTCCGGAGCAGCTCCAAATCTGATTAAAATAAAATATTTAAAAGGAACAACAAAAATAAACAAAAATAACATTGTTGAACTTCACGGTATTTCGAATACTCCTATATCAACATTGGGGAGTGTGAACCTGAAATTATTTGGCAGACGGACCGAATGCCATGTCGTACCAAATAGCTTAGCCATCCCGCACGCAGGATTAGTGGGATCGCAGTTTTTCTCCAAATTCGGAGCCAAAATTGATTATAAAAACAAAATTTTGGGAATTGGGACTGAAAAATATCCGTTCAAGAAACTTACCAGGGTTGAAAATGGGATTATGTACGTACCGCGACGCAGCGAATCGACCTTTTATGTAAACGTCAAGAACCCCGAAATATCACAAGGATACATTCCTCGGTTGAAAATTGGAAAGGGTATTTTCGCAGGGAGTTGTTTAGTCAAGGTAAAAAATGGACGAGCTTACCTTCAAATTTACAACATGACCAACAATGAAGTAGGAATCGAAATCCCTACACTAAACGTACAGGAAGTGGAAAAATCATATACACCCTCCCTGATAGACCAAGATAAATCAAATCAAGATATTTATCACTGTTTAGGAATAACAAAAAGGATTTTCACCGTATTAAAGGACACCTCAACAGCAGAAAGATTTGAACCAATAAAACCCCTGTTGCGGTTAAATTACTTAGACAAAGTAGAAAAAACTCACGTCGAACAATTAGTTAGGAAACATGTGGACCGATTTCACATTCCCGGGGAACCTTTGAGTTCCAGCGTTTTGTATAAACACCGAATCCTGACTAATTCAGACTTCCCAATTTCCACAAAACAATACAGAATTCCACATAACCTGAAACCTAAAGTGGAAAAACATGTAAAAGAGGGACTTGAGATGGGAGTATTAAAACCGTCGGAGTCACCGTATAATAGCCCTATTTGGATTGTTCCCAAGAAAGCCGACGCAAAAGGAAACAAACGATGGCGTGTTGTCATTGACTTTCGTTTATTAAACGAACGAACAATCACTGATGCCTACCCCCTTCCCACCATTGTTGAAATTCTGGACCAATTGGGGGGTTCCAAATATTTCTCCGTCTTCTATTTGGCGTCAGGATACTACCAAATCGAAATGGACCCAGCCGATAGCCATAAAATCGCGTTCTCTACCCCCCAAGGACATTGGGAGTATACTCGTATGCCCTTTGGTTTAAAGAATGCACCGGCTACGTTTCAGAGACTAATGGATAGCGCTTTAACTGGACTCCAAGGAATCTCAATTTTCGTGTACCTTGATGATATCATCGTCTTTGCCAGGAACCTTGCTGAACATGAACAAAGAATAGGCGACCTTATAGATAGGTCACGGAAAGCGAATCTACAACTTCAGCCCGAAAAATGCGAATTTTTACGTCCGGAGGTAAATTACTTAGGCCATGTTATCAGCCGAGAGGGTTTGAAACCCAATCCTGAAAAACTGGAAGCTGTGGAAAAGTTTCCAGTCCCGAAGAACCCCCGAAATATTAGGGAATTTCTAGGGCTAACTGGATATTATCGCCGTTTTATTAAAAACTTTTCAAAAATTGCGAAACCTCTGACGAGATTGCTGAAGAAGGACCGAGAATTTGCGTGGACTGGGGACGCTTAGGCTGCTTTCGAGGAACTAAAGACAGTTTTATGTACTGCACCAATCTTACAATACCCTGATTTCTCGAAGCCGTTCATCATAACCACTGATGCTTCAGGAGTAGCAATAGGAGCAGTATTGTCACAGGGAGAAATAGGTAAAGATAAACCTATCGCATATTATTCTCGAGTGTTGAGAGACGCGGAAACACGCTACGACACGTACGAGAAGGAAGCATTTGCTATGCTTCAAGCAGTCAAAAACTTTCGACCCTATGTGTACGGTCGAAGGTTCGACCTAATAACAGACCATAAACTGTTGGTCTGGTTCAAGACTTCAAAAGAAGGAAATGCCCGGATATTAAAGTGGCGGTTGAAACTTGCTGAGTATGATTATGACGTAACATACAAGCCAGGAAAAATAAATTTACACGCGGATGCGCTATCTCGTAACCCTGTTGAACCGGTCAATGTAACGACACGCGCGCAAAGTCGACACATACCGGGGGTTATTGAGGAAATTGGAAGTTCGGAGGCAAATAAAAGAAAACCCCCAGGAAAACATGAGGGTCTGCCGAAGAGGGGACGAGGGAGGCCGCGAAAGACGGTAGAACTCCTGGATCCGTCCAACCTGAACCCGGAAATCTCCTAACTAGCGGAGCAGGACAGGTCTTCCAGGAAAACAAAGAGAGCTCGGAAAAGCGATTCCCGTTTAGCAGACAGGACGTCTGCCAGCGAATCGGGCAGTCCGGTGGTGGAAACGGACATTAAAAAAATAAATAAAAAAACAGAAAATAAAAACGATTCATCTCAGAATAGACCATATGAATCGGAATCCTCAGGAAGCGACTTTGACGCAGGAAGCGAAACGTCTACCAGTGAGTCGTCTAATCCTCAAGATGAACCAGATAACAAAGAAGAAAAAACTGATATCATCGTCGTCAAAGACTTGTTTCAGTATAGGAAAGATAACTTAGTCTACTTCCTGGACGAAAATGGACAACCCTGTGATGTAGGCTCCAAATTATTAAAGGAACTAGGTAAACTACCAAAAATTGGATTTATGGATACTGGCCAGGTCTATTGGTCCAAAAGGGGGGAAAGAAACTATTTCGGTTTAGTAATTCGGGGAACAGAAGGGGAATCGGCATTAAAAATTAGATTAAATATAGCAAAAACGCTTGTTAAGCTCAAAGGAATATTACGGGATAAAAATATTTCGTCCTTCTCAATCGCGTATTCTGATTTTATAGAAAATATTCCATGGGCAGAGGTACTCTCTCTGATCTGTGAAATATATGGAACAGATGAAATTAAACCCATAATTTGCTTAGGTACGGTTAAATATGTCTCTCAGGAGGACCGAGATCGGATATTTTATGAAGCTCATAAGTCTCCTGTGGGAGGACACAAAGGTGTGTCAAAAACATACAACCGTATTAAAACAAATTATTATTGGGAGAATTTAAAACAGGATGTACAATTCCGGATACAACAATGTATAGATTGCCAACTAAAAAAATTAGTTCGCGTCAAAACAAAACAGCCAATGCTAATCACCGATACACCCGGATTAGTATTCGAAAAAATTGCAATGGACATCGTGGGTCCATTACCGGTTACAAAACGAGGTCACGAATATATACTCACGATTCAAGATCAATTGTCTAAGTATTGCATATCTGCTCCTTTAGCATCTATGTCTGCTATTGCCGTCGCGGATACCTTTATTAAGCGTCTACTTTGTACTTTTGGTGCTCCCAAAGTATTATTGACTGATCAAGATAGAAATTTTATTAGCGCTTTCATGCAAAGGATATATAAACGATTTAAAATAAAGAAAATTCAAACCACAGCTTTCCGGCCCTAGTAAAACGGTTCCTTAGAACGTTCCCATCACGTTTTAGGAGAATATTTAAAACAGTATGTTAGCAGGGATAGCGAATGGGATGAATGGTTAGAACTAGCGACATTTTCCTATAACACCTGTATTCACGAAGGAACAAAATTTACCCCTTTTGAATTGGTATATGGGAAAATAGCACGCGTACCCACCGAGGAACCTTTGCACGATCTAGACAAATTACCAACGTACGATGACTATATAGTCAATCTAGTTAAAAGATTAACCAAAATTCATAAATTGGCCCGGTCAAATCTAATAGATTCGAAAAAAAAAATCAAAGGAAATATATGACAAAAAAATCAAAGCAGTAACTTTTAAAGAGGGTGATAATGTGTTCCTTTCAAAAGGACCCAAACCCCATAAGTTCGGGAACCATTACGATGGTCCATTTGAGATCTTGCAAACGTTCTCGGATGGAAATGTAAAGATTAAAATAAAGAATACAACAAAAATTGTCCACCCTAATCAGTTAAAATTATCTAAAATAAAACCTCAACCTGTTACGAAGAAAAACACAAATAATAAAGGGAAAATCGTGGACTTAGACCCTGATTACCAACCCTAATTATGTTTTTGTTGCAGATAAAGTCTTTAATTGCAGTATTGTGCTTCTTATTCGTCACTTCAGTTACCGCAATGATCGGATACGATTGCGGCAGCGAGTTCTTAAACATGACAACAATATCCCTTCTGGATATTGACGAATGTGATTACCAAGGAGATCGCGTGGATCAAAGCCTAGTGGATGTCGCGTTAGTACAGTTGAATGAGTTTGATCATATCAACGTGTTACAATGTAAAATTGAAATTACTAGAGCGGTGTATTATTGTAGAATGCATTCCCACGTATCTTTAGTAGAGAATGCCCATATGGAATACGTCCACACGATCTCGCACGAAGCCTGCCGAGTAGCACATAACTACGGCACTCTTCGCATCAGTAACACCGTCCTCGACAGGTTACAGGTAAATTCAACGGCTATGAGAAGTATAACGCTTGCAGGAAGTATCACAAATTATGGTACTTGTGCAGGCACACAATATTCCGACCCTTACGGCACCTGGAATTCAGTTATCGTAATGGGCACTGTAAAAATTACTTTTAAATCTTTTTTTTCTAGAGTTAATGTAGAATTTAATAAAATTTATTTACCATCAGGATTTAATTGTAAACTAAACGAAGGTAGTTGTATTGACTCTGATGGAGGTTATACCTTTTGGGACTCAATACCTCAAAAATTTTGTAAAGAAAGCACTTATTCTGTACTTTTCAAGGGACTAGTAACTAAGTTAGTCTCTAAGTCAGGAACAGTGTTTTCTGTCAGCGTCAGAGATACAAGTTTCTCGCTTACTACTATTGGAACCGAGGACTCATGTGGTCTTTCTATGTTGAAAACCGAACATCCGCGTTTATTTATTGTTTAGGGTAAAGATCTCGCTTCCTTGGGAGTCAATAAAATAGTAGAGACCAATCCAGAAAATTTGGATCTTTTCTTGTACGCTAATGCCAAGTTCGTGTATGTAGAAAGATACTTGAGAAATCAGATTCAATCTCTTTATGTAAACGTAATGATATACCGATGTAAAATAGAGAAAGATATGCTTAAAAACTCATTGGCCATCGCATCAACCCAGCCTGACGAATTTGCGTATAGATTCATGGGAGGCCCCGAATATATGGCTGGCCTCGCTGGCGAAGTTATACACATCGTCCAATGCATTCTGGTTGAAGTAAAAATACGACATGCGATCACCTGTTATAACCGAATTCCAGTAACACGGGAAAAACACAGTATGTATTTGATGCCGAGGACCCACGTCCTCACTAATCAAGCTTCTGAAATTCCTTGTAATTCACCGTTACTCCAACATTACAAACTGGGTACAACCTGGTACAAGTTCATGCCGACCCCAGTGGAAACCGTACCCCCGGTCAGTCTAAAACCGGATACAAAAGGGAGTTGGAGCTACCGCAGTCCCTCCAACCTAGCAACCAGTGGGATTTACACTCGAGACGACTTGGATGCCATGAGGAACCGAATTATGTTCCCAATAGAACAAACCTCGGTAATTGAAACAGTAGCCCCGCAGTTCTCCAATGGATCAAGAGTGAACCCATCTATCATGAATGTACTAAACGAAGAAGTCCTGGAACAACTAGCTAAAAGTGCGTGGGACAAAACTTGGGGAAGATTCATCAAGTTCGGGACCTACAGCGCTGGCGTCATTGGGATAGTAATGTGTTACCAATTAATAAAATCCGTTATTGATATTCTCTTACACGGAATTGCGCTGCATTCCGTTTATGGCTGATCCTTTCATTTATTGGGAGCAATTTGAGACTCAGTGGCTCAACTCTTGCTATACCTAGCGAGAACCCCACTGGATTCAGGAGTTCCTGCTCAAAAACCGGTAGAAAGTGATAATCTGGATCCGGAAAAGGAATTACCGCCAAGTGCACCAGAAATTTATCCGCCATTACCAGCCCATGAAACTACTGCCAACCAACCACGACTGTCCATCAATTAAGAAGAAGTCAATGAGTTTTCAGCAATCATCTCGTAATATAATTGTTAATAATTTATTATAAATAGGATTAGTACTAGTTTAACAACCTAGAGACGGACAAGAGACTTCGCGTCGCTCTCGTTCAATGATAATAAATTTCTTTTCACTCGTGCTTCCGTCTAACGGCAGTGGTGTTACGTCGTGGTCTTATTTCAACATTATTTTATTTGTCTGATAATATAATTTTATTCTTTTGAAATATATTTTTAAAAAAGGAAATAAAATTTACAGCAGACACTGATAATGAGAAACGCATTAAGTGTCTCGTCCGGTCTCGCCGAAGAATTTCCCGTCATTAGGAAGACTCAAGTTCTTTGAAAATTAAAAATCCTAAGTCCACAAGTACATGGGAATTTTATTGCCCTCTGTATTGACAGCATTTTAGAAAAGAACTTTAGAAATTTTTAAACGTTTAAATAGGATTAAATTTAATAGAAAATAAATTTGAAACTTTTAAGATAAAATAATTTTAAAGAACTAAAAATTTAATAATAAAAGTTAACAAAAAATTTAATAACCGACATTAATATAAATAGGAAGTATTTAAATAATTACTAAAAAAGGGGAATTAACAACTAAAACAATAGAAAATATTTAAATAATTATTTAAAATTTAATAATATAAAAAATTTACAACAATTACGTAAATAATTACGAAAGAATAAATAATTATAAGAAATGAATATTATTAGTAATAGTTATTAATAAAATATAAGACTTAGTTAAATAAAAACTATGTATTTGTGTGCATGTAAATGTGCTTACATGTATACCAATACATAGTTATATATTAGCCTATAAGTAAGAGAGAGAGAGAGAGGCACATCATGCCCTCTGGGCCCAAGGAAGGGAGTTCAAGCGAACATCTTGGAAAAATCGGAAGAGAGGGTAGAGACTAAGGGAAATAGACAGGTAATTGGATACTGTTTTCCCCCAATTAGTAATTTGGAAACGCCCAAAAATTCGAGTCCCAAGAGAACTTCGCATGAACTCTCTCTCGTCATCCTGACCCCGAGCTGTGCGGATCGCCCAATTAGCTAGTGACTGTGGCTACTCTCACGCAGCTAAATAGTTTATTTTAAATTAAACTCAGTGTTAATGAATAAGTTTTCATTTGTTATTTTAAAGTAAAATCGTAATAATATTCTAACATCTTCCTACTTAACTTCACATAAAATTAAATAAATAATTAACCGCGTTAAATAACAAAAATATTAATTGACCTAAAGACCCACGTGTATCGACGTAACAATAAAGGTATGTGTTTAAACTTATTGTAGTTTTACATGTGTAAAACTTTGAAAATTAATATAAATTTGAAACAATAGAATTTTGTAAGCATTTATCTTTTGTAACTTTTAATTAATTTCAATATATTGTATAACTCTTAAATTTGCAGTGAGTTAATTTAAAAAAAAAAGAAAATACCAATATCCTTTCACAATATTTCTGGGTTCCCGGTCTAGTGGTTGAAAAATACCAGGACCAAAATAAATATTAATAATTTACGTTCATCGTTTGGGACGTAACAGGTCGAAAATGAGTATTTCACAGCTCATTTTTGACAAGTGAAAAATAATTTCTAGTCATTTATTTTACTTTTTGGTAGACTAGAGGAATAAAAGTATGTGTTCTAATGATAGAAATTTTAGAAAATTTTGCTACTGCTTGATCGAAAGATAAGTTGGGATGGGAATAGGGCCATTTCTACTATTTGATAAAAGATAAGTTGGGATGGGTGAGGCAAGGCGGCCCCCCTGGGACAAAATCACCCCTCTTTGAAAATGTAGTCAAAAAATTAGTTTGTCACGGGGCTCCTTCACTACCCGTTGAAGGTCCTCACCCTAGCCGCGGTCAGTTATCGACAGATCACAGGGCGCTGTGATCTAGGATGCTCGCGCAGTCAAAATAGAATTAGCATAAGTTCCGGGGCCTAGAGAATAAGTGTTCCGAGGGTGGGGATAATTCCACACCAGGGGCGAGTGAAGTTGGCGCACCGAAAAGCGACATCGTGAAGCTAGAGCCCGAGACACCAGCACAAGACTGGAAAATCAGGTAATTATTTATTTTCCTCTGAGTTTCTTATGGAACCTTCAGAGCGATTATTTTAAGATTTATAATTGATGTTTATTGCTAGGCATTTAGCCAGCCTAAATATTCTAATTATTATAATATTCTATTATTCTAATTATCCTGAAATTCCAGATTTAATTTACCGCTGATCAAATCCCGAGCTGCGACGCAATTAAACAGATCCGAGTACCTGATAGAGCTGTGGGATTGGAAGACAAAAATTGCCTAGACAGAGAGCTACAAGGACGACAACGAAAGTCGAAATTGAAAAAAAAGAAATCACCGAAAATTTCTCAGGTACAGAAAAATTTAACCTCGGTAAAATATTGCGTTGCTCCCGGAAATTCTAGGCCCAGGCCAGGTTCCGTCTTCTTATCACCCTACTTGATTATTAATTAATTATCCGAATTCAAATAAAATATCTAAATTATAAGTCGAAGTGAAAATTAGTTAAAATGAAATCTGAATAAATAGAAAATTTAGCAAGTCGAAAAATTTCAAAATTAAAATTAAGAGAGGTTAAATTTATATTTAATATTACTATTAAATTTGTCAAATAAATTTAAGATAAAATTTATAGGATCAGGAATTTTAGTACCGACAAATTTTAGTTAAATTGCGCCATTCATCAGAATAAAATTATGTCGATTATATTTAGAATAAATTAGAAATCAAAAATAAACATTCATTCAAGTTAGATTAAAATTAATTAATAAAATCAATAATCAAAAATAAATTAAAATTTAAAATGAAAATTAATAATTAAAATTAACTTTTGGGAACCTATCAAAAATCTTAAAATAAAATTATAATGGATATAAATTTCTTAAATTAGAAAATTAAAATTGTCAAACAATGAATTAATTTATAAAAAATTACAAGAGTAAAATGATCAATAGATAAAATTCTTTCAATAAACTTCGATGAATAAAATTGTCAAATTGCAGTATGATAATTTCAGAAAAAATTAACATAAAACTTCAGCCTTGGAAAAATTTAGCCAAGTTAACTACTAAGTCTCCAATCTTGGCTGGAATTCAAAATAGACATAAGCTGATGATTCAGGCAGTTTGAATTCGAGTAAATTTTAATTAATCTAAAATTTTAGTTGAATAAAACGCTGCTGTGATGTTAATAATTAAGCAACCAGAATTTAATTAAATTATTTATCGATGTCAAGTTAGGGACCGGGAAATTTGATTCCCACACAGTAAAAAATTTTTCGTAAAATTTAACATAAAATTTTGTGTAAATGATTTTTTTACATAAAATTTATGTTAATTCTACACAAACTGTTTGTATTGATAAAATCAACATAATTCTGTGTTAAAAGTAACACAAAAATATGTTAAAACTTTCATCGGCTGATTCTCGGATTTCTACACACTTGAATGTTAACCATAACATAAATAAAGTGTGGATTTTAACATTTTCTTTGTGTTACTCAGATCAGCTGTCAAATATGTGAGTTTTATTAATAATTCAAACATATGTACATAACCCCATGTATATTTAAATAGATTTTAATTTCTGAATAGAAGATAAATTGTTTTCCATAAATACAAAGTTAAAGAACTCAATAAATAATTCAAAATTTTTAAACAGTAATTAATTAATTTTAATCAATAGTTGCTACCTTATTACAAGTCAGTGGTAATCGATGATTACGATTAATGATGTTATTAATTTATTTATTTGTTTATTAATTTCTAATTATTAATTATTAATAAACTCATTAATTATATATTAATGGAAAATAAATATTTTTTTATTTAGAGATAATAATAAAAATAATATAGTTAATATATATATATATATATATATATATATATATATATATATATATATATATATATATATATAAATTCATGTTTAAAATTAAATGATTATTTATGATTAAATCTCAATATTTTATCGCCTTTTTTCTATTATTCATACAAAATAGGAACAACAAGTTACTTAACATAATTTTGATAAGGTTTATTTAATACTCTTTTCACATAGTTATTATTACAAGAAATAATCAGTTATGATAACTAATTCTTCGCTACAAATTTCATAAATTTCCCCACTTTTAGTGTAAGGTAAATCGTTAATTTCCAAAATAACAGTCATGGAAGTCGGAACAACTAAGTATCCCAAACAAGAAGGTGATACTCCCAATGTCTTCCAAAGCTCACAAATGACAAATATTTAGGATTGAAAAGAAAAAAATAATAATGTTTTACCAAATACTGGAAGATTATTGAAAAAAGATGAACAAATAAATTTATTTAAAATCAACTCTGTACCTCTAAATTCCACAGATTTATCGACGCTAATAATTGATTCTTTAAGTACAGGAAAATGCTCTAAAATAATTTGTTTATAAGCAAGTGATTCTAACGTTTTATTTTTAGCACTTAAGAGAACCGGTTTACAAGTAAATAAGTCAGCATCGTCATTCCAAAAAGACAACATCGCTTTTTGGTGACGATCTGAAAGAGTATATGCGATGTCAATAAAGTTTTTAATTTTTTCTGCAAGACTTTTCAAAAAACCATTTTTACTTTCATACCTCATTGTCCATTGTATTTTGGGAGGTCCCATTTTTTCAATTACTCTAGGATAATGAAGTAAAAAATGGTCTTTTGGAGTTAAATCGACAGAATAAGTGTTAATCAAAAGTTCATGATGGGCAGTAATATTTTTCTTTAATGTAACTAACATGGCTTTTGTAATTCTAGTAGCAAGAGTTATTTTCACTATATTAATTAACAGTAATATGATTTTTAATGTATCCTCATCTTTTTTTGGTATCTTAGTAATTATATCTTTAATAATTATTGGTAGAAATGTGATAAGACAATGAGTTTGTGCTGCATGTTGTTCGATATTATTAGAAGTTTTACTTAAGTTAATGCCACTGGGAATATTCGAGCGATTGTGTAAACCGTATATAAATGCCTGTATTTTATTATTCAAGTCATCAAGTTTCAATAAGCGACTTTCAATTAAGAAACTGAAAAATAATTTAAGATCGCGCTGACAAACACCCTCTAACAAATCGTGCATTGCATCTACAGTATAATTTTCACAGATTTTGAAATGCTGTAGATCATTAAAAGGTGTGAATTTCTTTATCCCGAAAAAATTAAGTGTATCGCTATTAGCACAATTAAGTATATCAGAAAGATATTGAAAACTAGCAGTTGTACGTAATAATTCATCATTAGCTTCACAAGCTGTGTGAGCTTCGGTTTTAGTCATAGTACATATTCTACAGTAATATGTTGAGGAAAATGATTCATGCATACCGAGAAGTGCAGCACCGCCTAAGTTATCACAGGATAATGATACTAATGTTCCTTTAACTATTGAATCCAAGGATTGAATGAAAATACCATCAGATTCTAAACATTTTACATCTTTTAGTATGACGTCTAATACTGGAGTAATACCAAATTCTTTAATGTCATAATTATAACACAAAGCTAACAAATGAATATTATTTAAATTTGAATTAAGATAAGTCGGTAAGTTCAAAATTGTAAAATAAAAAGCACCTATTTTGTGAATACCAGCTTTAGTCCCTAGTGGATTGCAAACCTCAAATTCATCAAAGTAAATTTGGAGCTGAATTACGTATTTGTTTTCAGTAAAAAAAGTGTTATTTTTGAAAATATCGCCATCAATGAAATGTGTGTACTCTGTATAATTAGGTGTACGGGGATTAGTGAAATGATATTTGACTCTTTCGAAATTGAGCAGAACTGTAAGAGTTTCTAACAACGGGACATATGTAAAAGTACTTGTTACTGAAATCTGTTTATAAAGCTGTTCTATTTTATCGTATTTTTTATCGATCCGTATACCATGAGATTTTTGAATTGGTTGTACAATTTTTTCTTTAAATGCTTTATTTCTCAAATATTTAGTAAGCTTACTATCAAATGGAAGTTTAAACGCCATATGGCTCATTTAAAATAAGGTTTTGTAGTTTCTGAAATAGTAATTGAATAAGTAAATAGAACTAATATCATCATTCAGAGTATTTTTTCATCTTGAAAAGTTTAATAAATTTTAAAATCCAATTTTCCTGCGTAAGAAACAAATAAATAAAAATTATTGTCAAAATACCTCCTTTGTGAAACTTTGTGGTGCATTAAGATCATGCTTAAACTTCTTAGAAGGCGGTGAGTTTTGCTGATTTTCAATATCAAGATCGCTTGGAATACTTTTACTCTGTTTGTCCGATGTTTCTTTCAAGGAACTATCTTCCGTACTGTGTTCGTCGATAGTAGCTGTTAATGAAATAAATAAATTTTAATTATTATTAATTTAAAAAAATAAATAAATAAATAAATTTGTCTCATTCTTATCAAAATTTAATAACGTTATCTTTAAGTTTAAAAAATTATTTTTAGTTTATATAAAAATTATTTATATGAAGAGCTCTTACAAATAGTCGAAGGTTGTTTCAATGTTTTAATTTTAAGGACTAGGCCTTGTGGATGATTCATTATGTAATCAACCAATATAAAATCGAGTTTAACATCATTGGCATCAGTAAAGTAAAATTCATCGTCATTAGTAAGTGCAGGAAATACTTTACGAGCTACACAAATAATATTAATAAATAATTAATCAGTAAAAACTAAAGTATTGCTCATTTTTATGAAAAATATTTTATGTTAAAGATTGACCTTTTTTAACAAAATCTTGGTAAGTTATTGGAGGATCAAATTCAACCCATACTTGTTCTTGGTTAAATTCCAAGATACACATATAACATTGGTACAGAGTGATTGAATGAGAACCTGGAATCTCATTATCAAGAGATTCATCCCGCATACTCCTGAGGAATTCATCCATATCTAATAAACCAATGAAATTAAATTTATTCTTATCGTAAACGACCAATAATAATTTTAACTTGAAACAAAAAAATTATTATCTGCTAAAAACATTACTAGTATGCATCTACCTGACAATGATGGATTTTTATGATAAAAAAAAAAAAAAATTAAAGTAATGATAATTATTCAAAAATAAATTCAGAAAATTTAAAAAACTGTAAGTTTAATTTATAATAATTTATTATTTTCAATTATTTATTATTTTGTCTGATTCGAAAAAATAAATGAAAATTAAGTTGGCCGATATCTGAAAATTTTTACAATTTTTTTTATTAAAAAAATTAAAGAAAAAAATTTCACATGTAGAAAATTTGGAAAATTATTCGTGTAATTTTTTTAAAGTATTTTTTTACTTGTAAATAATTTATTTAAAAAAATCAAAATGTCTGCTAGATTCAAAATCATAAAATTTAATGAAAATTAAATTAGCCGCCATTTGAAAATTTTTATAATTTATTTATAGTAAAATAATTTTTAAAAAATTAAAACAAACTTTTCACATGTAGAGAATTTTTAAATTTATACGTGGAAGTTTTAAAAATTAGTTTTTTAGTTCTAACTTTTAATTAATAAAAAAAATCAAAAATTGTTGAGATTCGACTAACTTAATTTTCAGTAAAATTTATTATGTTTCTTATTTTATTTATTTTCTGATAATTTAAAATTTATTCTGTCTTCTAGATTTGCAATAGAAAGGACGTTAACCTTGTATTGAATTTTAAGGTTATAATTCTGTTAACGGATGTTTTAATATAAATTACACTTTATTTACTTACTTTTTAATTGTTATACACTACAATTATTTATCAATTAACTGTATTTAAGTGTTTCACTCAATGACACATATCACAATTTACCAAAAAATTAAAATTATGTTGAGCTTGACACTTTCACATGTCTAACATGTGTGGCATACGTGACTATGTTCGTACTCCCGAGGTCCCGCGCAAAACAAAGCGAAGCGGCGCCATAATTTAACATATCTTTGTGTAAATTCAAAATATTATTTGTGTTACTATAGAAGACATCAACACAGCCTTTATGTTGAATTGACATTTAAAAAGTGTTATTTATTCTATTAACCGAATGGGAGTGTTCTTTAACATAAATTTTGTGTTGGTTGGCCAGTAACATAAAAAAAGTGCAGTTTTACTTTGAATTAAAACTTGAGTGTGTTAAAAAATGGATGGATTGATCAATACAAACAGTTTGTGTAAAATTAACATAAATTTTATGTGAAAAAATCATCTACACAAAATTTTATGTTAAATTTTACGAAAATTTTTCTACTGTGCAGGAAGTCATGTTGTAAAAAGTATAATGGATTTTAAAATGATTGTAAATTAGAGTCAAGTGTGTAATTGGATAAAATTCTTTTATTGGAAATTGTGTGTGTATGTGTGTGTGTGTGTGTGTGTGTGTGTGTGTGTGTGTGTGTGTGTGTGTGTGTGTGTGTGTGTGTGTGTGTGTGTGGAAAATATTTTACATTATATACTCCCCGTTTACGGGCTGTCGAGGGGGTTAGATTTAGCAAGTTGTCGACTAGTGTCATGGTATCCTCCTCTGTCCTAGTCGACTTCAGGTTGCATAGTCCCGTAGTGAGGGCCCGGGCGACAGCGAAAGGGCTAAGGACAGTATGAACCTTGGGCAGGGGTCCGGGCGACCACCCAGGGTCATATCTAGAGTCATAGAGTGTGAGGGTCCTGTGGACAGCGCGAGTTAGGTAGAAACTGCGATATAGACGCTCCATATGAGGGTATCGTCAGGAATAGGTAATTTTGATAGAAACTGCGATATAGGCGCTCCATATGAGGGTATCGTCAGGAATAGGAAACTTTGATAGAAACTGCGACATAGACGCTCCATATGAGTGTATCGTTAGGAATAGGAAAATTTTGATAGAAACTACAGTATAGACGCTCCTTCAGAGGGTACTGTTAGGAATAGGTAGATTTTTATATGTTGTGACGTTATTTTAACGACCGGGGTCTATTTAAAATGAACGTCACTAGCGCCAACGAATTTTTGTAGTTTTAAGCCGATATTTCAAGACCAAATACCATAGAAAATATAATTTTAAAGATTAAAGAAAATTATTGTTTTCATTATCATCCATGATTCTTAATTATAATATGTATATCAGGAATGTGGACTAGATAGGATCATAATAACAAATTACATTATTATTTCTGCGACGTTTCGGTCATTTATTAGACCTTCATCAGGCATCTGAAAATTACACAAATTAATAACTAACAAAATAACATAACAATTGATACAATTCTAATATTTACCATAATACGAATTCTAACAATCACTATCTTACATTGCACAGTTGCCTTAGTCATATAAATCATCACAAAATTAACAAAATTGATAGATTTACTAATTATTCTTACTATTAACTCAGAAATAAAGTACACACGACACTTATAAAATTGTCATTGCGTGGCAACAGTTAACTCGAATCTAAACTTTATGTACTATTCTGCAAAGCATTCGTCATACAAACTAGCGCTGCTTGCGTAAAATATTCGATTCAAATTCCATTTATAAAATATAATTCCAAATACTTTAAACAAATTACTCTCGAAGGTCAGCATACTATATAAACAAAAAACCTAAAGTTAAATTACTCCGTTAAGTCTCCAATACAAAATAAATTATTTTCTCCTAGTTGATTTATAATCCTTTAATATATCATTATATAAAATACTTAGATTGTTGGTGTCAGTTCTTTTATTCACAGTATCGTTTATTTTAATAAAAATCATTTCGCTAACGTTGCGTTTTTTTTTCTTTATCTAAAATTTTTACCTCGTCAAACACAAAATTATGATGTTGGTCGAAATGATGTGATGCTAATGCCGTTTTGCTCTCTTTTACTATGTTAATGTTTTTGCAATCATAGATATGCTGTTTCACTCTACCCCCTAAATATTGTTTGGTCTGTCCGATATAGCATAAACCACATGAACAAGGTATTTTATATACTACCCCTGTTTGTTGTTGTTTATTTACTGGATCTTTTAATTTAGAATAGACAGAATTTGCTCTCAAGGTATTATAGAATTCTAATCTCACATTTGTTCCTATAAAGCATCTATCTACTCTATGTGATACTTCTGCTATATACGGAAACCGACAATACTTAATGCTATTCTTTCTGTTAGCTGAACTGCATGTTTTATTTTTCAAGTTCTCTTTGAACCTGTTTATAACACTATCTACTAGTGGCATTTCATAGTTATTATTCAACAGCATACTACGAATCTTCTTAAAATTATCTTCATAGAAGTCACTACTACATAACCTTGACATTCTATTCAGTAGGCCTTTAACCATCCCTATTTTTTGAGATCGAGGATGATTTGAATTCCAATTTAATAGTCGACCTGAACTGATGGGTTTTATAAACCAATCAGTTATCAGTTTACCATCTGATCTTTTAACTAATACATCTAAAAAAGACAAGCTGTTATCTTTTTCTACTTCCATGGTAAATTGTATATTATTATCGAAACTATTAAACAATTCCAAGATATTATTTACTTCCTCCTTTGGTATAGCTGCGATGGTATCATCCACATATAACTTTAAGAAATGCACTTCAAACGGTAAAACCATCAATATCTGACCAATAACATAATTCATAACAACATTAGCTATAATTGGGCTCGCAGGATTTCCCATACTGCTGCCTTCAATTTGTGCATAAAATTCACCTTGATACATGAAGTAACTTGAGTCATAACAAAATATAATGAGGTCGACCAATACCCTCTTTGAAATTTTTACCAAGTGTTTGATGTTTTCCCAAGTTTCCTTAATTGCTTTAAGTATCAAGTCTCGACGTACATTTGTGAATTATCAGATGCCTGATGAAGGTCTAATAAATGACCGAAACGTCGCAGAAATAATAATCTAATTTGTTATTATGATCCTATCTAGTCTACATTCCTGATATACATATTATAATTAAAGAAAATTGTTTGTGAATTAAGTGAGTGTTGATGCCGAGTAACGAAGTTTATAGTTTTAGAGTAAATTTAGAGAATTAATGTTACAGTTGAGATTTTAGAATTTTTAAGAGTAGTCAGTTTTAGAGTCAAGTTGTGAAAAACATCAAGGTCAACTCATTTAAAGGTTTTATTGAGTTATTTTGAGTTTTGAGTTTTGAATTTTGTGTTTCGGATTTTGAGTTTTGAGTTTTGAGTTCTGAATTTTTAGTTTTGGGTTTTGAGGTTGCAGAGGACGTGGGTAAGTCAGCGTTACCGTGGAGCGGGACTATAAGTCACCCAATTTTGTTTGACGTTAGACGTCAGTCTAACCCATTGAGACTCCCAGGTGGAATGCCTAAGTCTGGTTGAGATGCCAGCGCTCCGACGTAAAGGAATATGGCGAAAGCATATAGGATCAATTTAAGTTTTCGGTTAAGTTTACGTTTTAGCTAGTTTTAATAATTTCTAGCGAATAAAAAATTTTCTACTTTTGTTTAATGTTACGGTTACGTTTTGAGTTTTTGAGTTTCGATCCCAGCCGTAGTCAGTTCCTGGAGAGCATCCACCAAAGGAATATCCATACTCAGAACCTCAATGGTTTGATTAAAGATTTAAAATATTTGGGAATTAATTGATTATAGAGATTTTAGTTGTGAGTGAGTCACGTTTAACAGTCGAGTTTTGGACTCCGTAGAGTACAGTCGTGTTTAAGAGTTGCCGCTGGTCACTCCAGGTGATCGGACGTGCGTAGAGTTTCAGTTCCAGGTTAAGGTTTCAGTCTTTTGCATTTTATTTTTGGCTCCAGATAAAAATACAGATTTATAAAATTGTTAGAAATAAAATAAAAGGTTACTCAGCATCGACATTGTTTTTATAAGGTATGAGATCGCTTTATTTATTGTATTTTGAGCGTTAATAATCGAGTTCTTGGTTATGAGTAGGGCCAGGAAGTTCGCCCTCAGAATTCGCGTAAATTTGAAGAAAAATTCTGATTGGCTGTTGATTTGTTAATTCCAATTCCATATTCCGCGAGTTTATAATGTCAGAAGCCAAATTCATGCGAGTCAGAGCTGTCAGAGCAGGTTAGACGTGTAAATACATCATATTGAGGTTACACATAAATATGTTTTGGATTATTAAAATTTTAAACATGTAAATTAGAAAAAAAAACACAGATTTTTTTAAAGAAATGAAAAAAAAGTGACAATGATTTTTTTCAGGTTGAATTTATGACTCAATAAAAAAAAAATCATAAAAAAATTAATTTTTTTTTTAATTTTTAAATTAGGGGAGAAAGGGGTCAATTGAACTACGGGGCAATTGAACCACGGGGCAGTTGAACCACTCGACTTAAAAAATCGAAAAAATGCTTTATGCTCTTAGAATTAGATTCTAATATGTTAAACTCGGATGTGATCAAAATTTGAAATCATTGCGATTAATAAATTTTGAAAAATTGAGATTTTTTATTTTTAGGCATGTAAACTTTTTTTTCGGCTGGTGACAAATTGTTTAATAATATTTTAATTTTTGAATTAATTGATAAAGTTTGAATTGTAGTAGTCATATATACTTATACATTAAAATCCTCAACTTTGTTTATAGTCATATAATAGTTTATTTATTTATTATTTCCTATTAATTGTTTTAAAATTATATGGGATCAATTGAACCAGTGGTCCCGGGGGCGATTGAACCATACGGAGAAGCATGGGATATGCGCGCGCACCTTGACCTTTGTGAAAAATACTCAGGAAAATAACTAACAATTTGATGAACCGAATTTATAATGAAAATTATTTTTAAATTGATTTTTAATTTATTTAATATAATATCTGTGCATTAAAAATGTGCAATAGTAGTATTAGCGAGTAACAATTATTATATTATTTATTAGAAGTTCGGGTTTGAGTTTTAAATATCATTGGTTTAATCGACCCCAAGCAGTGGTTCAATTGCCTCCGAGCGGGGGTCAATTGAACCATTCGACGCGTTTGGATAAATTAATAATTTTAAAAAATTCACGTTGTTTATTGGCTAATTTATGTATTGATAGAATTAGATTTTGTTTATTTATGCCAAGGCACAGGCCAAATGGCAATTTCTATTACATAGTATAGAATTTTTACAGGAAAACAATTTTCACAAGAAAACAATTTCTGTTTCAGTGAGTACATAATATAGTATTATAGAAAATTAAATTTTAATAATTCATATATAAAACATGATAAAAACAAATTAAGTTTAGAATATAATATAGAAAATAATAATTTAAGAATATTAAATTTTGACGTCATCAAATTAGATAGTAACTCGACATAGTAAATCTGTAATTGCGCTGATTTTATCCATATTTTAATCTTCAAACTTTAAAGTGATTTAGCACAATTTGTGATCTATTCGATGTCGTTTTAATTATCAAGATTTAAAAGGTAATTGTAAACTTCTTTTTTAAAGACTTGCAAGTTACTCGAATTTACAATTTTGGGTGGAAGTTCTTCCCAAAACCTTATCACAGTTACTAAAAAAGATTTCTTCAAGTAGCTTGTGGTGAAAAAAGGTAGTCCAAAGGAGGTGTGTTTTTTTGCAGCTAAACGATTTGAACGTCGAGCATCAGTTTCTTCAACGAATAATTCGCGCAAGTACTCCGGCTTTCCAGTCTCCAGTAATTTGTACAAGAAACAAACTGCATAATACTATCGACGATATTTGATTTTAAGCCACCCTAGTTCCTTGCGATGAGGACTGATGTGCTCATCTTTCTTGAGATTAAAAATAAATCTAATTGAAGAGTTTACTGCTCGCTGAAGTTTTAGATCGTTTTCAGAAGTCGAATCGATAAGCACAATAGAACAGTAATCAATGAGTAGAAGGATGGTAGCAGTAACTAGGAGCCTTCTTATCTCAGTAGAGTAGATGTTTTTCCGGACCTTGAGACTATGGAGAGCATAATTTACTTTTCTGGTAGTCTGCAAGATGTGGCTATTCCAAGATAAGTTTTGATTTATAACAAGTCCTAAACATTTTGCTGAATTCACATAGGGAATTACTGTGTTATCAACCAGAATAGGGGGAACCTCCAAGAACTGCAGTTGTTTAAATTTCCCATTTGATCCCAAAATCATCGCCGTAGTCTTCGTCAGGTTAATCATTAAACCATGTGATCTAGCCCAGTCTGCTATTGCTTGTGAGTCAGCAGTAACTCGCTGAACTGCATCATGGATTTGATACACAAGGCAATGATGATAAATGTACATGTCATCAGCAAACAGACCATATTTACAGAAGTTTATCCATCTGGCCACAGAATTTATAACGATGAGAAACAATATCGGCCCAAGCACAGAGCCTTGAGGAACACCCGACGAGGTTTTTAGCAATTCAATTGGAGTTCCATGTTCATTTAAAATCGATTGCGACCGGTTCGATAGATACGAGAAAAACCAGCTTATCACTTCTAGAGAAAAGCCCAATTCGTAAAGAGAAATCAGAATAACTTTGTGATCTACGTAGTCAAAGGCTTTACTCAGATCGAATAGCACCAGAACGGTTATCTGATTTTTGTCCATTGCCGCTCTGACATCGTCTGTGAGTTTTAGCAGTGCTGATTGTGTACTACGATGTTTACGAAAACCCGATTGAAACCGATCAAGCGGGAGATTGTCATCTAAGTAAGTTACCAGCTGGTTTGCAATTATTCTTTCAAAAACTTTCGCCAAATGTGACAGGTTCGCAATCGGTCTTGTATCAGATGGAGATTTGGGCAAGGCTACCTTGTTTAGTGGTATTATGTAAATCAATTTCCAAACCTCAGGAAAAATACTGATGTCAAGAGATCTATTGAATAGAGAAGTAAGAAACAATGATATTTGAGGAAGGTGATCTCTCAGCCACCGTAAATCTAAACCATCTGGGCTATTGCCTTTAGATTTCGAAAGAGTTAATACAAGAGCCTTTGTGACATCAACGATGTCGATCTTCTGCCACTGAAATACACAGTCTACGTGACAATGAAAAGAGAATTGTAAACTATCTAAAAACTCAACATTTGCAGCTGGATGTTTCCTAACTATACTCGCGTAGTACTCATTCAGTTCCCGCGCATCAAAGAAGTTTAGGGGAGACGAAGGATTTGAGTCGGTGAGTCCCAAATGTTTAAGCTTACTCCAGACAGAAGAGCTTTGAGGTAGATTAGATAAAGCTGTCTTTAAGTGCGAGTCTCTCGCTTTGGCTAACTCAGTCTTAAGAAGTTTTCGTTTGATTTTGTACATTAAGAGCAAGGTTGGATCACGGTTTCTTTTAGCTCGTTTGTAGAGCACATCCCGTTCTTTGCATTTATTTTTTAGCTCTTTGGTAAACCATGGATTACTGCGCCTAGAAGTCGTTTTTGAATGAATTGGTGTATGCTGGTCTAAAGAAGAAAGCATATTCGATTTAAAGATCGACAAGAGCTCATTTGGATCTGAATTTTCCAAAATAGCGTTTTCAATTTTTAGAGAGTTAAATAAACAGTCTGACAGCGAATTATGATCACAGTTTTTTAGGTTTCTGAAGTTCACCTTCTTACTTATCTGCTGCGATTTCTCTACTTTATATTGACACAGTAAGTAATCATGACCATCAACGAACGGGGAGTCAGATTTTGTAAAAGAGACCAACTTATTTGGACCATCAATCAACATGACGTCAAGCCAGTAGGACCATAAGGTACGCAGTATAAAGAAGACTCAGTTATGAATTCTTTTAAGTGATTTGTAACATAAGAGTTTTCAAGAAGGTTGCAGTTCAAGTCCCCTGTTATGATGATATTCTTAAAATTAGGAGCAAGCTTAGAGTATACATCAAAGAATTCAGTGAGAAACATTCCTCTTGGTCTTCTATAAATACAGGACAGCAAGAGATGGGACCCAGTTCTTAAGATAACGTCGACTATCAGGAACTCAGGCTGGTTTAAGTGATCTGATGCTGAAATATGCAATACTTTGACTTTGAGAGAGTTGTGAATTAGGCAAGCTACTCCACCACCTCTAATATAAGGTCCATTGTTAACATGCTTTAAAGTTCGGTCCCTTCGAATAATTTTGTATTCACTTAATGAAAAGATTTGATTATCAAGTGAAGGTTTTAACCAGGTTTCAGTCAGTACAATAATATCAGGATGGGTTTCATCAACTAGGTTTAAAAACTGCGCTATATGACCAACAAGACTGTTTATATTTAAACTCAATACATTTAAAGGTGAAGAAGAGTTATTTATAGAATTATTACTTGAACTATCTTGACGTCATTCAAGCTTGGAGAGATCAGCAGCGGAGGCAATATTAAGCCTATCCGAATTTTCATCTTTTTTCACAAAGATATGGCCACTTCGTACCCAGACATACTTAAAATTCATAATTTTAGCCTTTTCCTTGGTCTTCAGGAGTAGTTTGTAGGTATCTGTGTGTAAGAATTCATTTATGTAGATACTTCCTCGATAGTTGTCATCAATCAAGCCCGGAAAAATATCTTTTGCTGGAAGGAATTTTGTCTTGCGTTTTATATCAATTATGAAATCTCTTACTTGAGATGATTTCATGCAGACTAGAAACGAATGCATAGAATGTGCATTTTGGTTTCTGGTATTGCTTGCATTTTGTTTCGAATTGCTATTAAATTTGCGAATAGTCAGGACATCATTCGTTAAGTAAGGTAGTTTTAAATAATTAAGGATAGCAGTTGAAATATCAGTTGGAGGTAATTCATCAATGACAGTATCAGGGATGCCTGAGATAACCAATTCAGCCGCGCTTTGGAGTACCGAAGAATTTTCAGTTGTCACCTGAGTTTTTAATTCGGAAAGTTCTGTATGAATCTTGGAAATAGCATCAGCATTTACCTGCACATTCGTGGTGACTTCTTCTAATTTTTCAGACGTATTAGTCTGATTAGCTTTCAACTCTTTGATCTGGGTACTCATTTCAACAAACTTCTTTTTCATAAATTGATCAGAAGACAGAAGTTGCTCCATGAGAGCTGTCATTTTGTCATCCATGGATTTTCCTGACCAACCTTGGGGTAAGAGCGACATCGCAGTAGAAGTTGAAGGTGATAGAAATACAGAGTCGCTACCAGGAGATGACAAGAAGTTTGGCGTTATAGGAGACTTATTTGATCTTGAAGCATTAACTGGGGGCGTTAGAGGCGGAGAAGAGTAGGCTGATTTGAAACTCGAAACAGATGATGCGCTATCTTTGGTAGATCTTAAAGAGTTAACACGACTTCTTGTTGACGAACTAATAGAATCTAAGCTCAGCAAGAGGTTGCTCAGATTTTTCCTGCAGCAATGAGACAAAGGCTTGTTTTTAATATGGTCTTTAGCACAGCTAGGGTGATAATGCTGCTTACAAGTATTACAAGTAACAGCAGATTTCACAGCTTGTTTACACCGAGTGCAAACATCAGAGCCCACCGGCATACCACGTGAAAGACAATGTCTTTTAAACACAAGTGACAGATCAAGCAGTTTCTGAGAGAAAAAGACACAAAGTGATGATCAGTTACCGTCTGAGTGGGCAACAACACAATGATGTTAATTTACCATAAAAGCTGGTATAGCTAGTATCGGAATGATGCTATTAAGCCATAGACTATCACTATTACATCAAAGTGATGATAACTGGGCTAACAGTACACTAACCTCACTAATACTGAACATAACCTCCTCAAAAATTTTCAGTCTTTAAATAAACTTTTAAGCAATTCACAAGAAGTAAATAAATAAGATTATTTATTCAGTAGGTAGATTGCAATTTTTTGCGTGCAATAGATCTGGAACAGAAAAGAATGCCCGGAGGCAAAATAGAGCAAAAGGTGATTTAAGACGGAGCGAAAGTTTTTGTATGTTTATGTACTCACGTGATAATGTTAGTAGACTTAATAAACTCCCATTCCAAGAAAAAAAAATTGTCATTTAGTTTTAATTCGAATAGTAAAAAATGGCTAAACTTTTTTTGGTTCAATTGACCCCCTCCTCCCCTACTATAGCTCTGGCAAAATTTAGGCAATATCAAATTCACAATTTTTGCTCAAATTAGACGAATTATTGACAAATATAATTATAATTTCTTTTCCAAATTTTCGAATTATTCTTCAACTGATATGTTGATTCACAATAATTAAATAGAAAAAAAAAATTCTCTTACCGGCGACGTTAGCGTCCGTTAGCGTTAGCGCAAAACCAGAGATGGTTTTACATCAATCTAGCCTAAACAGAAAGGAGCAACAACTTTGGCTACGATTTAAAAAATTAGTGAAAATTGTTAATTTTTTATTCAAATTTCTAGCTAATAATGAGACGAATCTGCGAATAAATGGGAAATGTAGAAAAAAAAATTGCTTCACAGGAAGACTGAAATGTTTTCGAACACAGTCTGACCAGAAGAAAGTAAATAAATTTTATATATTAGCGGAGCAGTATAATTATCAGGTCTATCAAGCTAGCATGGACTCGTTGATCAGGCATTGACTTATTGTTCAAGCAACAATATTTATTTGTGGTGGTAAATTTGTTGCTTTTTTCTGGCTAATTAGTTGCTCTATTTATAATATTGATGCTTGTTTATATTGCGAGAAATCAATAATAATGTCCGTCCAAGAAACCGTTAAAGGTTGCCACTGCTAGCTTAATATGCTCATAATTATCAGCTTAAAAATTAACAAAAAATTCACAATTTTCACTAAAATTTAAAATTCTAGTCAACGATGCCGCGTAACTTTGTCTAGTTAGACTAACGAGTGAAACATATATGTACTGTTTTGTTGGAAATATTTATCTCTATAGTTCTTATTCATTCGCCAAGCAATACCATTGTCAGCTAAAAAATTATAAAAAAAATTTAGAATTTTTAGAAATTTTCCAAGTTCTGATCTAAGATGCCACGTAACTTTGTCTGGACTAGACTGAGGTAAGGAACATCTAATAACTTTTTTGTTGCGATTATTTTTCTCTATAATTCATACAAATTCGTCAAGGAATTTAATTGCCAGCTAAAAATTTAATAAAAAATTAGAAAATTTTCACTCATTTCTTCAATTCTGGTCAAAGATGCCGCATAACTTTGTCTAGGCTAGACTGAGGTAAGAAACATCTCAGTACTTTTTTATTGCAACTATTTTTTTCTATAATTCTTATTAATTTACAAAGTAATTTGAATGCCAGCAAAACAATTTGATGAAAAATTCAAAATCAATGCTCATTTTCAAAGTTCAGTTCGAAGGTGATGCGTTACTTTGCTTAGACTAGACTAAGGTATAAAACATCTCAGTACTTTTTTGTTGCATTAATTTTTCTCTATAATTCTTGTTGATTCATCAAGCAATTCAATAGTCAGTTTAAAAATTTAAGAAAAATTTTTAATTTTTTGTAAAGTCCACGTTCTGATCAATGATGCCGCGTAACTTTGTCTAGGCTAGACTGAGGTAAGAAACATCTTAGTACTTTTTTGTCAAGCAGTTCAATTGTCAGTTAAAAAATTCACTAAGAAACTTTACTAATTTATTCAATTCTGGTCGAAGATACTGCGTGACTTTGTCTAGGCTAGACGAAGGTGAGAAACATCTCAATAATTTTTTATTGCAATTATTTAAGCGGCATGATGGCCGAGCGGACTAAGTCAGTATCCCATTAGTTCGTTCGTGCATCTTGTCGTGAGGCGAGGGTTCGATCCTCGACAGTTATTCGAATAGTTCCCATACCAACCGTCGGAGATCGCTCCGGTAGCCGACTGTACGGGCATGGGTTTTCTCTGTGGTTTCCCCATCGCCACTATTCCAACAACCGTTAGGAAGGGGTGAGGAATAGGGTGAATACAGTACAGAAAGCACAAGTTGGTCCACAGCCGCATTGGAATGAAATTATATGTGTGCGAAAAATTATATGTTGATTATAAAGCGGAGAACATGTTGATAATAAAAAGTGAAGAACATGTTGATTATAAAAAGAGTGGAGAATATTTTGAAATAAACAGGGTTGAAAACATTTTGGAGATAATATAGAACGGAAAGTAACCTTGTAAAAACCAGAAAACGTATACAAGTAAAACTCAAAATAATCATATTGCAATTATTTTTCTCTATAATTCTTATTGATTCACCAAGCAATTTAAATGCCAGCTAAGTAATTTGATTAACAATTCAAAATAAGTACTTATTTTCAAAGTTGAGGTCAAATATGATGCGTTACTTTGCTTAGACTAGACTAAGGTATAAAACTTCTCAGTACTTTTTTGTTGCATTAATCTTTCTTTATAATTCTTATTGATTCACCAAGCAATTCAATTGTCAGTTTAAAAATTTAATAAAATATTTTAAATTTTTTGTTATGTTCCACGTTCTGGTCAAAGATGACACGTAACTTTGTCTAGGCTAGACTGAGGTATGAAAGATCTCAGTACTTTTTTGTCAAGCAGTTCAATTGTCAGTTAATAAATTCAATGAAAATTTTGAAAAATATTACTAATTTATTCAACTCTGGTCGAAGATGCTGCGTAACTTTGTCTAGGCGAGACGAAAGTAAGAAACATCTCAATAAATTTTGATTGCAATTATTTTTTTCTATAATTCTTATTCATTCACCATGCAATTCAAGTGTCAGCTAAAAAATTTAATTAATAATTCAAAATTAATACTCATTTTCAAAGTTCAAGTCAAAGATGATGTGTTACTTTGCTTAGAGTAGACTAAGGTATAAAACATCTCAGTACTTTTTTGTTGCTTTAATTTTCCTCTATAATTTTTATTGATTCACCAAGTAATTTCATAATCAGTTTAAAAATTTAAGAAAAAATTTTTAATTTTTTGTAATTTTCCTAGTTCTGATCAATTATGTCGCGTAACTTTGTCTAGGGTAGACGAAGGTAAGAAACATCTCAATAATTTTTTATTGCAATAATTTTTCTCTATAATTAATATTGATTCACCAAGCAATTCAAATGCCAGCTAAACAATTTGATGAAAAATTCAAAATTAATACTCATTTTCAAAGTTCAGGGCAAAGATGATGCGTTACTTTGCTTAGACTAGACTAAGGTATAAAACATCTTTGTACATTTTTGTTGCTTCAATTTTCCTCTATAATTTTTATTGATTCACCAAGCAATTCAATAGTCAGTTTAAAAATTTGAGAAAAAATTTGACAAATATTATTTATTTATTCAATTCTGCGGTAAGAAAGATCTCAATACTTGTTTATTGCAATCATTTTCCGCTATAATTATTGTTAATCCATCGATCAATTTAATTGAAAGATTAAAGATTTAATAAAAAATTGAAAATTTGTAGTAATTATCCTAATTCTGATCAAAGATGCCTCGTAACTTTGTCTCGGCTAGACTGAGTTATGAAAGATCTCAGTACTTTTTTGTTGCAATCATTTTTCACCATAATTCTTATTAATTCGCTAAGCAATTAAATTGTCAGCTAAAAAATATCATGAAAAATTTAATAATAATTCTCATATTCAACGTTCTGATCAAAGATACCACGTAACTTCGTCTAGGCTAGACTGAGTTATGAAAGATCTCAGTACTTTTTTGTTGCAATCATTTTTCACTATAATTCTTATTAATTCACTAAGCAATTAAATTGTCAGCTAAAAAATATCATGAAAAATTTAATAATAATTCTCATATTCAACGTTCTGATCAAAGATACCACGTAACTTCGTCTAGGCTAGTCTGACATAAGAAACATCTTAGTACTTTTTTAACGTATATATATTTTGTTCCTGTATAATAATTTCGACCTGTCTGTTAATCTGGATAACTATATAATGACAAGATCGAAAGTGGAAATAAAAGTTTTTTTTCACTTCTGAACTTTTTCTATGTCAAAAAAAAATCTTGAAAAATTTTGAAACATGCCTTCAATGAAATAGAAAAAAAAAAGAAATTACAGTGACATTGTAAGTGACTGGGTTTAAAAGTTGTCGATTCGGCGCGATAATCAGTTATAGTTCATGTTCAGGTAACAACGACTAAGTTCAGACGACTGTGATAACTGCTCAACTTTCAATTAATTTGTTTACGTGTGTCTTTATGATTCAATATTGTCTTTATGTTTAAGGAATTACACGGATAATATAATTGCAATTCCTATATAAACAAAAATAATTTATTATACTTAATAAAAGTTTATAACTATCCATCATGCACTCTTTAATTTTTTGGCCAAAAGAAAGAAGTACCAGTGTGATTGAGTCGACGTCGATTAGTAAGAGACAAGATTTTAATCATGTGACAGTCCGATGGGGGCGAAGATATGTATCTGCCCTTATCATTGCTGAATGTGGTAAGGTTTGAAAACTGTTTTTTTTTTCTCTTTACTTATTCAATAGTTTGATTCTTTTCTTTTTTCAAAATTTGTAGACGATGTTCATTGGTTAGAAAGCCTGATCGTTGATGTAAATGGAATTATTACTGGTTACGCTGTAGCTGCCAATGATGTGAGTGATGTGATTACATCTACTTCAACAAATCTAACTGGCCTAGTTCCTTCACATAGTGCTTCTGGGACTGCTACTTCTACTACAACAATAACTGTTGTTACTAGTATTGCTGGCACTGCGACCGCTACTAGCCCTAGCACGAGCTACACTGCAAATTCTACTACTACTCCTACTGGTGCTGCAATTGATGCTGGCACTAGCAATACCGATATTTAGAATTCTATCACTACTCCTGATGCTGCAATCGATGTTGATAATAGCACTACCAATATTGCTCATTTTATGACTACCGCTGGCGCTGCGACTGCTACTAGCCCTAGCACGAGCTATACTGCGAATTCTACTGCTAATACTGGTGCTGCAATTGATGCTGACACTAGCACTAGCGATATTGCGAATTTTATGACTGCCGCTGGCGCTGCGACTGCTACTAACCCTAGCACGAGGTATACTGCGAATTCTACTACTACGACTACTACTGGTGCTGCAACTGCTATTAGCCCTAGCACGAGCTATGCTGCGAATTCTACTGCTAATACTGGTGCTAATACTGGTTCTGCAATTGATGCTGACACGAGCACTAGCGATATTGCAAATTTTATGACTACCATTGGCGCTGCGACTGCTACTAACCCTAGCACGAGCTATACTGCGAATTCTACTACTACTACTACTGGTGCTGCAACTGCTATTTGCCCTAGCACGAGCTACACTGCAAATTCTACTACTACTACTGGTGCTGCAATCGATGCTGACACCAGCATTACCGATATTGCGAATTATATGACTTCCGCTGGCGCTGCGACTGCTACTAGCCCTAGCACGAGCTATACTGAGAATTCTACTACTACTACTGGTGCTGCAATCGATGCTGTCACTAGCACTACCGTAACTGCTAGTTCTACTACTACAACAGGTGCTACTTCAGCTAATGCTAGCCCTGATGTCACTAATGCAACTTCAGATACTGGCACTACGACTGCACCTGCAGCTACGAATGCAGTAATTGCTTCTACTTCTAACACTACCATAACTCGAATAACTATGCCTAGTAATGACGTGGTTGAGTTGCTGGAAGAAAGTAAAGTTTATGTCAGATTGAATGACTTAAGAGACGTTATGCGTTTCAAAAATAATCCAAGAGAGATGACGCGACGGTTGTTGTTAAGTATATATGGCTCAAAGCAGCTAAAACAGATGAATGTTAGTGGAAAACATCAAGTTCCTATTTCTTCCGATGTACTTGATGCTGTTGAAGGTATATTCTTATTGATAATTATATCTTTATAACATTCTCATTTCAAGCAATATGTATACACAACAACTTATGATCTTATAACTTTTTTTCAGAGTTCACATTAAAAAATACTGACACAGAGGAACAATTAACTAGGCATGAATTTATAAGATGTATCACGCTCCAATTGTATAATTTAAAAAATCCAAAAAAATCAAATTTAAAAAAGCCACCAATGAATTGAGAAAAAAAATTTTTTTTAAATTTGTTTTTTTTTTTTTTTTAAATAATAAATTCAATATGCTTAAATCATATACGTTTTTCATTCTAAAATAACAGCTATATATTTCTTTCATTCGAGGTTATGGCAGCTTGGATACAATTACATATTATTTTCAACTTCCCGCTAAGAAAATTGAAAATTTTCAAAAATCGGAAAGTTATTGTTTTCACCCCGTTTTTTTGAAAATCGAGTTTTCATCAGATCTCGACGTTTTGAGGTCCTAGGAAGCTTTCCTGACTATTCCCGCGATGGTGTTTGTATGTATGCATGTGTGTGTGTGTGTGTGTGTGGGGGGGGGGTTTTGTAAAGAGGTACGAAAAAAGATCTTCAAAAGACACCGCTATCGTTAACTCGGCCGCCCATCTTACGGCGGATATCGATAGTCGGTAGTGTGGAGATTTTTACCCACTAAAAAAAATATTCCTCTTCCCCTCTCCCCTAGATGGTACGGGAAGGACTGGATTGGAACCGCGTTAGCATTACTTCAATCCAGTCGTGCTGCGTCTCACGACGCCTACTCCTGGCTAATGGTCCCTTTCTGCGATTTTGTCTTTCAGGAGGTGCTGTGCATAAGCTGCAACAGCTGACCAGTTTTCCTCTTGTTTGATCATATATGTCACCAGGCTTGAGGGGGAGAGCCTGGTGCTCTCTTCGGTGCTTCTTCTGTAGTCTTTCCATCGAGCACACTCGAAGAATGTGTGTTCGGCGTCGTCGATTTTATCCGGGCAGTATTTGCACGTTGGTGTGCTGTGCAAACCCATCTTGAAAAGATAGGCATTGAACTGCCCATGTCCCGTCAATAGCTGGGTCAGGAAGAAGTCCGTATCCCCGTGCTTCCGAGAGAGCCAGACGTTGATGTTTGGGATCAGGTGCGCCGTCCATCTGCTCGTCTCTCCCGATGTCCATCGGTCCTGCCACTCTTGCTGCATTTCCGCCTTTATCCTCATTCTTGCGTCCTTCATGTTATCATCACTGTCTTTAGCGTCATAGAGTTTTGCTCTTTCGAACGCTAATAGGTTGATGGGCGCGGCTTCTGCAATGACCAATACAGCCGCTTCGGACCGCAATGACCAATACAGCCGCAGCGTTTAACTTCTTACTGCAAAATATATGTCTTCAATTTTAAGTATGCGTGTCAAAAACTTAAATAATTACGAAGGATTGAATGAAATTCTAACGTTCTATTTCCATTTAAAATTGAAGCTATCGCAAGATTCACTATAACATTAAAATTAAAAGACTTTTATTTTTTTTCTCCTAGGAACTCCTGTGAGTTTCATAAATGTTTTCCAAAATGAACTATTTCTCAGTTCGCATCAAATCATTCTCATCGATTTTATTTTTTCTTCTTTGGATAAGATTAATTATCTCTAACCGTCACACCTAATTTCGTTTGTTTTTATAATTAACTTAACTACACATTACATTGTTCGTTATTGTAATTAGCTTCAGTTCAATCAGTGACATATCATCATTAATCTTGCGACTTCCTTGTGATATATCTTTTAATTGGTATGTTTATATTTGCAATCATCATTTTTACATATTATACTCTAATATCTAGATTGAAGTTCAAAGCAACATAGCTTAAAAGATACAAAATATATATTTTGAATAAAAAATTTCTCATTATCATTAGTAATCTGAACGTAATTTCTCATTCACATTATTTGAATAAAATATAACTAGACAAGACTAAATTGGCATACAAAACTCCTTTAATGAATAAATAAAATTAGTCGACAAATAATAAAATAAAAAATTTCATTTGTCTTCAATTTATTCCGTGACACATTAAAAAAATTAGAAAACATGTTGACCCTAAAGGCCATTCCTGCAACTTCCCGCTAATTTCATATTTAAGTGGTCAAAATTTTCCTTGCTACGTTTTTGAGCTCTTCGAGCTCAAAAATATAAATTTTCGTGTCATTTTGAGCTTGCCGAGATCAAAAATCTGTCAAAAGTTTAGTAAAACACTATTTCTTAAATTTTAAAACCGCAATAACTTTTGAATGAATTAACCGATTTTCACGCGGGTGGCGGTATTCGACGCAGTTTTTCAAATTCTATGATATATTTTCAAATACTAATTGATCAGACCGGAAATTTCAGTGTAATGAAAACTCGATTTTCGAAAAACGGGGTAAAAACAATAACCTCCTGATTTTTGAAAATTTTTAAGTTTCTTAGCGGGAAGTAAGAAATATTTTATGTAACACTCATTAAAATTATTATTTTATTAAATGTTAGATTATGCCAACTTTGGCAGAGAAGTGGGCACGGATTGCTGCTACCTTGCGTCTGCCCCAAGAAATGTTTACCCTTCATGAAACCTACGTCAGATGTAATCATTGTGACACGCCCCTGAGGTCTATAAGAACCAAAGATATAGCTCATCATATCGAAACTGCTAGACATCAGTACAATGCTGGACTTCAAGAAAATGTTGCAGTGCCAAGTCAAGATGCAGAAGATGCATGTACTCTGCGCACTAGCACATTTTATTATGATTTTGAGGAAGCTTTGCTTGCTGCTAATATTCCTCCTGAAAAATTGAACAATCGCACCTTTCGTCAGTTCTTAGGGAATTATACAAGGAAAAAAATTCCAGATGCATCAACGTTAAGAAAAACGTATTTTGATGTTATCCACGAAGTCAAGTTAACGAAAATTCGCGAAAAAATCGGTGAAAATTTTATTTATTTGATTGTCGATGAAACCACGGATCATCTTGGACGGCTTATAACTCATGCCATCGTTGGATCACTCTTGAACAACGAAGCTAGTGTACCTCACCTGATTTACTGCTCAGAAGTTCAAATTGCTAACGCCGAGAGCATTGTTCATTTCATCGATGATGCTTTGCTAGTGTTATGGCCAGAAGGAATTCATAAAGATCCAGTTTTACTTTATATTTCGGATGCTGCACCATACATGGTAGCTTCTGCTCGATTGTTGAAAGAAGGTGAAGAATACGAGAAACTTGTTCATGTAACGTGCCTTGCTCATGCATTTCACCGAGTCGCTGAGACAGTCAGATCGACTTACGCTGATGTTAATGACATTATATCCTTCACTAAAGCAGTGTTCTTAAAAGCTCCTCGTCGCATTGATCTTTTTCATTTGCTAGCACCAGGTGTACCGCTTCCTCCAGAACCGATTGTTACGAGGTGGGGAGAGTGGTTGAAAGCTGCGTCGTACTACAATTATCATTTTGATGACATTCTACTTGTTATCGAAGCCTTGGTTCCAGATGCTCGAAAAGTCTGCCACGCACAATCTTTATGGCGAAAACCTGGACTTCGAAGGCAATTTAGGTTTATCCATGAAAAATTCAGCGTTATTAGTGACGCTATTCAGAATCTGGAGACGAGAGGACTTGCGTTACATGAGTCTCTAAACATTGTTGTGTCTGCTTCTTCGGCAATAATCCGGGATAGAGCTATTCCGGAAATAATCCGAGAGAAGCTTGTCAAAGTTCTTGCAAAAAATAAGGGGTTTTCACGGACACTTATGAATGTTTTTTAACGGCTTGAAGGAGATGAAGACGCTGTATTACCAGCATTATGGACCAGAGAAAACGTTGCGGCTATGGCGTATGCACCAATCACTTCCTGTGATGTGGAGCGGTCGTTTTCAACTTTGAAAAATATTGACCAAAAGAATCGCAGTGCGTTTTTGGTCAAAAATTTAGCAAAAACTGTGCTGATAAATTATAATCAATCATAACTTGCTTGTAGATTATCATATATATAGCATAATTGCGTATTATGTGGACTAACATCTACGTTGATATAGTATGTTGTTACTAGTCATGTTCATGACGCTTATTTACCTTGTTTAAACGAAAAAATTAATTGATTGAAGTATAAAAATCATTTTGAAAAAATCTATCGTCTTATTCTAATTACAGAAATTCTTTTTAAGGAAATTTCTATTGGCTTCAATATAGCTTGAATTATTGCTCCAGTGCTCTAAGATAATGTCCCATTTTCAACTGTTGAAAGTGGTCTTTATATGTCACTTGTGATCACGATCACAGTCATGCTCGTGATCTCGCTCCGGTCGTGCTCTTGATTGCGCTCGTGATCGTGCTTATGATCACGCTGGAGGTCGTGCTGGTGATGGCGCTCGTGATCGTGCTGACAATCGTGCTAGTAATCGCGCTCATGATCGTGCTCGTGATCGCTTTTGTGATCGTGCTTATGATCACGCTGGAGGTCGTGCTCGTGATCGCACTGGCAATCGTGCTGGTAATCACGCTCGTGATCACGCTTGTGATCGTGCTCAAAATCGTGCTCATGATCGCGCTGGCGGTCGTGCTTGTGGTCGTGCTCATGATCGCACTCGAAATCATGCTCATGATCGCGCTGGCGGTCGTGCTCGTGATCGCGCTGGCAGTCGTGCTCATGATCACGCTCGTAATCGCGCTTGCGGTCGTGCTAATGATCGCGCTGACAATCATGATATTGATCGCGCTTACGATTACGCTTGTGATCGTACTCACGATGGCGCTCATTATCGCACTCGGGATTGCGATCATGATCGCACTGGCGGTCGTGCTTACTATCGCACTCGTGATCGTGCTAGTGATCGTGCTAGTGATTGCGCTCGTGATCATGCTCATGATCACGCGGGCGGTCGTGCTCATAATCGTGCTGGCAGTCGTGCTTATGATCACGCTCGTAATCGTACTCATAATCGCGCTGGCGGTCGTCCTCATGATCGCGCTGGCAATCGTGCTATTAATTGCGCTCGTGATCACGCTTGTGATCGTGCTCGTGATCGTGCTCATTATCGCACTCGGGATTGCGCTCGTGATTTCACTCGTGATCGCGCTCGTGGTCGCACTCGTAATTGTGCTCATGATCGCGCTAGTAATAGCGCTGATTGCAGAAGATTTGCTTGATAAAAAGTTTCTTAAACAAAATAAAATTTGTTTTATGACGTAAGAGGGACGGTGGAGTTCATAAGAAGGTCCACCTGCAACAAACATGGAATGTAAGTGTATTTGATACATGTTTGTTGCCAATATGGTATTTTTCTGTTTTTTAAGAACTGAAGTTTCAGAAAAACACCTGATTGCAGAAGATTTGCTTCATAAAAAGTTTCTTAAACAAAATAAATCTTTGCTTAATAAACGCGCTCGTGATTTCACTCGTGATTGTGCTCGTGATCGCGCTGGCGGTTAATTTAAGAAATGAGTGAAATTTTTCAAATTTTTTATTAAATTTTTTAGCTGACAATTAGATTGCTTGGCAAATCAATAAAAATTATAGAGAAAAATAATTGCAGCGAAAAAGTATTGAGATGACTCTTACCTCTGTTTAGCCTGGACAAGTTACGCGGCACCTTCAATCAGAACGAAGAAAATTACTAAAAATTTTAAATATTTCATCGAATTATTTAGATGACAATCGAATCCCTTGGCGAATTAATGAGAATTTTACCTTAGTCTAGCCTAGACAAAATTACGCGGCATCATTGATCAGAACTATGAAAATTACAAAAATATTTTTATTTTTCATCAAATCGTTGAGTTCCCAATTAAATTGCTCGATGGATTAATGATAATTATAACGAAAAATAAAAGCGACAAAAAAGTATTGAGATATTTCTCACCTTTGTCAAGTCTAGACGAAGTGACGCGGCATCTTTGACCAAAATTGAAGAAATGAGTAAAATTTTTCGAATTTTTTATTAAATTTTCTAGCTGGCAATTAAATTTTTTTTTTTTTTTTTTTGGAGTCTTACGCGTCAGCCTTCTGGCCTAGACACGTGGGATTTTTACGTCCCTTCCTACTATTTATTGTGTTTGATGTGCCGAACTACACATCTTAACCTCCTATCCGCGGCTGTGGCCGTATTACAGTCTGTACCCGCATTCGCCTGTGCCCCACCCTTAGCACAGTGACCGAGGAAACCTCAGAAACCTGGCCAGGATACAGTCGGCAAGGGAGCAAGCCTTGGAAATCGCAGAAAAATTGCGACTGCCAGGGCTTGAACCCACACCTGAGCGACTGTTGAACGGGCAGTTTAAGACTAAAACCGCTCGGCCACGCAGTCGCTTTTAGCTGGCAATTAAATTGCTTGGCGAATTGATAAGAATTATACAGAAAAATAATTGCAACGAAAAAGTACTGAGATGTTTCTTACCTCAGTCTAGCCTAGACAAAGTAACGCATCATATTTCACATGAATTTTGAAAATGAGTATTAGTTTTGAATTTTTCATCAAATTGTTTTGCTGGCATTTAAATTGCTTGGTAAATCAATAAGAATTATAGAGAAAAATAATTGCAATAAAACATTATTGAGATGTTTTTCACCTTCGTCTAGCCTAGACACAGTCACGCAGTATCTTCGACCAGAATTGAATAAATTAGTAAAGTTTTTTAGTGAATTTTTTAACTGACAATCAAATTGCTTGGCGAATTGATAAGAATTATCCAGAAAAATAATTGCAACAAAAAAGTACTAAAATATTTCTTACCTCAGTCTAGCCTAGACAAAAATACGCGGCATCATTGATCAGAACGTGGACTTTACAAAAAATTTAAAATTTTTCTTAAATTTTTAAACTGACTATTGAATTGCTTGATGAATCAACAAGAATTATAGAAAAAAATTAATGCAACAAAAAAGTACTGAGATGTTTTATACCTTAGTCTAGTTTAAGCAAAGTAACGCATCACCTTCGAACTGAACTTTGAAAATGAGCATTGACTTTGAATCTTTCATCAAATTGTTTTGCTGGCATTTAAATTGCTTGGTAAATCAATAAGAATTATAGAGAAAAATAATTGCAATAAAAAATTATTGAGATCATTGTTACCTTCGTCTAGCCTAGACAAAGTTACGCGGCATCATTGATCAGAACGTGGACTTTACAAAAAATTTAAAATTTTTCTTAAATTTTTAAACTGACTATTGAATTGCTTGGTGAATCAACAAGAATTATAGAGAAAAATTAATGCAACAAAAAAGTACTGAGATGTTTTATACCTTAGTCTAGTCTAAGCAAAGTAACGGATCACCTTCGAACTGAACTTTGAAAATGAGCATTGATTTTGAATTTTTCATCAAATTGTTTTGCTGGCATTCAAATTACTTTGTAAATTAATAAGAATTATAGAAAAAAATAGTTGCAATAAAAAAGTACTGAGATGTTTCTTACCTCAGTCTAGCCTAGACAAAGTTATGCGGCATCTTTGACAAGAATTAAAGAAATGAGTGAAAATTTTCTAATTTTTTATTAAATTTTTAGCTGGCAATTAAATTCCTTGACGAATTTGTATGAATTATAGAGAAAAATAATCGCAACAAAAAAGTTATTAGATGTTCCTTACCTCAGTCTAGTCCAGACAAAGTTACGTGGCATCTTAGATCAGAATTTGGAAAATTTATAAAAATTCTAAATTTTTTTTATAATTTTTTAGCTGACAATGGTATTGCTTGGCGAATGAATAAGAACTATAGAGATGAATATTTCCAACAAAACAGTACATATATGTTTCACTCGTTAGTCTAACTAGACAAAGTTACGCGGCATCGTTGACTAGAATTTTAAATTTTAGTGAAAATTGTGAATTTTTTGTCAATTTTTAAGCTGATAATTATGAGCATATTAAGCTAGCAGTGGCAACCTTTAACGGTTTCTTGGACGGACATTATTATTGATTTCTCGCAATATAAACAAGCATCAATATTATAAATAGAGCAACTAATTAGCCAGAAAAAAGCAACAAATTTACCACCACAAATAAATATTGTTGCTTGAACAATAAGTCAATGCCTGATCAACGAGTCCATGCTAGCTTGATAGACCTGATAATTATACTGCTCCGCTAATATATAAAATTTATTTACTCTCTTCTGATCAGACTGTGTTCGAAAACATTTCAGTCTTCCTGTGAAGCAATTTTTTTTTCTACATTTCCCATTTATTCGCAGATTCGTCTCATTATTAGCTAGAAATTTGAATAAAAAATTAACAATTTTCACTAATTTTTTAAATCGTAGCCAAAGTTGTTGCTCCTTTCTGTTTAGGCTAGATTGATGTAAAACCATCTCTGGTTTTGCGCTAACGCTAACGGACGCTAACGTCGCCGGTAAGAGAATTTTTTTTTTCTATTTAATTATTGTGAATCAACATATCAGTTGAAGAATAATTCGAAAATTTGGAAAAGAAATTATAATTATATTTGTCAATAATTCGTCTAATTTGAGCAAAAATTGTGAATTCGATATTGCCTAAATTTTGCCAGAGCTATAGTAGGGGAGGAGGGGGTCAATTGAACCAAAAAACGTTTAGCCATTTTTTACTATTCGAATTAAAACTAAATCACAATTTTTTTTTCTTGTAATGGGAGTTTATTAAGCCTACTAACATTATCAATACATAAATTAGCCAATAAACAACGTGAATTTTTTAAAATTATTAATTTATCCAAACGCGTCGAATGGTTCAATTGATCCCCGCTCGGAGGCAATTGAACCACTGCTTGGGGTCGATTGAACCAATGATATTTAAAACTCAAACCCGAACTTCTAATAAATAATATAATAATTGTTACTCGCTAATACTACTATTGCACATTTTTAATGCACAGATATTATATTAAATAAATTAAAAATCAATTTAAAAATAATTTTCATTATAAATTCGGTTCATCAAATTGTTAGTTATTTTCCTGAGTATTTTTCACAAAGGTCAAGGTGCGCGCGCATATCCCATGCTTCTCCGTATGGTTCAATCGCCCCCGGGACCGCTGGTTCAATTGATCCCATATAATTTTAAAACAATTAATAGAAAATAATAAATAAATAAATAAATAAACTATTATATGACTATAAACAAAGTTGAGGATTTTAATGTATAAGTATATCATGTATAATTCTTGAAGTCGAAATTTAAAAAATGATTGCTTTAAAGTACGCGTTTGTAAAACCCAACGCTGAACAAGCCGGAACATTTGTTTTTAGCGCAAGTAAATGTTGTGCCAAGAAATCAGTAATTGAATCAAACCTGTGCGGGTTTGATTTATCTGTCGATGCTAGCCATTGAATTGCGTGCCAATTGCAGCGTAACTGGTTAAATAAACTAGATTCTTCTATATTATAATGTTTCCACCGAAAGTAATAAAATAAACATTAGAAACACTTTAATAATCTGTGAACATGGCGATTTATAGCCTGCTATAGCATTAATGTCTTTATAATAAAATCACGCCGACAAGAATTCATAATAACGCTGCATATATAAGCTCGCCTGCAGTGATACGTCGCCCCCATTTCGCCCCATAACGCCGGCATAAAAGTAAGTATCTAGACTATCTCTACATTTTTTCTAACGCGAACATTAAACATCTATTACATGCTTGAACCAATTGCCATTAGTATTATCTCTACCGAGCAGTTTGTTGGGAATATCAGTGTATCGCGATCATTAAGCCTCAAAAGTTCGGTGTTGCGACGAAACCTTGGAAATACAACCGTCTACTGATTTTGGTTATAATTTATTGACGAATACGTCATTTCAAGAAAAAGAGGTCGGCGTTCGTGAACTAGTCATCGCAAAACTCGTATGACTCTCAAAAAAAAGGCTCTCTTAAAATAATATTGTCGAAAAAATGAACGTCATTTTAAACAACCGCTTATAATTTTAGATCAGTAGCTTGCGTTCCACTAGCAGAATGTATATCAAGTTCGCAATTAGAAACGCTCATTTACATTGGCGCCTAATTGATTCCGACGGTTAGTGTGAATAATGATTTATCGATTTATGAGTGCCTTAGTGAATTGGTCTTAAGAGTGGTGAAATTGTCAGTTTCAGAATGATCGGCATGAGGCCCCGTGCAAACACGTTGACGTCTACTCAGAGCAAAATACTGTGAGTATCAAAGCTGTTCAGTTCCTGCTGTAGACATTTTCTGTTAAGCCTCAAATTTTACCGTAAAATTAATTTATATTCGCTAATTACGTCGATACCATCCCTATGACGTTGCACTGTCTTCACCCGAAAAGTCTCGGCGTTACTATCTCTGCCGTGCAGACTACCCGCTCCCTTCCCCTTTAACTTTCTCTGTTAAAGAGTCGTCAACGTTTGAATATCTCAACGTCTTAACCAACTGTTGTTCTTTTCTTTTTGCAGATATGACCAGCGCAAGTGCAAATCGGCTGATAAAAAAATCGAAGAGGCAATCCACATGATAAGAAATGCCACCATCAGCAAGCCACAGACCATCGGCAATTCTGTTCTGAAAGAGCCTAGTTATTTTTATAAGCCTAGATTGTAGTTTCGTTGATTAGGTATTTGTAATTTTAATTTTCAATTAGTATAAATGAATTATAGATCTCATCGTAAATGAATATTTTATTAACCTGTTTCTTAGTGAATGTTTGAGTAGTTTGAGGTTAATTAGAAGACAAAATTTGCATAAGCAGTAATAATAGTAGAATAATCCAATAAATTAATAATTTTATCGTTTTGACATTCTCGAGCATCAAAAACATGCGAACTATAAAATAAAAGTGTAATGGTCTTTAAAGTCAGCTAATTCAATTTAAGCCACCTGCCTTGTGGGAATATATGTCATTTCGACGGCCTCGGCTATTAATAGTCATGAATTATCGTGTTTTGTTTCAATAAATTTAGGTTCCATAGTACTAGGGATTAACCCATTAATATTGATCGTTCAGTCAGAGAGCGTGGACGTATCTATTGAGTTTCCCCCACTTTCAGTCTCATGTTACTATAAAAACTAACGGTGGAAATAGTTTTATGTAAACACCACTCTGTCCACGTTGCAGACCAACGTGTCCTTTCAAAAATAATAAAATTCATTTCATTTTAATATTTTCAGCTAGTTAGACGACATGTGTTGATTCATTCTGCGTGATATTGCTATTAGGAGGAAGATACGACAGAATGAAGGTGAGAATAGCTTGTAATAATCAGGTTGGATTCTTATCTAACCGACCGTTAGAGGCCCTTCGCCGCATGAAATTCAAGGTCATACAAGAAAAACAAACGTTGACGTGTAATTTGTTGGGACTTGATATGTTATTGTTAGAAGCATGTATTTATTCTTTCAGGGAGATGTCGCTGTTGAGTATCCGTACGTAGTGGTCCAATTCTTGCAATTACCGTATCCAGATATTGACGACTACAGTTGTGTACCTCACTCTTGGATACGAGGCCGCAGAGCGACAGATAGGAAGAGCCTAGTTGCATATCCCGATGAACCTCTGTCGATAACTAAAATGCGAATTATGAACGGCGATAAACCTTCGGAAAAATGGCAATTATACATGGCAATCATAAAACTTGAATCACGTGAGTAATATTTTATGTGTCCGATCGTTAATACATTGACTCGTGAATAAATTACCATTCTAAACTGTGACGTAGTCAGAAACTTGTTAATAACCTGAATGAATAATGAAATGATATCTTTTTTAGATTCATATGAGAATGCTTGTGAGTTCATTATGGAGAGAATTCATAATGCTTCTAGTAGATATTCGGACGGAAACAGAACCGGTGAGTATCTGTATGATTGGTAGCCATGTGAATTTACTTTGATAATTCTTATCGCTGATTGTTGTACTATTTTTTCAGATTATAAACTTTTGCCAGCTACAACAACAAAACAACATACTTCGCCGCTGAAAACAATCAAAATGTCAGACCGTCAATTGAAAAATAATAACAATAAGCTGAATGGTGTAAATAAAGCAAAACTGAGAGATATGACTTTAAATTCAAGGAAGTTGTCTGAATGTTTCAACGTCGAATCGAGAGCATCAACTTCATCGGAATTGCCAGACTTTGTTTTTCCTGAAAACGTGGTAATGAAAAAACCTTATGCAAGAGAACACCAAGATCGAGACTCTCTCGATGTTCTACCAAGTTTTGATAATCTCTCACTTAAATATCCCTACCTTCAACAAATATCAGAAAAGGATAACGAAACCCAAGTTAACAGTTTGGGAGCTGGCTCTCGAAGTACCATGGAAAAAACTCTTTATGCTTCAAAGATACCTCTAGCTTTTGTAAACCAAGTCTGTGATTATTCTCAGAAACCACAGGAAAACCAACTATTGTTAATTCATCGTAAACGTTTGCATCACCTTGCATTGACTCGAGGAACACAAAATAAAAAGATTCCAAATCTACGAACCTTTACTCTTGATTTACCCGAACCTCTGATCCAGGACCCAGATATCAGATCAAACAGCTCGTTTGTCATTCAAAATTTTACTAACAAAGCTAACCAGTTCAGTCAACTAGAGATTCCAGAGTCATCGCCGGTTATTCAAGAGCATCTACAAGTTTTGCCAAAACAGAAGACACCTGACCAATCTTCAGAAGTGGAGTGTGCTACTTCCGAACCTACTACCTGCAGTAAGATGACGTGTGCTTCAGATGAATCGATTGCCTATTCAAATATAGTGGAGCATCAGGATTCAACTGTAGAAGACATGGTCGTTGACGAATGGACTGAGCTAAGCTGTATTGAACAGAATGTCTTCTCTGGATCTACAGCAGAGAATGAATCCTCTGATAATCCAAAAGTTCTGGAAGACGTAAATCATTCAGGGCAGACCGAAGAGAGTTCTGTGGAGAAAAAATCACCGATGGTCGAAGCAGTTGAATCAAATGAAGTATCGTCGTCGCAAGATGTTGATTTTGATGAGCAAAGTAACTCTTCAGAACTGAGTTCAGACGAAATTCTAACTACTAGTCCAAACTCTAATGAACAAGCAAACCAATCAGTTATTTCTCTATTAAACCAGACAGATGTCTGGGCGGATCGATTATTTGATCTTTTTCAAAAAATGAAAATCAACTTTGCGGAAACTTGTCAGATCGCTCGTGATTTACACGAATCATTAGTTGAATCCCAGAAAGTGATCGAACGTATAGCGAATGCATCGGAGAATTTACGAGCTATGAAGAATGGAAAAGTTGCTGTAGTGACGTCTAAAGAAGTTACGGCGGAAGTTCAACAAATAGCTGAAGAAAATCAAGCTGAGAGGAAAGAGGAGAAAAAGCCCAATGACAGTATGGAGGAAGACAAAAAGAAAGATATCGATATGGACTTTAAAAGTAGCGAAAATGATGATGATTGTGGTGGAGACGTCAAAGATGTGAAAGATCAGGATAGAGATAAGAAGATTCCAAATAAGATTCGTAGCCAAATTCGATCCTTTGTATTACCTCCAGAATACGACCCACATGACACCAGATGGACACTGAAGTATCGTGAGAATGATCCGAAACTTAACCTGGTTGAACTTGTTCCTGGAAGCAGTGTGTTTATTAACTCTCTGAGACTAGCGCATTGCAAGCTATCTGCAAAAGAAAGTAAAGAGTTAGCGCGAATGTTATTAGTAGAAGTTTTTTCTCAGAGCGCTTTGAGTGTTTGTTCATTAACGGGTGTCAGAGCGAACGCTTTCGATGTAAGCGGCACAAATGTCAGACCTGGGCTAGACGAGAAGGCAAGAATAACTATATTAGCGTTCGTTAAAGAACATGCTCTTGAAAAAAATTGGGGTCCGTTCGACGCGCAGAGTGTCATTAATACCTTACGCAGCAAAATTCAGGATCTAAGAGGTAAACATGGTAAAACAACGTGAAGTTTTTACTCTGGGTGTATTATTTTTTCGAAAAATAATCGATTAGTCAGCTACGGCCTTCATTGTTCATTGTTCCTTTAGTATAAGTTTGATTTTAAGCATTAAGAATACGTATAAATATATATACTATTATTATTGTCAGAATTTTCCATACCTCTATGGAAAATTTATATGTTGACTACAGTGATAATATATTTCTATTGATTTATGATGTGTTAGCATAACATAACAACGATAGAAGCCAAAATTTATAAAATTGGAATATATTTATGTACGTCAAAGATATTATTGTGAGCTTTCATTACAGAAAGCTTTTATGTTTATTTATCATATGTGAGTTGATAGATCTTTTGATCTGCTGAACCCTGCTCATCACTATAACTGCCTACGTAGAACGTCCATTTGCAAAAGTCTTTAACGATCATCTTTGCTCCCTGCGCACTGTTTTTTAACCTAAAAATAACACGAAAATTCCATGATTGGTGGCTCTAATTGACTCAGAACACGACAGCTGCTCATAAATCACTCAACAACAGTCATTTTCGTAGTTATTTACCGGTTTCAATCCGTTTTATGATGTCAAGCTTCTTGTAAGGCATACTTTAAGATCAATTTAATGTGAAGTCAAGAAATAAAGTGATGAAATTAATAAAAACTATCAAAACGTAGTCATAAATTTTTCATCACATGATGCATCATAAAAACTCGATTAGAACCAGTTTAATAGAGCTGTGGTAGATTAAAAAGCAGGAAATTGGTTTACAGCTACGTGGGAAGGGTTATTCCAAGAAAAACACCGACCATGTGGAATAATTTATTCTGATTGACGGCGTTTACGATAGCAACGTCAAAAAGACTTATACATATTTAAATTATATAAATAAATTTTTACGATTCACTGAAATCCTTGGAATAATTAATGTCTATTTAACGAGGCTGGAACAATATTTGATGTGCTGAGAAAATTCGATTATTCTAATTGCAAACACGTAGAAGGTGAAATGATGTAAGTGCTGAATATATTCATCAATATATGCGTCACAGCAATTGTATGAAAACTATTCATGAGTTGTCGGCTACACATGGCTCTGACGTAAAACTCGTTACATCGTCTAAGAATTCTATACAATTAAGTTGTAAATGTTTTGATTTTGATTACAGTTTTGATGATAGAAAGAAATTACGAGTGACGTAGTTCTGTGCTAAAGCTGAATCAGGATGGTTAATAAATAGCGAATTTTTGGATAATTGAGAGGTTACAGATTCGGAACAACTTAACTAATCATAAAGCTTTTTGAATGGCGAATAAAAATCCTGAATTAAATCTCAGGATATTTTCACTTACAGCTTTTAATATTTTCGCTTAATAAATGTATAGTGAGATAATCTATCGAGCGGCATGTAAGTCCCTTAAATTTCAGGTTCGAAAGCTTTACTAGTATATGACTACTACAATTCAAACTTTATTAATTAATTCAAAAATTAAAATATTATTAAACAATTTGTCACCAGCCGAAAAAAAAGTTTACATGCCTAAAAATAAAAAATCTCAATTTTTCAAAATTTATTAATCGCAATGATTTCAAATTTTGATCACATCCGAGTTTAACATATTAGAATCTAATTCTAAGAGCATAAAGCATTTTTTCGATTTTTTAAGTCGAGTGGTTCAACTGCCCCGTAGTTCAATTGACCCCTTTCTCCCCTAATTTAAAAATTAAAAAAAAAATTAATTTTTTTATGATTTTTTTTTATTGAGTCATAAATTCAACCTGAAAAAAATCATTGTCACTTTTTTTTCATTTCTTTAAAAAAATCTGTGTTTTTTTTTCTAATTTACATGTTTAAAATTTTAATAATCCAAAACATATTTACGTGTAACCTCAATATGATGTATTTACACGTCTAACCTGCTCTGACAGCTCTGACTCGCATGAATTTGGCTTCTGACATTATAAACTCGCGGAATATGGAATTGGAATTAACAAATCAACAGCCAATCAGAATTTTTCTTCAAATTTACGCAAATTCTGAGGGCGATCTTCCTGGCCCTGATTATGAGACATTAGATAGCCGATTCTACAGAATACTCTTGTGTATAAATAATCTAGAGTACGTTGACAGATTTATTTGAGAATATGGTTCTAAGTTTGTTTAAATTCATTTATTTATTTGAGATTGTTATTTTAAGATATATTTAGTTTATTTGTTAATTTTATAAGAGTAAGGGTCTGTAACATGACTATAGCGATTCCTATTGTTAATTATATCGTTCCGATAATTTTGCCGTAGTTATGTTCAAGTTTGTTATTCAAGATAAAGTTTTGGTTAAATAAATAAGGATTTTGTTGAGCATAAATTTTTGGTGTTGCAAATAAAATCATTGCAATCATGGATCCACTCTCTACTCGAATCACACCCTCTCTTCACGAACCAGCACACTGAGCAATCCCGAGGTATCCCGTTGTCTTTCTGGTTGTTGGTTATTTGGTCTATATTTTGTTAAGTTTTGTGTTTCCGATTACGTTTACGTTTATTGGCTAGTTTGATAATTTCTAGCGATCAAAAATTATCTAATTTCGTTTAAGTTTTGGGTTACGTTTACGGTTATGTTTAAGTTTTAGTTTGAGTTTGGCTAGTTCGATAATTCCTAGCGAATAAAAATTATCTGATTACGTTTTTACTGGTTCGGTAATTCCAGTGATTAAAAATTACCTGGCGCCCTATTTTCATTGAGACCAGAAACCAAAAATCGGAAAGATACCGAAATATAATTTAGAATTTTAGTAAGAAGTAAGTTCCCGTAAACCTCCAAGAAAAATCCAATTATAAATTGGCGATTCACGCCAAGGTCTGGAAGCGTGGAACACTGTAACGATCGAACACCTGGATCGACTTCAAAAATTCTCGTTATAATGTATGAGAGTGTGTGTGAGATTTAAAATAAAATTTAATCATTGTAAGATTGAGAAAATAAATTTGTAATTCATGTTAATTTTAATTGTTGTTATTTATGTCAATCTTTTATAATTTTTCTCGACCCTGTGATATCTCTCTTGCTTGGACCGGTTCTGGAAACCGTGATCAAAATTCCAGTGGCGCCCTTAAATTTGAAACTTAAATAAAGGGGTGACCAAGGGACGGAATCAACCCGTTACAAGTTTTTCGTTTTTCGTCAAATTATCATGAATTTGAAGTATTTATGAATCGTTCAGCCTATTCACGATACCTGGGGTACAATGGACCACGCAGAGAAATCTTCTAACCATATGATTCAATTTTTTTAAGCAATCAAATATCAATATCGTTGAATTTTTTTTTGTGACATTGTTTCAAGTAATGTTTTTACTAATTAATTTTTTTCTTAATTGATTATCAGTGATATTTGTTAATAAATTTTTAATAATTAAATAAATTATCTGGATGCACCAATAATTGATTGGTTAAAAAACTTATTGATATAATTTAAATTTAATTATTGACATAATTTAACACTAATAAGAAAAGATCATATAATTAGATGAAGAAATCAATTTAAACTTAGCGTTTAAAAAAAATGCTTTTCTACTCAACGTCGTTAAGAAAATAGACTCTCATAAGCGGTTTTGATGAACTGGTGCTAACTTTAATTTTTTTAATGATTAATATTCAATATTCTGAACTGACAGTGATTTTTTTCAATTTTTTAATTGAATGTTCAAAAAATCATTTTCGCAATTATGTAGTTAACGGTATTTCTCAAACGGATCGACTGATTTCGACGTTTTTGGCAGTGATCGACGTGATTTTTCAAGTCGAAGAGCTGATTAGTTTTTGGAATAAATTGATACAGTCGTTCAAAAATTATTTCAAGAAAACAATTTTTTTCAAAATAATATTTTTGAGATTTCTCAAAATCTACTGGTTGAAATGTTCAAATTTTCTGAGAATCTGAATTTGGTCAAGCCCTTTCGGTACTAACAAACCGTGAAGATCTGATGAAAACCTGATATTCAAAAAACGGAGTGTAACCGATAGCTTTCCGATTTTTGAAAATCATTGATTCCCATAGCGGAACGTTGAAAATTAAGTTCTAGTTGACTCCAGACATCGAAAATCATACTTTTCATGCGGAGTATGTTAAAAATATAGTATGTAGCACAGATAAAAACACAACATCGAACTTTGTCTGGAATCGTCTGATTATTTAAAATCGACTAAAAAAATATACTACTTCAAAATGTCGAAATATACTACAAGTAACTGACAGTTTTTAAATTTTTCAATTTATAAAAATGTTTACATTTTCTAACAGTAGATTTTAGACCAATCTGAAAATAAATTTTTTTTATCTACGGCCGAAAGTACGCACTTGATGCTTCTGTTGGGCGGCAGAAAGCCCGACATTTATGCTTTGGTAGGAGCGCGCATGCGCACTGCTCCAGTGCGCTGAAAGAAACTATTTGTGCACTGAATTGATGTACGAGGCCGCGAAAAAGCAGCATTCACTACAGCTGACGCGGTTTATTGTGCACTCAGGCCTAACCTTAAAATTGCTTTTGTGGGTTCTTGTCCTTCTGTGTTGATATTTATAATCTAAAAAATTATATTAAGTGAAAAATAATAAAAATTACACCTACAATAATTGCACTTTTAATAGTAACATTATAAATAATTTCTATTGTTCATGTGCTGGTAATAATTGTGATGAAAAAGAAAATATGCAATAATTGATTAAAAATAGTTGAGAAATTATTCGAAATAATTACAATTCTGATAAAATTAATGATTTAAATGTATTTGAAAAATTAAAAATTAATAAAAATGAATCTTTTCAATTGAATTAATTTAATTTTGAAAAGTTATTATTTTTGTCTATTTGGATGTATTCGATGCCCGCCCCCGACCAGCCGCACTCGCTTTGCTCGTGCCGCAAATATCGGGCGGGCATCGACAACATACTAGTAACATTTAATTGTAACGTTAATTAATTTGTAAATCAGCGTACTTTCGGCCGAAAATAAAGAAAAATAGTATACTCTACACGGGCAAAAAGTTTAAGAGCCCTGAACTGCGCGCCATTTTTCTAACAGAAATTTTTCTAACAGTTTCAGATCAGTCTCTCTTCTTTTCAAATAACGTGCTACCTCAGCTGCAATCTCACCGTGAGATAGACGGTTGAAACTCAAGTATTGCTGATGTTGGTGCTCTAAAATTAAATCCATCGGCCCCATTTTCTTCATCCATAACCGTTGTTGGTTCTAAACATGCATCCGCGGAAACAACTTCTGAGAAGCGATCATGGAGAGTTTTTTGCTCTTCTTCCGTAAACGATGTTAACCAGCGGCCTTTGAACTTCGGGTGAGAAATGGCAGCTATAATTGCATCAATATCTGGTTGGGATGGATCAAATAATTTTTTAAATCACTTATCAACGCCATCGATAATTGCTCAGGCAAGTGGCATGCAATCAATAAGACTCTTATTGTAAATTAAATTTTTCATTCCATAATTCATAGAAATTAATGAAGGGAGAAGAACGCCGCAGTATGTCTTGTCCGCTTGTAGACGATCAATCGCACAAGCTATCGGTTTTGAGCATCACACAAACTCTTTTGCTAATAGGTTATTTTTTTAGAGCGCGCGGAATCCCGCAGCAGCCTAATCCACAATCTCCTGGTGAACCGACTCCGTAAACCTCTATGAATAGTTAACTAGGATAAATACGACACTCACTATTTTAAAAATGTCTAGGTTATTATTTGGAGCGCGCGGAATCTCACCGCTGCTTGATCCGCAAACTCCTGGAGAACCGACTCCGTAAACATTCAAGGGTTATGGTCTAATGCTCTAGAGCCTTATAGAAATACTATTTCAATTTTTTATTAGCTCATAAATTGAAAGCAATTATATTTTTAATTGTATTTTTATTGGAATTTATAGATTAATATAAATAAAAATTTACAGATGCCTAAAATCGCGGTTTTCTAAATTTTATAGTCTATATTTAGAGATGTCTATTTTTTAAGAATTTACGTATTAATAACTATCAATATTTTCATTAGTAAAAATATTCAAATAGTAGTTAAATAGGGGGAGTTCTGTGACAACGGGTTCTGTGACACTCTACTTATCATGTGAGTACGAGTGTGTTTCTTGCTTGTCGACGGTTGTTTTGTTATCTGTGATCTTTCTTATCGACGTTGGGCTTGATAGTTTTCTTGTTTATTATAGGTTGTTTGTATTATCGACTGTTGTTTTGGGGTCTTGTCATGTGACTGTTACGAGGTTATGGTGGGGGGTTTATGATATGATGATGGGGATATGGTGGCTGTTTGGTAGGAGTGGGGGGAGTGGGGGTATTAATTTATGATTATTTTTGATTGACAGTTTAAATGTAAAATTTGTGGGTTTAATTAGTGGGAGGTGGATCTATGAGAATAGTTTGGAGTGAGGAGGTTCTATACGTTGGTCATTTTTTCTGTTTTTTTCGGAGAATTTTTGTACTTTTTTGTTTGATTGACACCTCGGATGTTAAATTTGAGTCTTTTATTAGTAACTTTTACCCCATGCTAATAGTTCACCGCATGGGATTCTATGCGTTGGTCTTTGAAAATTCTTATACTTTTCCATTGAAGTTTAATGTTTAGCTATTTTTACAACAAAAAAACCCTACTATTTTTAAATTTGTTTTGATAGGGATTGTGCTATAAAGCTGTGTATATCAGCCATTTATTCACAGTCTTCACTCAATCTTCCTACTGTGTGATAACTAGTGTACATTAAAGATAAATTTTCAACAAACTTGTTCATATCTTCTGAAAAAAAAATATTAATGTAAGTATCTAATCATTATGCAATTTCAATTTCTTAAATATTTGTTCATTAATTTCTCTCCTATTCAGATAATATGGATCTCTCAGCAATCAACAAATCGGCAGCTTTAAAGGACATCTTACCGAAGAAAAAAATGTCAGAGTTGACCGTCAATAAGGAGTACAGAGTTACAGCGTTGAAATGTGTTTCAACAAAATATGGTGAAAGTATCATGGCTTCACTCAATGGAGAGTTTTTAATCTATTTACCTAAGCGCTTAACGAGCATCTTTCAAAATGATCTTGATGCACTTGAATCACTTCATAAAGTCATTGGAGAAGATAATTTATATCTACTTTATCATGGTGGCTCTTATAATAAATTTGAATTTGTCATCAAATCATTTGATGAGAGCCAACTATATTAAATTTATTCAATCAAATTGTGAATACTATGTCTTCAATTAATACTTACATATTTCTATCTAAGTTGTACTTTTAGATATATAAAATTTGAAATAAATTTTTCAACAGAAAAAAACCCAAATCTCATTATTTATTTTCAACCTTATTTTTCTATATTAATTGTAGGAGCATGCATTGTTACAACTATTCGTTAATATATCTATTCTCTTTATTATCTCTACTTATAAATATCTCTATCATTCATTAATAAGTAATATATCGATAATATCTCTATTTTATTATAAAATTATTCAGGAATAGACAAATTTGAGAATAGCAATACTTAGAAATAAAGACAATTTAAAATGAAGATATTTAATAATTAAATCATATGAATATTATAAATATTTGTTTTAGGAATAGAGATATTTATAAATAGAGAAGTAGAAAAATAGAGTTATCATCTTATCAAATTTTAATACTATTAATAAAACTCGCTAAATAAGAACTATGAATAAAAATAAAGTATAAATACAATAAAATAATCGTATGAAGAAATTACCAAAAAAAAAAAAATAAAAAAAAATATTTGGTTCATGATGTAATTTTGAGTTTTATTTATTTTTTAAATTCATTTACATCTTAATCTCCATACAATATCTTCTTTTTCAAGTTAAAAAAATACATATTTGATTTTTTTGATTGATTATTATTTATTTATTATCAATTTCTACTGCAATTCCTTTATTATCAAAAGCCTTAGGTTAAGATTACGTGGAAAATCGATAAAATAAATAAGATAAACTTGTGTTGTATTATATCACCATGGCGTAAATCTTAGATATTCAAAAACCAATCATCTTTGATGAATCAGTTTCTCACTATAAAGTTTACTTACAGTTACCTTATACTTCATCAACATTCAATAATAGTGATGAGATTAGAATCAACATTCAACATCAAGATCTATGTATTCTACCAAGTAAAAGTTCATTGCACATCTGTGGACAATTTGTCAAAGAAGATGGTACAGCTGTATCAGGTTTTATGAAATTAGTTAACATGGCTATTTGTCATTTGTTTGAGGAAATACGTTATGAAATTAATGGAGTAGAAATCGATAGATGTAAAAATGTTGGTGTTACAAGTCTCATGAAAAATTATATATCTTAGAGTCCTGGTAGGAGTAATATTGTGGAGAACGCTGGTTGGTTAACACAAGCAGCTAGCACCTTAACTAATGCTAATGGTTATTTTGATATATCTTTACCACTGAGTCTTATACTTGGACTTGCTGAAGATTATAATCGCATTATTATTAATGCCAAACATGAATTAATACTTATAAGATCAAATGCTGACACCAATGCATACATTCATGAACCTGCAAATGCTCAAGATGTCGCTGATAAAGATTGTTCTTAATAAAGTGGAGTGGAATGTTCCATACATCACAATGTCGGATAAACAGAAAATTCAAGCATTGAATTTCATAGCCAATGATCCAACAATTCCGATGAGTTTTCGCACATGGCAATTGTACGAATACCCACTGCTACCAAGGACGACCAAACACGCGTGGCCCATCAAGACTTCTACTCAGCTGGAGAAACCACGATATGTAATTTTAAGATTTCAAACAGCTAGAAAAAATGTTTTAACGAGCGATGCAAGCAAATTCGATCACTGCAATATTAGAGATGTTAAACTATGTTTAAACTCTCAAAGTTATCCGTATGGTAATTTAAATCTTAATATTACTTGAAATCAGTATGCTTTTAAATATGATATGTATACAAGTTTTCAAACTTCATATTATAATAAAGATTCAGAACCGTTATTGACAAAAGCTAAATTTCTACAAGAAGCTCCACTCTACATTATCGATTGTTCAAAGCAGAAAGAGTCAATTTAGTCAGGACCTGTTGACATACGAATTGAATTTGAATCAGAAAATCAGCTTCCAGATCAAACAACTGCATACTGCCTAATATTACATGATCGTATTATTGAATATAATCCAATAAGTAGTACTGTAAGAAAAATAACATAAAATTATAATGGAAAGGAAATACAACAATAAAACGAATGAAAATTATTTAATGTTTATTTATTTATATCATTTCACTTTACATTAGTATTATTTATTCTAAGTAAGGTTTTTTTTTTTTACAAATTTTTTCTGTTGACATTCATAACAATTTTTCCGGATTGGATGAAGCCAGAGACCGCAAATATCTTCGTTGAGTTTTTCTTCTATTAGATAATGCTCCTTGCACCATTGATAGTCTTTAATTAATTTATTTCTTTGTAGATGGTCTGGTAATTTACCCCAAATATCTCTTATTTGATCTGGAGTGACTCTGAGAAGAAACGTTTCATCCAGACATGCAATATCTATGGCATGCATTTTAGATAAATATTTAAGGTTGTAGAAAACTTCAACAGATTTTTCATATGAAGCTTCAGTACCCCAAAATTCTATGATCCATCGTTGAAGTCGTTGAGCAGTTTTATAAGCGCAAACATAAGTTGATGTCATAGCATGATGACTTCGATTTTCACAGCGAAAAGTTTGATAAGACTTGATAGCGTTACTAGTGTAAAAACGCATATTTACAATGTTTATGATTGGTGTAGTTGCATCTGTCATTATCGCACTGAGCCATCTTGCTTTTTCAGCTCCATGCGTGTATATAATACGTGCATTAATTATTAAATCTTTGATAATTTCTTTTATTAAATGATATGATGTTGTACCAGCATCCCAAGGTATTCCATGATTAGAACCATTGTAATCAATATCTTCTATAACTCTTTCCTCATTACAATTATCTGATGGTGGTTTAAACATGAAATATCTGCATTCATAAGTTCCTTTGGTGAAAACACTTCTGGAGATATTGATTGCACAAAGTTCTTTTACTATATACTCCCCATTAGCTCGTTCAAAACCAGTTGCTTCAATTATTATCTCCATTTTGCTCACTTTTAGTCAAACGCTTCTTCAGTGTTGCTTATTTTAAAATGTTCGTAATAACTTGGGCAAATTCACGAGCTTGATGAATAAAGCTGCTTGCAGTCGAATAAATAGTGAATAATTCAAAAGAGTCTAGATCTTCTGAGCGGTCGTCAGTATTAATTCTATAGTCTGGATAGACTAAATCGTTGATAGCATCATATGCACAACTGTGAGGCTTAAGAATATTCTTTTCATTATTTCTCAAATGTTTGAGCAATTCGTTAAGCTCATCAAGTGTGTCTATGAGTTGAAGTGTGCTAGGACAGACAGTCAAGTCTCTGAGAACATCCAACAAGTCGTGGTTTTCAATAAGAAATTCAATACAAAACACTTTGAAAAACTGATCTACAAACATAGTATCACCCGTTGAACTACTAAACACTAAGAAAAATTTTTTTAAAACTGTGGATATGCAAAGAGTGTTAATGGGTCTTATAGCTAAATCCCTCACCAAAAAACACTAAAAATAGAAGGGTTTATTACACGACTCTACAAAAAAAATTTTCGTTCTTTGTCCTCAAGTTTATACTATTATTTTCCAGTTAGTTATGCACAAAAACGAAAAGAAAATATCTTTTTTCGGTATAAAGTTTGCTTTTGTGATAGTTATAATAATAATACTCATTTTTCAATTTTTTCATAAATTTTAATTGATTTTAATATTTTTAAAAAGACCGCGCGGTGAGAGTGGGGTATTAACGTTTACACTGTGCCGCTAGATGGCACCCGAGTGATAAACAACCATCAGGTGTTATTTACAAGCCCAGAATAACTTAAAATGTCGTCACGAAAGTGCAAATACGATGCTGATGCATTTTGTTTTATATGTGGTCAATTTATTAAAGTTCGAGACGTGAAATATGAACTAAAGACATCTCACGTTCTCTGTGAAGCCTATGAAGCATATTTTGACTGTCCTGTACGGAATCAAGATAAGCCATGGGCTCCACATGTTGCTTGTAGTTATTGTAAAAGGTGTTTGGAAGGTAAGCAATTTTTATTTAATTAAGCGATGAATCCAAAATAATAGACATATTAATTTTTATTTTTATATTTTTAGGTTGGTATCGAGGTGAGAAAAGGTCTATGAAATTTGCAATACCAAGGATTTGGCGAGAACCAAAAGACCATATTACTGACTGCTACTTTTGTATGGTGAATCCGAGTAAAAGACGTAGAGGTAAAAATGCAAAACCTATTGAATATCCTGACCTCGAATCTTCTTCTGCTCCAATTGCTCACGACCTGACACGACCAGTACCTGAGCCACCAAAAAAATTATCGCAGAAAAGTAGCTCATCTTTTAGTTCTTATAAAAGTAATTCCGATAAGGAGTTTTTGCCTACACCTGAACAACCAAAACACTATCTCATTACTTCAGAAGATTTTAACGATCTAATTAGAGATTTAAATTTGCCAAAAAATAAAGCAGAGCTTCTAGGCTCTCGGTTAAAACAGTGGAATTTGCTTGATGATGTTAAGATCACGGATCAGCGGACTAGGCATGAAATGTTTGCAACGTTTTTCACGAAGGAAGATGGACTTTGTTTTTGTAATGACATTAAAGGTATGTTTGAAGCAATTGGCATACCCTGTGTCCCTAGCGAATGGCGTTTATTCATTGACAGCTCTACAAAAAGTTTAAAAGCAGTTCTATTGCACAACGGAAATAAATTTCCGTCTCTTCCAATTGCTCACTCAGTACATCTTAAAGAAAATTATGAAAGTGTCAAAATTTTGCTTGAATCTGTAAAGTATCGTGAGTATAACTGGGAGCTGATTGGAGATTTTAAAATGGTGGGATTTTTAATGGGGCTACAGGGTGGATATACAAAGTATCCGTGTTATTTGTGCTTGTGGGATAGCAGAGCGGATTCTAAACACTATATTCAACGGTCATGGCCTGTAAGAACAGAATTGTGTGTCGGAAAACAGAACGTCAAATTTGAGCCGATTGTTGAAGCGGAAAAGGTGTTAATGCCGCCTTTGCACATTAAGTTAGGGTTGATGAAACAATTTGTTAAAAAACTGGATGAAACTTCAGAAGCTTTTGGATACTTAAAAAATTTTTTCCGAAGTTATCGGAAGCAAAGGTTAAAGCTGGGGTTTTTGTTGGTCCGCAAATAAGACAGATTTTCGCCGATGAAAAATTTCCAACGTTGCTGAATCGTACTCAAAAAGCAAGTTGGAACAGTTTTAAAGCAGTAGTTTCTGGATTTTTAGGAAATAATAAAGCTGAAAACTACGAAAAGTTGGTTGAGGATATGCTTACAAATTTTAAGGCCATGGGCTGCAGGATGTCATTAAAAGTACATATGCTGCATGCTCATTTGGATAAATTTAAAAACAATATGGGAGCCTATTCCGAAGAGCAAGGAGAACGTTTCCATCAGGACATCATGAATTTTGAACAACGCTATCAAGGCCAATACAATGAAAACATGATGGGCGACTATATTTGGGGTTTATTGAGAGAAAGTAGCTATGAACATAAAAGAAAAAGTAAAAGTGTGCACTTTTAAGTTATTTTCCACTTTTCTGTAAGCTAATTTGATAGTAAAACTTAATAAAAATAATAAACATTTTTATTTCAATAGTTTTATTTTCAATCAAAAATTAAAATCCGAGATTTTTAAAAATTTCGTTCAATCAGTCTTCTAAGCACAAAAGCAAAGTTTTTCATGCCATATATTTTTTTCCGTCTTATTACGACCTAAACTACCGAAATTTAATGCTTTGCAATCAAAGTCAAATTTCATGTTGACCCGTGTTATTATTATAAAAAATAGTTAAACATTAAATTTCTATGGAAAAGTATGAGAATTTTTAAAGATCAACGCATAGAATCCCATGCTGCGAACTATTAGCATGGGGTAAAAGTTACTAATAAAAGACTCAAATTTAACATTCGAGGTGTCAATCAAACAAAAAAGTACAAAAATTTTCCGTAAAAAACAGAAAAAATGACCAACGCATAGAACCTCCTCACTCCAAACTATTCTCATAGATCCACCTCCCACTAATAAAACCAACAAATTTCACATTTAAACTGTCAATCAAAAATAATACCGAATTAATACCCCCAACTCACTCCACTCCCACCAAACAGCCACCATATCCCCATCATAATATCATAAAACCCCCCACCATAACCACGTAACAGTCACATGACAAGACCCAAAACAACAGTCTATAACACAAACAACTTACAATAAACAAGAAAACTATCAAACCCAACGTCGATAAGGAAGATCACAGATAACAAAGCAACCGTCGATAAGCAAGAAACACACTCATACTCAAATGATAAGTAGTGTCACAGAATCCGTTGTCACAGAACTCCCCCTGTTTAACTACTCTCAAGCGTCAGGTCCCAGGTTCGGTTCCCGCGCGTGACGGTTTTTTTTTCTATGGAAATAATTCTATATAATTATACATAGTTATATATAATTATATAGGGTCATTTTTCATGTATAATTATATATGGTATTATATATAATTATGCCTAATTATATATAACTTTTTTTACCCGGGTATGGAATTATTTTGAGAATGGAATGTTTTCACTCAAAATACATTATGGAACTTGTAAGACTTTATTCTGAAAATAGTATGTATCCACTCTGGTTAGATTCTGGTTTCAATATGTATTCTTTCTGATTCCAATATGTATTCGCTCAAGTTACATTCTGAATTTTAAATGGATTCATTATAGTTTTGATATATATTCACTCTGGTTTCACTCTGGAACCATGCTGGAATCAGTCTGATTACAGAATGTTTCCAAAGCGATTCCATAGTGTTTCCAGAATGAATCAAAGGTCGCAAGGGTTATAAGTACTAAGATAATAGTTCCATGTGAGAATTAGGAATAGATCTGACATGACAAAAACTATTCTATAAATTAAAGATTAAAAGAGTCAGAACTTTTATGAAATCATTTTAATCTGTATTTTTTATTTGTGAAAATCAAGTGGATGTTCAGATATAAGCAATAATTTGGTAAAAAATGATGGTTATAATTATAAGAAAATAATATTAAGAAATGAATACAACCACTTTGTTTATAATACAGCTGTTAAATGTAATTAGTAAAATATAAAACCCTTATCATAATCGTTTTCCATTTAAAACTCGTCATAAATTTTGATGAATAATGGATTAAAATTAACAGTCAAAAATACAACGTTTATGTTTTTATCGAACAAAATAATTTAAACTATTTATAACCTATAATGAATGATGGATTTAAAATTAATAGTAAAAAATATAACTTTTATCGTAACAAAATAATCTAATAAACAAAAAACGAGAAAAAGTGAATAATAAATGAAGAGAATTATGAAAATAATCAAGTAAAGGTATTTGAATATTCGCTCCCATTTTTGCACATGCGTTTTGAACACTCCTGCCTACGGTGGCGCATGCGTTTAAGTAACAAAAGCCACTGCTATCACGTTCTCTACTGCTCATAACTCAGTCATACCACAACAAATGAAAAAATTCGAACTTTCAGAGTGTGAAATGCGGAATATTCCAAAACCGGGGCAAGCCTAATATGATATCCCAGTAAATATATAAATTAAGGTATTAATATATGAAAAATGTATGTAAAATCAATAGAATATGCTTAAATAGCGTAGATCTCTACAAAAAATGAAAAAAAATATATTTTAAAAGGAAATATCTAAAATATAAATATAAGCAAGGTTAGGGAGGCATATAGTACAAGTATAGATACTCGGTAGGTCTTAGAGACTTTTTTTCTGCTGTCTCACTTTTTTAAGCATGTACTTGGCTCGAGACACTACCGTGTCTCAGGATAGGTTTAAAAATGTGTGGTTTTTTAATCCTTTTTAATTCTCTTTTTTAAACAGGGAAACTACTCATAAGTATGTTAATTTACACACACACACACACACACACACACACACACACACACACACACACACACACACACACACACACACACACATATATATATATATATATATATATATATATATATATATATATATATATATATATATATATTAATTATGACAATGAGAATAAATTGATTTGTTTAATTATAAAACTGTTATGGAATAAATTAAGATATGAAATATGCTATTCAATCAACTTTGATAATTCTATTTTAGTTCAGACTCCAAAAGTTGGAAGACCTGGTTAATCAACAGGAAAAAATAGCGAAAAGACTCACCATTATAGCCAAAAAACACAACTGGTGCGAACCTAACCTCCTAAACCAGGTAAATAAATTCATGGAGAAAAAATTCAACTTAGTCAACGCTGTCTCTGATGTTACATCGATGAGCCAGGACAGTAAACTTTTAAAAATCAAATTTATTAATGAGAAAGCCAAAGATACCGTAATGGCAGCCAAACGCACGGTACTTAAGGGTATGACTCTGTTCCTAAACAATGAATATACCAACAGGGAACTTCATTGCCTAAAAAAGATCAAAGAAACTGCGGCCAATATAAAAAAGAATGGTAGGAATTCGAAGATAAAAGGTATCAGGCTAGAAGTTGATAACAAAACATTTTCCTGGGACTTTGGGGAAAATCAGCTGAAACTGTTAAAAGGACGCGCCCTGAACAGCCTAAATAGTAACACTCTCACTACCCTATCTCCTCAAAGCTCAAATAATAACAGTAATAATAATGATAACCAAAAAAACTGCTAATTCTATCGTGGAACATAAGAGGTGTGCAAAATCTGTTTAGTCATACATTCTCGTCGTTGCCTGATATAATCTGTATCTGCGAATCCTGGACGATATCAACTTTCTCTCTACCAGCAAGCTTAAAAGACTATACGCTTCACCTAGCTCCTGCCATTAAGGAAAAAAGCACAGGTCATGTCAGCGGAGGTATTGCCATCATCGCCAAAAAATCTTTCAACACTACTATTCTAGACTCGTTAGATAGCTGGCTCATAGCTAAGATCTCTATCGGCTGCGTCTATTTCCGACCAAAATGCGACATAGCAACGTCATTGGAACTTCTATAACTCACGTTGGATGAGATATCACAAAATAATGAGCATCTTCCATGCTTCCTCATGGGTGACTTCAATGCACATGTAGGCTCTCTAGGCCAAATCCCAGAAGAGATTATTCTTGGAACCAATCTGATAGAACAAAGAACCTCCGATGACCTGAAAGTAGACACGAAAGGTCATCTACTCATTAATTTCATGCTGGATAACTCCTTCATACTCCTTAATGGTAGAACACCTAGCGATTCACCAGGTAAATACACCTTTATCGGCAATGGACCTAACACTATTGATTATATATGGGCCAATCCTAATCCAATATAGGGGCCAATATTCAAGGCTTGACTCTGATCAGCGACATGGAGGTTTTACACGCCGAAAACCCCTCCGATCACTTCCCTCTGCTTCTGATGCTAGCCGATCACACTTATACTGCCTCAGTGGAGCACAGCACAGCCCCAAATAAAGTTACTAAAACTACCTACCCCTGGTTACAGGCAAACCACTCTGACTTCAAACTTCATATGCTACATTCGACCAAGATAGAGGTAGATTTCAATAACGCCTCAATAGATGCTCTGAACCAAAACCTAAACAGTGCCATTACCGAATGTGCCCAACTCGCAGGTATGTATAAGGAATCATCCTTCTCAGATCTTTAAAGACTCTCGCAGGATTGGTTTGACGAAGAATGCAAATGCAAAAAACTTGAACTAAAAAATCTTTTTAAGATATTCAAACAAGCACAGTTCAAAGATCCAGAGAAATCAGCCTATTTCAGCGCCAAAAAGAACTACAAGGCCCTTAACAAGGCCAAAAAACGCCAGTTGCATAAGATGGTACCAGAAAAATTGGCAAGCATAAAAAATTCAGCCGACTTCTGGGCCACTATTAAAAAATATAAAAAGAGACCGGTGTCTTCTGCCATCTCTATAAATATGGAAACCTGGAACTCATACTACAACTTGATAACCCCGCCGAAGAAGCAGGATGATACAATTTTTTTTGGGGTGCTAGATCCATCACTGGACCTGGACTCCACTATGGAAGAATTAAATACGGCACTAAAACACTCAAAACCGAACAAAGCAGCCAGACCTGACAAAATTAATAACGAGTTCTACAAATCTTTACCCTCTAACTGGAAATACTACATTCTCTGTTTATTTAATAAAGTACTAGACATCGAAACAATACCCAGCAACTGGTTTTCTACATTGATAACAATGATCCATAAAAAAGGTGACCGTAGAGATCCCTCAAATTACCGAGGCATCGCACTTGTCAACCACATAACCAAGGTTTTCATCTACATGCTAAACAAACGGTTAGAAAAATGGGCTCGTGAAACTGGAACCATCCCTGAATCGCAAGCTGGCTTTCAAGCCAAGGCTGTATGGACAATTTGTTCAATCGACTCTCAGCTATAAACTTCCGATTGCGCCAACCTCTAGCCAAATTATTCATCCTTTTTGTGGACTTCAGGAGAGCTTTCGACTCCATTAACCATCAACTCCTCTGGATGAAGCTCCATAACTTGGGTGTAAGTGCAAAATTGGTCAGACTGCCCCGTAAAATGTACAGCTTTGCAACCTTCAAAGTACAAAGCAACGGCATAACGTCAAAAGAATTCGAAGTTGGAGAGGGAGTCTTACAGGGTGAAATACTGAGCCCTTTGCTATTTATTTTATTTATTTCAGACCCAGAGGAGTTTTTCAGGAACAACGGATGCCTCGGCATCAATATTAATGGCAGAAATGACATATTGTCCTTGTTATATGCGGACGACCTAGCGCTACTCGCCTACTCCAAGACTGACCTCCAGAAGAAACTGAATCTACTCATGCAATATTGCCAAGCCAAGAAACTAACAGTTAATGCTAATAAAACAAAAATAATCTACTGCCGAAACGTTGGTCGCCTTCCAAGAGACTTAAACTTCTTCTACGGCGAGCAAAAAATTGAAATTGTAGATAATTACGAATATATGGGGCTAACTATCTCTGCAAATGGTTTCAGCCGTCCCACAGCTATCAATGCCATCAACAAAGCACGTGCAGCGCTCAGTTCGGTCTCTGCAATCATCTTTGCGACCTAAACCGACTCGGTAACATGTATTATGAAACTATTCGATAGCATAGTTCAAGCTACGCTACTGTACGCTTCTCCCGTATGGGCATTTTCGAATCTAGAGACAGTAGAGAAGATACAATGTGAGTTTGTCAAACGAGGCTTTGGCCTACCATAAACTACTGCCGGAGCACTTCTGAGAGTGGAGCTAGGAAGACCCAGACTAGCGCATGCTGTCCTAAAGGCAACCTGGGACTGGATCTGCAAGATTCTGGCGATGGATGACACACGACTGCCAAAGATCTGCCTCATACGAATGAGCAAGCTCTCCCTCGCTACACAATCCAATACTAAATTCAACTGGTTTCGTAACTTACTGGAGATAATCAAAAAGTATTACCCTGAAATTGTACCGCGCTTAGAAAAACTCGATTTATATACCTGGTATACTTACCGGGATACATTCCTAAACAGATTTAAGAACCAAACCTGGTAAGAGGATATACTACTTGCCAGCAACGCACATTACTTACAAACGCCATATGAAAATGACAACCCGCGGGGCTGTTGCAGCTATCTGTCAAAAAGATTGAACTTGAAGTTTATTAAACTTTTTATGCAGCTGAGACTTGCCCGTAAATTTTATGTTAAATTCAAAATCCTCGGCTCCAACTATGAACTATACAACAACTCAACATGCCCAATTTTAAACACGGATTAGAGAGATACAGTCGAACACTTCTTGCTCAATTGCCCGGTCCTGGCTCAACCTCGTCAGCAATTCCTTAAAACTAATAACTCTACACCTCTTAATATCCACGATTTATTGAACAATTTCGAATATAAAAACATTAAAGCTATCAATTTCTTCACACTACAGGCCTGTCTCCTGGGAGCTTTTATTTTAAACGAATAACTTACTTATGAATGTACCAATTATTTTATATTTTTATTGTAAAAGTGCCCCCTGGGCTATGGATTATGTAATTGTCCTAGAAGCTTAATAAACTATTCTATTCTATTCTATTTTAAAAAAATTACAAATCCAGCAAATTATGGACGGTATGGCTTTATGTATATAAGGCATTCCACGCAAAATCGACCACTTTTGATCCTGACCCCTTTACCCAACCAAAAAAAAGCTATGAATTTTTCAACAAAACCGCTTTTTTTATTTTTAAATTGCCATAATTTTTTCAAAAATTGACTTATCGTGACGTTTTTTTTTTTTTCAAAATTTATTTTATTAAATTGAAACGGTACGCGACTCTTTTGAAAAAGCCCCCTCGTTCTCTTTGGTCACCCCTAAATTTATTTAGGGCGCCACTGGATTTTTAGACACAGTATCCAGAAACTGGACCAGAGCATGGAGTAAGTTCTACAGGGTCGTGAGAGATTGCTGGGAAGAAAACAGAAATCACCAAAGAAATTCATTTTTCAAGAAATTTTATTTAACCCACCCCATTACAATGATATTTCCCTTACAATTAATTAACACTTAATCCTAAGTCCTATTCCCGTTTATAAGACGGTTTCCTATCAAAGCTCCTAATCCCGACGATACCCTCTTATGGAGCGACCATACCGCGGTTTCTAATTATTTTCCTCCATTTTTCAATTTTCCATAATTTTCCATAGTTTCATAGTTTCATAATTTTCCACACGAACCCACCATATAATTATTATCATTCAAACACACTAATTAAAATTTCCATACTTTATTAATTATTTTCTAAGACTATTATTTACTTTTATTTTCCAAATTAAATCTGATTAGTAAATTTTCTAAATCCAAATTAAATTTCAATTATTAAATTTTCTCTTGAATAAATTTTCCATTCATTCCCAATCCAAATTCCTATAGCGATTAATTTCCTTTTTAAAATTCTTAACTAATTTACTGCCGTGGTCTTAATAATACAACAATAAATATTTAATACTAAGAGGTCTTTGTATCTTGTATTAATAGATTAAAATTTGATGACAGAGGTCAATAATCTGCCGACAAAATATTCGCTACGCCCTAGTATTCTTACAAATTTATTTTACTTTTGTCGATTTTATTTCGCCATATTTTATTATAAGATTTTACTTAATTACTTTAATTAATGTCCTTAAAATTAATTTAGCTTCATTTTATTAATTGTTTTCTTCGAATTACATTTTGCCGAATTTTGTAATTTATTTTATTTACTTGAATTGTTTTAATCTTGTCCAAATTATTTGTCAGAGTTAATTAATTAATTTATTTAGTTTTAGTCTCTGAATTAAGAAATTGACAATTGGTTTTATTTCACTCAATTTTAACTAAATTATTTTACTTGTCTCTGAATAACTGAGTTTATTTTATTTTTGCTAAATTACTTTATTTTACTTTTGTGTTGTTTGAAACTTGAAATTCATTTTATTTTAATTTTGAGGATTATATTTCACCTTACAACGCCTTGAGATTTTTAGTCTCGACCTTGTACGTCCTTTACTCAGCGTTTCAGCTCGAAACAAGATAGCGGACCCTCTCCCAACTTTTGTTGAATTTTTCTTCAAGTGAAATTTACAACTGATTTATTTTCTACTTTTATCTAAATGATTTTAACAATTATTCTAACGATTTTTTACGATTCTAATTTTACTTCTATTTTATTTCACACAACCTAAAATTGTTCCTAATTATTTATGTTGATTTTAATTAATTTTAACTTCTGATGATTTTACTAAAATATTTTACTGAACTATTTTAATGATTTTAATTGACACAAAATTAACTGATTTTACTTAAACTCAATTACCAGAGATCAAATTTTCACGTGACACCAAAATCATGAATTAACAAACTGAAATAATTCCTAGTAAGATTAATCCAGACTCTGCCTACGTGTTTAATTGATAACCCGAAATAATTCCTGGTATTATTAATTAAATATTTAGTTATTTTATTTCTGACTTGTTCTTAAATTCATTGTTAATTTTATTCTGACTTTAGTTCACGTAATGAGTGCTTAATTATTGACTAAACCAATTGCTTAAATTTTGGCAAGATTAATTAATTAAACTTTCATTTAAAAACTAATGATTGTAATCGAACGCGAAATGGCGATAACCTTCAGCCGACTTAAGGCCTGGCTGATGCCGCTTCACCGAGAATCTATTTAGACGTATTTATTGTACCTGGAGTTTCCTTGGGTTTTATTTTCAAAAATCCCTCGACGCTTTTACTCCCGGATTTCTCGTCTTTCTTTGATGAGGTCTTATTGGCAGCACGGTCCTGAATCGCCACTTCGTAACTTAATTCTTAGAGAATATTTTATTCTGGAACACGAAATTGGTATTAGAATATTTCTTAGATTAATTAAACTTAAGCGAGCTGGCATTGGGCCTAGCAAGCATTAAATTTAACTAAAATTTATCGCCTCGTTCCACAAGAAACAATAGAATCGAAATAATTACCTGAGTGAGATGTTTGCGATGTCGATTCTTCGATCGTTCGAACACAATAAAACTTACCAAAATTTGTTGGTTCGTTTCTTCTTGGTTCTGTCTTCCCCACTCCCTCTCTTTCTCAGCGTCGGCGCTACCCTCTCGGGGACCTACTCACTAGCTTAAGACTGTTGGCGCGAGTACTTCGGAGCACAGCGCCCTGGGGAATTGGTCAATAATTTTAGCTCGGATCGAAGACCTTCACCAGATAAAGAAGGTCTCGTGTACTCCGTTACAAAATGTTCATTTTTACCGAAAATAGAAAAAAATTATTCAAACCTATTTTTATCGTTATTTTTTAGATTTTCCGAAAAAACTCCGAATTTCTCGATGATAACCATTTTCAATTTCTTTTTGTTTTCTTTCATATGAAAATTAGACATTTTCTAATATACATAATTATAATGTTTCAAATGCAATAATTCTTAAACTAATAAAGATATTTAGCTTAGCTAAGCAAGAAAATGTTCTTTAACTTAATCTTATTCGCGAAGATGGCACTTAATCAAATAATAACGATGAAAATAGGATTAAATAATTTTTTTCTATTTTTTCCCAAAATGAACATTCGATAAAAAAATTTTGAAAAAAAAAACGTCCCGATAAATCGATTTCTGAAAAAGTTACGGCAATTTAAAAATAAAAAGGCGGTTTCGTTGAAAAATTCATAACTTTTTTTGGTTGGGTAGAAAAATTTGAAAAAATTATGAGAGACGTTTTTGATAAGGTAGAAAGGATGTAACAGGGTAAAATTACCCTTAATCGATAAGTCACCGGATATCGATAATTATTCGACATAGCACTGGCGCGTCTCGATCTTCGGGCCTAAAGGGAGAATAGGAGGGGGTGAGTTTGGGTTAAAATAGGTGAGCCGTGCAGTGGAAAAGGGAGAAGTAGTGTGACCGCCAGACTGAGTGCCACGGAAATCAAGAAGGATCGATCCCCGGAGTAGTGACGAGACGAAGGAAGCCAACTACAACTAGGACTTCATCCTCAACGAGTGAGTTGGATCATCGTTTTGTTCGTCAAGGTATCAATTGTTGCTCTGTGAGAGAGAAGTGGACCGCGGTTTACCGAATGCCCAGTTACTTCTCCTATTTAATCAATTGGATCGTTAATCGACTAAGAATTTTTTATAAATTAATTGTGGAATAATTGCTAGTTTTGAATCTGGTGATTTTCTTGGGGGTTTATACCCGAAAATCTCTCAATTGACCTTGCGGGAAAATTTAATATCTGAGAATTTTCAATTAATTATTTAACATCCGAATATTTCGTTAATTTTATTGTGGTAATTTTTATAACAAATTAACTTAGTAAAATTGATTAAATTTCGTCATTGAAAAAAATCGACAAATTTTGATTCGTGGAATTTAAGTCAAGCGTCAATTTTTGTGCCGTAGTAAATTCCAATACCCAAGGTCAAGCGAAACAGCTAGCAAATATTCTAGCAATCAAAGTGAATTATCTCAATTGTGTCAAATTTTATGTGATAAAACTAGAAGAGAATGGTCGATAATATTTTATATTAAGAAAATTATTAAGAAAATTATTAAGAGTTAATTATTGAGGATAGAAAGATTGGAAAATTATTGAATATTTTATATTAGGAAAATTATTAGTTGAGATTATTATAGAGTAGAAGAATTTTAAGTATATTAGGAATTTTAGTTAGAATTTTATATTGTAAAATTATTTTATGTCGTGATAAATTTAGAAAATTTTGGGATTAAGTCCGTGAATTAATTAAATTAAATTTTCTCTAAATTAATAATTATAAGTTTGGATTAAGTCCAAGAAATCAATTAAGTGAGTCAAAATTGTCATAGTGAAAGTTTAGTCAGATATTGTTAATTAAACTTATGTTAATTATTTTGAAGTGATTGTAGGGATTTAGATTGTGATTAAGTTAATTCAAGGCATTAAGCCTCTGGTTCTATAGAAATTAGTTTAAAGTTAATTGAAAATTGACGTTGTGTTAATTACTAATGATTGAATAATTTATTTTAATAATATTGTAATTATAATTAAATTAAAATCATTTTTAATTTAAAATAAGAATCAATTAAGCGAAGTGTGGGTTATGTGTGTGAAGAATTGTACGGGTTATGTGTGATAAAGAGTGTTAATAGTGTTAAGTTCGGTAGTCCGGTGGACTTAATTTTAAGTTAAAGTGTTTAAAGTTAGTTCGTTTTGGTAGTCCGGTGGACTTATAATTTTAAGCTTAGTTTTAGGCCAGGTGTGGGAGACCGTTTGTTCGAAAAAGCCCATTAGTTTTAGGCCAGGTGTGGGAGACCGTTTGTTCGAAAAAGCCCATTAGTTTTAGGCCAGGTGTGGGAGACCGTTTGTTCGAAAAAGCCCATTAGTTTTACGCCAGGTGTGGGAGACCGTTTGTTCGAAAAAGCCCATTAGTTTTAGGCCAGGTGTGGGAGACCGTTTGTTCGAAAAAGCCCATTAGTTTTACGCCAGGTGTGGGAGACCGTTTGTTCGAAAAAGCCCATTAGTTTTACGCCAGGTGTGGGAGACCGTTTGTTCGAAAAAGCCCGTCTAGTCATCGTATCGTCGTTGGAAGGTTCGTTTGTAAATATCGTTATTTCGCAGTTTATTCTCCGCTTCGTTAGTTAATGAGTTAGTTATAGTGTGTGAGTGAGCGCTTAAATTGTTAAGTTTGTTAAATTATATTGTTAATAAATATTGATCAATTTTGTTAATTAAATTTTTATTATTCAACAGCACCTTCCTCCACTCTCTCTACCCTAAAATTAAGTTTTCTCAGCTCTGGACCGGTTCCAGGAACCGTGATTAAAAATCCTGGTGGCGCCCTAATAATTATATTGTTGTTTAGTTTTGTTGTTTATTTATTTATAAAATTGATTAGGGGCCAACCTGAGCAGGTAAAACTGTTACAAGGAGAAAAGACTTTTAGCCGAATCAAAAGGAGTCAGGGTCAAAAGTGGTCGATTTGGCGTGGAATGCTCCATATACATTAAGCTACACCATCCATAATCTGCTGGATTTTTAATTTCTTTGAAATTTAAAGCAAAATTCGAAAAAAATTTCCTAGAATTTTTTCATCACAAACCGACTATATATTACTGTTTTACTTTTAAATTATCAAACCAAATTATTTAAAAAAATTATCAAACCAAATTATTTAAAAAAACTAAAAAAGGGTTTTTTTTGGAATTACTCCAAATTTCCTAGTTTTATCAATTTAAACTTGAAGATTCATCATGAAACTAAAAAAATTGCGTCAAATTCTGCCAATCGCGTGAAAATCGGTTGATTTATTGAAAAGTTAATGCGGTTTGAAAATTTAAAGAATATTGTTCTATGATACTTCTATCAGACTTTTAAGCTCGAAGAGCATAAAATAACACATAAATTGTGTTATTTACCAACGGAAAATAAAAACAAAAAAATTTTTTTCTAGAATTACTCCGAAATTCTTGGTTGGATCAAACTAAACTTACAGATTCTTCATAGAGCTCAAAAAATTGAGCCGAATGCTGTCAACCGCGTAAAAATCAATTCATTTATTCAAAAGTTACTGCAGTTTGAAAATTTGAAAAATTGTGTTTTATCTAAGTGTTATCAGACTTTTGAGCTCAGAGAGCTCGAAAACATCATTTGTGCAGTTTTAAGCATTTGATATAAAATTAGCGGGAAGTTGCACGGATGGCCTTCAGCGTCTACCGTTTTTCTAATTTTTTTATTAGGATTTGATTTTCAAAATTATCGAACAAATAACCTTTCATATAACAATAGCTTTGCCTCCGTTAATTTGTTCATTTATGAATTTTTAATTTTGTGCGGGAAAAATTTAATTTTACAATTAAGGTGTTAAAATATTCTATAAATACAAAATTTATAGAACAAACCATCGGACAACATTGCATGTATATGTTTTTTAACACATTTTTTTTATTAAATTTGATTTATTAACTAGACTAAATACATCAAAGGCTAAATATTGTTTGAGTTTTACTATCTTCGGGCAAGCCAGCAATTCAAGATCTAGACTATTCCCATTGAATAGTGTACATATTCTATCATTTTGTGGTCGTTGCCTATAGGTGGCATTGTCAGTCAATCGAGTAAGTTTCAAATAATTGTAATCTTTAGGTGAAAAGTCTTATAACTATGCGCATAGTGCATTGTGTCATTTACTCACAACAGTGTTATAATAACAATAACACCATTTATAATAATTATAAGACTGAAATTAATTATATCGGTAATACTAAAATTGATGTTGAAAATATCATTATCATTATTCTTACTAAAATAATTATTGTTATTATTAAATGTTACGTTCCCGTTAAATTTATATCATTTAATTGAATTTCTAATTCAATAATTTTAACTGCTTCGTTGGTGATGAATAAAATTCATCATCAGCGAAGTAACGGGAATCGCTTGTGATAAGAGTCGCCGGGCTCTAGCCTAAATATCGTGAGAGCTGGACCGACGACTTCTCTAGGGTAACCTGAGATGCAACGTTGTCAATTTTATTAACTTTTATAACTCTTTGTACTCTGGATGCAGATCCAGAGAAGTCAGTCAGCCGACAAACATCTGAGGTCCCGGACGTCCGGCCGGAGACCGACTGACTCCACCTAGTTTATTTTAATTTTTATAATATATTTAATTTAATCAAATGAAATTTTGTATTGTAATTTAATTGAACCCGAACAATAATCTCAAAATTTAAGAAAGAGCCTAGCAACTGGCTCACCTGGGGTCTATCGACTCCCTAATGAGACCAACCTGGGATTTAAAAATTATTAAAATTAGTTTTCTGGAAAACTAAAAATTCCAGAACGTAACATAAATTAATGTGGATTAGAGTATTAAATCCAAATTAACAACTTTTTTTATTTAAAAAAATGTTAAAATTCTTACTGTACATACATAAAAAATCTAAATTCCCTATTGATAAGTTAGTTAATCGCTTTAAACTGAGGAGTTTACAGGGGTCAGTCACTTTTTTTTTTCAATGCTACTAGCTACTATGAGAGAAACAGAATTCCAATTTTTATATGAGGATTTGATATTTAAAATTAACGAACAAGCAACCTTTTATATGACAATAGCTTTGCCTGTATTAATTTATTTATATAAGAATATTTAATTTTGCTCGGAAAAAATTTAATTTTAAAATTATGAATGTAAAATTATTTCATAAATAAGAAATTTCTAGAAAAAACCATCAAACGACTTTACATGAGTATGTTTTTGAACATATTTTGCCTATTAAATTTAATTTATTGACTAGACTAAATACATATGAGACTAAACATTGTTTGAGTTCTACTATCTTCCTGCAAGCCAGCAGTTCAAGATCTATAGGCACTTCCCATCGGATAGTGTACATATTTTATGATTTTGTCGTCGTTGCCTATGGGTGGAATTCTCATTCAATCAAGTGGGTTTCAAATTATGATAAATTTTCAGGAATAGGTATTGCAATTATTATGCGTATGATGCATTGTGTCGTTTACTAACAACAATATCATAATAACAACAAATAATCGAAATGAATGATAATGATCATCATAATATTAATCACGATAACAATGATAATGACAAAACTAAAAATAAAAATAATTCTGAAAGTAATAATATCGGTAATAATAAATTGATGATAAGAATTATAGTAATCATAATATTTGTCATCATGATTATTATTACTATAATAATTATTTTTATCATTGAATTATTGTGAATTGAAAATTTTTCAAAATTCGGGAAGTTATTGGTTTTACCCCGTTTTGAGAAAATCGAGTTTCCATTAGATCTCGACGTTTTGAGGTCCTAGGAAGTGGTCCTGACTATTCTCGGGATGGTTCCGTGCGACTGTATGTATTTATGGATGTGTGTATATGTGTGTGTGCGTGTCTCTCTCTCTCCCTGTGTGTGTGTGTGTGTGTGTGTGTGTGTGTGTGTGTGTGTGTGTGTGTGTGTGTGTGTGTGTGTGTGTGTGTGTGTGTGTGTGTGTGTGTGTGTGTGTGTGTGTGTGTGTGTGTGTGTGTGTGTGTGTGTGTGTGTGTGTGTGTGTGTGTGTGTGTGTGTTTATGTAACCCTTTTATAACTTTTGAACGGTTGAACCGATTCCATCGCGGTTGGTGTTGTTCGAAAAGGCTTCACTAAACTTAGATTTCTTTTAAATTTGAACCGATTCGGATCGATAGATTTTGAGAAATTTAGAGAAATCTCAAAAAAATAGGAAAAAAATTTTTTTCAGAAGTAGTTTTTTTGGAATAACTTTCAAACGGATTTACCGATCGATTTCAAAAACTAATCAGCTCTCAACCTTAAAAAACCACGTCGATTGCCGCCAATCCGGTCAAAATCAGTTAATTCGTTCAAGAGATATCGTTAACGGAAAAAAAACCGAAAAAAGTGTTTTTTTCCCATAACGTCGATATTTCTTCTCGAATCGTGTTTGGTGAAACAGAATAATTTTCAGAGCTCAACAAACTGCGTCGATCGCCACTAAGAACGTAATAATCAGTTGATTGGTTCAAGAGATATCGTGAATGAAAGAAAACCAAAAAAGTGTTTTCTCGAAATAATACTGAAATTCTTAACGCGATTAATTTAAAATTCGATACTCTCTGTAAGGCTTGAAAAAGTACGTCGAATGATTCGAACTGCATGAAAATCGGTTTATACATTCAAAAGTTATTGCGGTTTAAAAATTCAAAAAATATTGTCATTAAATCTCGGTCAGACTTTTGAGTTCACAGAGCTCGAAAGCATAATAAAGCAAGCTCTTTGAGCTTAGAGAGCTCAAAATAAATCATAAATTGTATTTTTGAGCTCGAAGAGCTCAAAAACGTCATTGGCGCAATTTTAAGCGCGTAAGTATGGATAACTTTCGAACGGCTCATCTGATTTTATCACGGTTTGTGCCATTTGGAAGAGCTTGGCCAAACTTAAATATTGAGTATCATTTGAACCGATTCAGATCGGTAGATTTTGAGAAATCTTAAAAAAATTAAGAAAAAAAATTTTTTTAAAAGTGGTTTTTTTGCGGTAAATTCTAAACTGCTTTACCGATCAATTCCTCAAACTTATAAAGTCTCAACATCAGAAAACCACGTCGATCGCCGCCAGTTCGGTTACAATTGATTGATTCGTTCGAGAGATATGCTGAACGAAAAAATTCGAAAACAGTGATTTAACAAAAAACTCCGAAATTTCTTATCTGATCAATTCGTGTTCTCGACTCTTCTGTAGAAGTCAAATAACTACATCGACCGCCGCCAACGACGTGAAAATCAGTTGGTCTATTCAAAAGTTATTGCTGTTTGAAAATTAAAAAAATAGTGTTTTATCAAACTTTCATCAGACGTTTGGACTCGAAGAACTCAAAAGCACAGAACAGCTACGTTTGAGCTCGGAGAGCTCAGAAATAAAAAAACCACATTTTTGAGCTCCACGTGCTCAAAAACATCGCAATATATTAAGCGCTTTGGTACAGAATTGGCGGGAAGTTGGAGGGACGACCCTGAGGGTCAACCGTTTTCCACATTTTTTGTCAAAGGGACATTTTCTCGGGCATGTTTTTTTTGGGATATTTTGTCGGAGGATCAAGACGCCTGATACTATCATAAGGTCGTTATAATGATGGCATAGTCGTGTCATAATTGTCACGAAAGCATGACACTTACGTCATAGTCACGTCACATATATCACGTAAAACTCTTATATCAACAGGTATGGAAAAATGACTCATATATGACTTACATCTTACGTAAATCGTGATATTGTATGACGTTATTCTGACGTCAATGTTATGTAAACGTGTTCACTAGGTAAAAGCAAGAGTGACAAGACTAATTGAAGAGTTGCTGACAACCTACAAAAATTTCGATTTTTGCTGGATGCTAACAAGAGAAATGTCAGAACAACACAGAAAACGTAAGAAGAAGTCACTGCGTCGGTCATTTGAAGATAAAGAAATGCGATATAATTAAAAGACAGTCTGAAATTCTAAAATATGGTTTCGTACCCTCTGATTGCATGCTGTGTTTTACACATTTAACAATTTTGTCAATTTTCTAACTCTAAGATCATATTCTAACAATCAAAATCCACCCAAGTCATTAGCAATCGTGTTTAATAGATTATTTTACATATTTATAATTGCAATTTTCCCGATTTTTTTTTGTTTTTTGAGATTTTTAAAAATTTTGAAACGTTGATGGGATAAAAGTTTCAGATTGAAATTCAGTGGAACAAAATACATTTCTCAATCTATATCCAAACAATTTTTGTCATCTCAATAATTTTGATTGATCATGATTTATTGCAATTTTTTTCGGTTTTTACAATTTTTTCAAATTTTGACAGCTTTTCAGGCTAATTGACATTTAGATTTAGATTCAGTGAATTGAAACACATAAAATCATACTTGATCCGGGTCCACAAAAATTTTCTTATCACTGTGACTGCAGATTTTTCCCTTTTTTTTTCGGTTCTTTGTATTTTACTCAAATTCGGATTTAGCAGGTCAAAATACATATCCATAGATTAGTCCGGTCAAATTTACGAAAATCTTTTTTTTTGTGTGCTGGTGTTCTTTATTTATTCATTATATTAATTCAAGTACAATGACTTCTCGATTACTTCGACTATAAGATTAGACGATCCCTTTTAATTCTCAGTTAAATATCAAAGAGAGTTGAAGTTACACATTCGAATAATTCTAGAGACTACACTAGACGTAAAAAATATTAAATTACTATTAGTTCAAACACTATGAACATTTGATTAAAATAATTTCATATGCTTCATAGACATTGATAAACGTTTATTATCACCTATTTAAGAAACATCTAAGATTGTATAGAAGGTTGTCGTTATAAGTGAATGCAGTCTTGAAGTAAAGATATTTCAGTGGGGTAGTATTGTAAAAAATTAATGCGCTGCTACCGTTGCACAACTGGGCTTGGAGAAGGGGATGGTGCGTCACTGCCTGCAGTAAGCTCAGTAGTTAAGTGAAACGCTAGGCTCTATACTGTAGAATCATTCTCCGCTTTCATCATTTTAACATTCATTTTAACACTATTCCATATTTAATTGGCCAAAGTGAGTGAGCTTACAATTCTCATTTATTACATTCGCGAGCATTATGATAAATTTTTTTTAATAAATTTATTTTCATTTGCATCTTCACATAGATTACCATAAATTATACATGAATGCGACATTGTAATATTTTCAAATTACTGATGTGATAATATTGTTAACTATACGTGACTAGTTTATTTGTAATAGAGTATACAAAACGTGATTTGATGCAGGGATTACAGTCACTAGTATTATTTATTCCGCTTATGTGCAGTTCGGTTTCACTCGTAACGGTTTAAAAACAGTATATTTTTGAGAGCTGAGATAGCTACTTATTTTAAATCACATTGTTGTGCTTATATTCAAAAAATCATATTAAAAGCTTAGAATGGAAACAAGTTATGAAAAGACCACTATGTTTTAATATACAGTACAACCTGGTTATAAGTTGCATCGGATGATCTACTCACTCTCACGGCAGTTATATCTATGTATAAAATTTTCCATATAAGTGAAAGAGAGAAAGAAATATAACTTATAACCAGGTTGTACTGTATAAATCAAAAGAGGAGATACGTTATTTGTTCAGTGGTGATAGACATAACCTATTGGCAAAACCATACATTTTTCATTATTTTCATAATTGTGAAGATTGTCTTGTTGATGAAATTTCTTAAGAATTAAAATATACTACTTAGCATTTTCAATTAAGAAATAACGGATAGATTTAAACAACTTTCGAGTTATAAATAGAAGTTCTGCATAGAATTGATGTTATCATTGCATTAAGTCAAGAGGTTAATGAACTATTTTGATTTAAAGCGAGATTCAAGAAACTGCGACTTGACAATAGATTTTTTTCTGAAAAGAAAAAATGAATAAAAGCTAAAAATAATTTATTTTGACATCATGAGTTGAAATTCTTACTGTAAGCAGTCTTAGAGTCAATTAAAAAACAACATGCAGAGGAAAATTTTTCATAGTTCTGCATACTTTTCACTAACCATGGTACTCGAGTCCAGTTTTAATCAGTATTAAACTAGTGAGCAAGCTTTTTATAAAAATTTTTCATTTTTTACTGCGAAAATCGAAGATTTTAAAAAATCAAGAAGTTATTGGTTTTACCCAGTTTTGCAAAAATCGAGTTTTCATCAGATCTCGACGTTTTAAGGTCACAGGAGGCTCCCCTGACTACCCCTACGATGGTGTCAGTATGACACTGAGTTTGTGCGTGCGTGTATATATATATATATATATATATGTGTGTGTGTGTGTTAGGGTGGGTCAAAAAAATCGAATAATTTATTTTTGACTTTATACTCTGAAAAATAGGTTCGTAGACACCTAAAAAGAATTCTCTCCAAGTATAAGCTCTTAACTATAACGGGAAGGTCCTCCGCTTTGCGGGTTTCTATTTTTTTCGAATAATCAGATAAAAAAATTTATATCTCGCTTCCAACTGCTTGGAAAAATATTCCGTGGCATAGATTTTGTGAGAAATTGAATGCTTTACAAAAAAGGTCTCTTATGACTTTTTCAAAAACTCAACCGATTAAAAGATATTCATAGTTGAAGTTTGGCTATTTTAAGGAAAATATTCGTTTTTATTATGAATTTTATAAGTCGATGAAAAAAAATTATTTCGGATTGCGGAACTCATGATTTTGTAGGAAATTTACTGCTCTACAAAAATGGTCTCTTATGATTTTCTGATTAAGTGAAGCCGTTACGAGATATTCATCGTCAAACATTAACGAATATCAATATTTCCAGTTTTTGATCAATAATTCGATAAATTTTAATTTAAACTATGAGTTTCAGGAAAATTTACATAAATTTAAATTTCTATCATAAAAGTCACTCCTACAGGAGTTATTTGTTCAAAAATTCACTAAGAAGTTTTTGTTCTAATGATATTTTTTGTAAGCTTTATTTGTAATAATTTAAAATGTCAATTGCATTGGCATTTCATATTATTACGGTTGTTTAGTATGTATTTTCAAATTTTATTCTACCAATTATACATAAAGTTTTTTGTGAGAGAGGCTTTTTGTTCTGAATTACATTACTTCTTCTGTTGGTACTCTAACGCTAGCGCCACCTATGTTGTTTTTCTTAACTATCTTCGTTGTCTACTTTTTTATCAGTACATTTTCAGTGCTCCAAAAACTCATCATTTCGTGATGACAAAGAAATATGTCATTCACTTCAAATTAAACTAATCATTGGCTATATGTCGAAAAAAATGCTCTAATTTCTTGTTTTAATGCAATCAAACAAGCTCAAGACTGAAAACAATATTAAAAAAATTGTTTATAACATTTCTTTATCGATCGAAACTCAAATTTATGTAAATTTTCCTGAAACTCATAGTTTAAATTAAAATTTATCGAATTATTGATCAAAAACTGGAAATATTGATATTCGTTAATGTTTGACGATGAATATCTCGTAACGGCTTCACTTAATCAGAAAATCATAAGAGACCATTTTTGTAGAGCAGTAAATTTCCTACAAAATCATGAGTTCCGCAATCCGAAATAATTTTTTTTCATCGACTTATAAAATTCATAATAAAAACGAATATTTTCCTTAAAATAGCCAAACTTCAACTATGAATATCTTTTAATCGGTTGAGTTTTTGAAAAAGTCATAAGAGACCTTTTTTGTAAAGCATTCAATTTCTCACAAAATCTATGCCACGGAATATTTTTCCAAGCAGTTGGAAGCGAGATATAAATTTTTTTATCTGATTATTCGAAAAAAATAGAAACCCGCAAAGCGGAGGACCTTCCCGTTATAGTTAAGAGCTTATACTTGGAGAGAATTCTTTTTAGGTGTCTACGAACCTATTTTTCAGAGTATAAAGTCAAAAATAAATTATTCGATTTTTTTGACCCACCCTAGTGTGTGTGTCCTCGACCCACTTATAACTTTTGAACGATTAAACCGATCGAAACCTACCAAATGGTGTTTTAACGAGTTACCTCAAACTTAGATTTCGTGTAAATTTAAACTGATCCTGACAGATAAATCTAGAGATATCTCGAAAAAACTGAGAAAAAAATTTTTTTTTCCTAAATAACTTTAAATCTTGGAATTAGCTTTGAACCTAGAAAAACTACGTCGATCTCTGCTGATTTACTTAAAATCGGTTCATTTATTCAAGAGTTATTGCGGTTTGAAAATTCAAGAACAGTGTTTTACGGAATTTCACAAACTTTAAAGCTTTTGGATCCCAATAATAATAATTCCTACCTATAACAACAATATTTATAATACAAAATTTACGACGAATTCACATCTATAGTACATAGTGTTGATATATTCCTCTAACGTCCTTTTAAACATATTTAATCTTTTCTCTGTTTTGACCTCATCTGGTAATCAATTGTAATAATTGAAACTCTTGTACGCTAAATTTTTTTTCGCTGAGTGATTGTAAGTAGGTAATACATCAATATTTTTTTTTCTAGTTTCATATTTATGTTAACTGTCAACCTTTCTAAATTCTTAAATAATCAAATGGGCTCATAATTCAATATAACTACATATGTGTATCAAGATACAGGAGTTATGTATTACTTTTAGTTTAATATTTATCAATCTAACACTTCCAACATATTTTCAATAAGGGTACATAGTTTAATGCGTTTACCCATAATACTAAACGCAATGTTTTATTCTGTACTTTTTGAATTTTATCTATCATTTTTGCTGAGTAATTTAACATGATATCACTTTAATAATCAATATGGGGCTTGATGAAAGCTTTGTAAGTAATAAATTTTGTAAATGAGCCAATCGCATTATTTAAATAATAATTATCATTCAGTTTTTTTTGCTGATACATTCATGGTATTCAGAGCATTATCATTGAAGGTTATGTTATTGTCAATAATGACTTTCAGATAATTTGTGTTACGTACTTTTTCAATTTAAACATCAATTTTAATCTGATATTTCTAAAATTGTTTCTAAAGTTATTCTTACTGCTATGAATTAACATAAATACCGTTTTTTTGTAAGATAATCTATAATTGATGTTTCTTAAGCCATGGAGATAGAACATGTAAACTTCTATTTATAAATGTCTAAATATCATTTAGATTTTCACTCGCAAAGTAAATCTTATTATCTTCAGCAGACAGTTCAAACATAATGCTATCTTTCTTTAATATACTGATAATTTCATTTACACTTATACTAAAAAGTATTGGTCCAAGTCTTGAACCTTGCAGTATTCCGTTTTCATCATCTATTTCTTCCTACAATTTGTTTTGTATCGCACTTTTAGACGCCTTCCACTTAGATAAGACTCTGTATAACTGTACTTTGCATGCCCACTTCGCTCAGTATTTTGCCTAGTCGTATTCGATCAATTGTTTCAAACACTCTTATATTATCCATAAACACAACACTTACGCCGAAACCTTTATCTAAGTATTCCCACCGATCGATTAAGAAGTCTTGTATCACAGATTCACATGGAAACATTTTTCAGAAACCCGATTGCTTATCATCGAGAATATTATTCTTTTCTACAAATCAGTCTAATCTAGATTTTACCAATTCTTCAGGAATTTGTTCCACTGTAAGTAATGTATTTATGGGTCGAAAATCTTCGATAATATCACCACGCCCACGATTCCAACCCTCCTAGCAATCTGAAGCTAAAAAATTAAAAAGATAGTTGATCAAGAGTAAAGTCGCTATAGCATGAACTACGGTCATTTCCAAATTTTTTTTTAGTATTTTTAAAAAATTCGAAAAAGTCAAAAAAATTAGTAAAAAAGAACAATTTATTATTTTCAGCTAGTCGCCATTTTGTAAAAAGAATTTTTTTTTAACTTTTCCCTAGTTCATGCCATAGTGACATTACTCGATATTAATAATCTTTTTGTTTTTTTTTTTTTTTATTTTAGATTGCTAGGAGGGTTGGATTCGTGGGCATAGTCACGTGCCAATGTTTTGAGATCCCCCCCCCCCACTTCATCAGCTGCTAACTTTTAAAATTTTCAACTTTTTTTTTTTATATTCTTTTCTGTATTCTTGTAATGTTAACAAATAACATAAAAAAAAAATGGAAGGTAAAAATTGTGATTGCTTTTTCTTTACGGCACTTCAAAAAATTACCTGAAATTCATGCTTCTAGACTAGAATACCCCCTTAATATATCATTATATAAAATACTTAGATTGTTGGTGTCTGCTTTTTCATTAACAGTATTATTTATATTAATAAAGATCATTTCGCTAGCATTCACTTGCAACAAAATTTCTCAATGAGACCGAAAAAAAAAAAATCTGGAAAACGGTTGACCCTAAAGGCCATTCCTGCAACTTTCCGCTAATTACATGCACTATTAAAAATTTTTGTAAAATTACAATCACATTACAAAACAAATAATAAGTAAAATTAAATCTTAGTGTATAGCAATGCGAAATAAAATACAATTCATGTAATTTTCCAATATCTGTCAGAATATCTACTAAAATGAATTGTAATTTACAATCTTTATGTATAAACATTGTAATGTTACAGAACCGTTCGTCAATTCTTAATAAAAAGATTGTTAATTTTGCAAACATTATTTGTGATCTGATTCGGTATAATTGTATATGAAATCACAAAATTATTGTAATTCACATAACAATGATCTCATAAAAAATTGATGAAGCTGTTTTCTATTTTTACAATTTTCTTTGTCAAATTACGCAGTGCAATGTAATGTTACTAGACAATTTTAATTATATTACACGAATTGTAATTCTACTTCAATGTTTTCCAATCGTAAAAATAATACTTTTCAGTTTTACAAAAATGATACTGATGTGTCAAAAAATAACAATGTCCTTTACATTTATTTTTACTCATTTTTAATCTATGGTTGTTTACTTGTATTAATAAATTCGAGGCATCATTTATCTTTCATAAATTTTAATATCACGCTCAAACAATCATTTCGAAATCGATAGATTTAAATGAGTGTATGTTAGACTTTAATTTTTATGATGTTCAATGAATTATAAATAATGTAAAAGATAGGTACCTTCCATCAACAAATAGCATTAAATAACACAAATGATGTAAATAATAAATAATAAGCCGTAATGCTCGATCACCACATAGGATTAGCTTATAAGAATAATGAAATGCTGAACCATTAATCGGTTGTACGGCGTAGGGGGTTAGGCATCGGTCTGGCAAGTGCCCGGCTCCCGTTCGATTAATATATATATATATATATATATATTAGGGTGGGTCAAAAAAATCAACTATTTTTTTTTTTACAATTAATACGGAAAAATGGGTTACTAGGCACCTTAAAAAAATTCTCACCAAATATGAACTCTTAATTTTAATAGGAAGATCCTCCGCGTCGTAGTTTTTCATTTTTTTCTCAGTCCAATAGAAAAAAATTCATTCCTCATCATTAATTGGTCGTACAGAAAAAATTTTTTTCAAGAATTTGTAGGAAATTTAATGCTCTACAAAAAAGGTATCTTATGTTTTTTCCGTAAACCTCACCATTTCACTAATATTGAAGATTTAAGATTGATTATTTTAAGTCAAATGTCACTTTTGTTTATGAATTTTATAACTCGACAAGAAATGGCTATTATTGAATGGGCAATAGAAATTTTTGTAGCAAATTAACTGCTCTATAAAAATGGTATCTTATGTTTTGGCGATTAAATTAAGCGTTCAAAAGATATTCATCATCAAACTTTCATGTATACCGATTTTAAGAGTTTTTGATTAAATAATCGAAAAATTTCAATTTAATCTATCAGTTTTGAGAAAATTTCATTTTTTGTCTTTAATGTAAGTATTATTTGAATTTTGTTTTCAAAATTTTTATTCAATAATTCCAAACTTTTTATTTTTCATCATTAGAAATCACGATCATGTTGTTTTTTTATAACGTCTTCAAAACGTCTTAAAAAATTTTTCCACTACAGCTGTATATTGTCCTTGGGAAAATTTCTTCTGTAGAGAATTTTTGTTTTGTATTCTATTTACTCTGTTTCCCTTGTGAACTAGCGCCACCTACATTTTTCTTTATAGTTATATTGTTTTTATTTGTTTACATTTTCTACAGCATTTCTAGTGTTTCCACAAGTTATGATCTTGTATATGTGATAAAACGATTAAATATTTACAAATTTTGCGGTCACTACATAAATTTATATATTTATCGAAAATATGGATAAGGAAATTCATTTGATCGGAAAACCCATGCAAAAAATTTCAGAACGTAAGTTGCCAACAGTGAAAGAGGTTATGAGTGTTTTTTTTTATCAGCTCAAAGTGTTAAAATGTTCTATCAAACAAAGTGCTAAAAATGCAACTGATCAAGTTATTGAACTATGGAAAAACAACCAGATTCCGACTAGTGGAACTAATGTAATACAAAAAATTCTTCGCTATCATAACCGATGGTTGAAATTGCAAAAATCTTTTGTGCGAAAAAAATCATCAGCCCAAAACAAAAATGTAATAATATTTCAGAATGAAATCAAAGCATTATTTGATATTGTAGATCATAAATCAATAAAACTGCTTGATAATGATATTCGTGAACTATATTCAAATCAAAAAAGTGATACCCGGAAAGAAATTCTTTCAAATAACCCAAATAAATTAAACAGTACTATGAATACGATGGAAGTAGATGAAAGTCGTGAGTATTTACAACATTTAATTATTATAAATTTTAATCAGAATTGAAAATAAATTAAATTGATTATAAATTATGAATAATAAAGTATATTATTGTTTTTCTAATTAATTATATCATAAATGTCAATATGTTCGTAGATGATAAATAAAAAACTCTTTGTGTTCCTTATTTGATGTCAAAATGAATGAGTTCCATATTTTTGCTTCCATTAATTAAATAACAACGCTTATTTTAGATTTGAATCAACCCTCAACCAGCCATGAGATTGTTCGAAGTGAGGAATCAGAGTCATCTTCAACCCTTACATTAAGTCAAGCTACAAATTTCGGTTCAGATTTAGAGTATGTGCCTCAAATACCGACAACACGAGCAAAAAAATATTCTAACTCCAGAGCTTATCTCAGCACTCGACAGAGCTAATGTTAGTAGTAGAAATGCGATGTTCATTATTGCTCCAGTTCTATCAAGTGTTGGTGTTAATGTAGAAGATACAACTCTTAGTTATCGAACAATTACAACGAACTCGCATGCTCTTACGAAAAGACATTGCTATAGGACTAAAAGATAACTTCAAAGCTCATGATAAATATGTCGTGCATTGGGATGGGAAAATACTGAATGACATTTCTGAATCGAAATTTGTGGATCGATTACCGATTATTTTGACTGCTTTTGGTACTGAGCAGTTACTTGGAGTTCCAAAAATGAATAGTGGATCGGCAGAAAATCAAACAGCAACCATCTTGTCAACGTTAAATCAATGGGGATNATCCATCATGGTACATGTAAAGAAATTGAAAAGGCCTTAGGAAAAGAATTAATTTGGTTACCATGTCGCCATCATATTTATGAGATCATTTTAAGGAGTGCATTCGAAGTCTATTGGCCAGTATCATCCGGACCAAATGTTCCAATATTTGGCAGATTCAAAAAATTTTGGGACACATTCGATAAAACGAAGTATAAATCTGGTGTTGAAGATAGTATTGTTGCTAATATTATTACGAATGAAAAAAATAATCTATCTTCATTTATTAAGCGATACTTACAGGTATTATTTAAATACAATTTTAAGTGTAGAGGATAATTTTTGATTTTTTACGAATAATTGATTACTTTTGGTAGTTATCGCAACCCCGAGATGACTATAAAGAAATATTGGAATTGTCATTAATTTTTCTGGAGAAATGCCACGAGAGCAAGTTTTCTTCAAGCGTCCTGGTGCAGTTCATCATGCAAGATGGATGGCAAAGGCAATTTATTGCCTAAAAATGTTTATTTTTAGAGATGAATTTGACCTTTCTAAGAAAGAATTGGATGGTCTTCGACAATTTTGTATTTTTATAGTTATGGTGTATGTAAAAGCTTGGTTTTCATCAACTTCTGCGACTTCTGCTGCTAATCACGACTTAGAGTTTATGAAAAATTTAATTGAGTACAGTAAAATTAATTCTTTAATTTCCTTGGCTACATGTGAAAAAATGACTTCACATTTATGGTACTTAAGTGATGAACTTGCTATTTTATCACTTTTTGATGATACCGTTCCATTAAACATAAAGAAGAATATTGTCGAAGCTGTTAAGACTCGCGAAGGTACAGATTCTAAAGCAAGAAGATTTATTATTGATAGAAAAAATTTACATTTAATTCTGCAAAAAAATATAAGTGACTTTGTTTCTAAGAAGTCATTAAAACTTTTTGAGATCTTTGATCTGCCGTATGATTTTCTTGACAAAAATATTGATTTATGGTCTACTGATGAGAGTTATAATGAAAATAAAGAATTTTTCGCACAATTGAAAGTTGTTAATGATGTGGCAGAGCGAGGTGTCGCATTAGTAAGTGAATATAACCAATGCTTAACGAAAGACGAAGAGCAATTTCAATTTTTATTGCAAGTTGTGAAAGAGCATCGAAAAAACTACCCTACTTGCAACAAAAAATTGTTTGAAAATAAATAGCTCAGTTGAAAATTGAAATAAAAAACTTTCTTATAACTAATTGGACATTTTTTTCTCTAAAACTGAAATCATAATATATTTATAATGAAAACTTTGCTTTTTTATTGATAAATGATTAACTAAGCGATAAATAATGTACAATTTATTTTTTTAAATGTAGATAAAAATACTTACACATAAAAAAAAGCTTGAAAAACATTTTGAAGTTTCTCAGTTGATGAAAAAAAATTTTTTTCGTGTAAATTTTCTCAAAACTGATAGATTAAATTGAAATTTTTCGATTATTTAATCAAAAACTCTTAAAATCGATATACATGAAAGTTTGATGATGAATATCTTTTGAACGATTAATTTAATCGCCAAAACATAAGATACCATTTTTATAGAGCAGTTAATTTGCTACAAAAATTTCTATTGCCCATTCAATAATAGCCATTTCTTGTCGAGTTATAAAATTCATAAACAAAAGTGACATTTGACTTAAAATAATCAATCTTAAATCTTCAATATTAGTGAAATGGTGAGGTTTACGGAAAAAACATAAGATACCTTTTTTGTAGAGCATTAAATTTCCTACAAAATTCTTAAAAAAATTTTTTCTGTACGACCAATTAATGATGAGGAATGAATTTTTTTCTATTGGACTGAGAAAAAATGAAAAACTACGACGCGGAGGATCTTCCTATTAAAATTAAGAGTTCATATTTGGTGAGAATTTTTTTAAGGTGCCTAGTAACCCATTTTTCCGTATTAATTGTAAAAAAAAAATAGTTGATTTTTTTGACCACCCTAATATATATATATATATATATATATATATATAGAAATATTTTATATAATAAACATATATTAGTATTTAAAAATCATTTTTAGTTACTTAAATTTTTAATAAATAATTTTCAAAGTAGCAAAAGCTAAAAAAAATGTAATATAGTTTGATTTATTCTCCTCGATACTTTTTGCTATTTTTTAATTTCATGTGGCGCATAATTATTATTTTTACGTTGGCTATTTATTCTAGATATTTTATAATATTTTGAATTCGTCAAGTTTCAAATACACGAATTATGATATTCTTGAAATCTGAATATATATTCGACTAATTTTTCTGATCAATGTTAAAGTTCAAATTATAATTCTATGTAAAAATGTGATCTTTTTAGCTCAATCTCTTTATAACTTCAACTCATTTTTTTTAGTTCAAACCTTGAGAAAATCAAAAATGAAAAAGTAGAAAAATAAAGAAAAACACTTATTATTTCAGAGTAAACTTAAGGTTGCAAGGGATGTGAGAAAATTCGATTTTGATTTCTCCTGAACGCTATATAATTAATTCAGACAATGAAATTATATTCAAAAATAAAGATATCGATTTTTTTATTAAATAATTAATTTTTGTTAGTTCTAATTCGATGAAATTTTTCATTTGATTTAACATAAATGAAAAAAATGCTATAGTTAACTTTGAGACATGGGCTACCAATAATGATTGAAAAAGAAATTGTCAAATTATCTAAAATGAAAAAAATGTTTTTTGTTCAATTAAATAAAAATAAATATAAACAAAATCGGCCCTGCCCGGGATGCAGGAATAGTTGTTCAAATTGATTGAGTTTACTTTGAGAAAGAAAAATAAAAAAAAAAAAACAAATTGGCCAATTTTAAAAAAAGTAACGATTTTACTCAAAAAAACCGAATTTTTATAGAATTGATCATATTTATTTTTTTGTGTTTTTTCGATAAGTTTATTCAGAAACAAAAAATTGAAAAGAAAAAAAAATTCCCAAAAGTCAATGTCTAGAAAAGTTATGGCTATTTGAAAATAAAAAAGCAATTTTGTGAAAAATTAACTTTTTTTGGGTTACATTAAATAATTCTCAAAAATGTCTTTCAAAGGTAGAAAGAATAAGTTTTAGCTAAATTTAAAGAGGTCGAGTTAATGTTGGTTTGGAATGGAATACCCCACATATAAGCTCTGGATGATTTAAACTCACATCTTTCTCAAGATCGGGCTCTGATCTTGGTTACAAATTCCGATAATGTTTTGCTGAGGCAATGATTGTGGCATTTTTCACAATTTTGCGTGTATCCTGTTGAAACTATAATAATTAATTTATTAAATAAGTAAGCTTTTTAAGATTATCATTATCATATTACTGCAATGTATAAAACTTTTTATTTTCTTTAATTTTTATACGTAAGTTCTACTAGCACTGCAAAGTGTACAGTTTCTGATTTTTTAAGAGAAGTATATGATTCTCAATTCAAATATTTTCCTTAAAATATAATTTGATAACTGGTAGAATGATTTTCTCGAAAGAAAAAGTTATTTCGTTAATATCAAAAATAAATTACAAAATGGATATTTCTATATAGTTTTTTAGTAAGTAAATACTAAAAGGTGACTTAAAAGTCTGTTTACCAGATTTTATGAAACTACTCTGAGGTTTAAAAAAAAAAAAGATAATATAAACGATTAATATTATATATGTCGGAGGAAGAGTGTTCGGGCATTGTTAGGTCCTTTGGATCATTATCAGCCATCTTATTATTTTACAATAATCAAATATAAAGACTTTAATTTAAATATAACGTACACTAACTCGTACAAAATAAATTTAATTACAAATATTCTACTGCGATTGATATAACAGTTAAAGACGTTTGGGAATAAGACCGAGAACGAATCCGGGTCAGCAGATGTATGCGATCCTTACTTGATCAATGCTCAACGAGAACTACTGTCCCAAGTACCCTAAGTACTTATTCACTCGAAAAATATTTCGAAGCCTCATTGTCGATATTTTTCTAACTATATACATTTTTACTCATCCTGTGACCTCGGCTACGTTCGGTGACCATTGTCACCCCGGACTTAAGCCCATCGTCATTAACCATAAAAATATAACCAGCTTAAATCGTAAATAATATCTAAATTTTCTATGCATTACAATTTTGCTTAAAATTAACAGACAAACTAAAATATTAGGATTTCCAATCTCTGGGGAAACACAGCTCGATATATCTCTGACATATATATATATATATTTATATATATATATTATATATATATATATATTAGGGTGATTCAAAAAAAAGAATATTTTTTTTTTCGTTTGGTACTCTGAAAAATAGGTTCCTAGACACCTCTAAGAAAGCCTCTCCAAGCATGAGTTCTTAATTGTAACGGGAAGGTCCTCCTTCTTACAGTTTTCTATTTTTTCTTATTATCAGATAGAAAAATTTATATCTCGCTTCCAACTACTTGAAAAAATATCTTGTTCCTTAGATTTTGTAGGAAATTGAATGCTCTACAAAAAAGGTCTCTTACGATTTTTTCGTAAACCCAACCGTTTAAAAGATATTAACGGTTAAAGTTTGATTATTTTTGGGAAAATTTTTTATTTCTTATGAATTTTATAACTCAATGAAAAAAAATCATTATGAATGATGAAACTCATAGTTTTGTAGGAAATTTACTGCTCTATAAAAATGGTCTCTTATGATTTTTCGATCAAGTTGAGCGTTTACGAGATATTCATCGTCAAACATCAATGCATATCAATTTTTCTAGTTTTTGATCAATAATTCGAAAAATTTCAATTTATTCTGTGAGTTTCAAGGAAATTTAGACAAATTTGAGTTTTTATTATAAAAGCAACTCCTATAGATGTTTTCTGTTCAAAAATTCATTTGAAAGTTTTTATTCTAATAATATTTTTTTTAAATTTTATCTTTAATAATTTAAAATCTTAATCGCGTTGTCATTTATTATTATGAAATTTGTTCAGTGCGTATTTTTAAATTGTTTTTCACAAAATATACATAAAATTTTCGTTCGAGGGGATTTTTGTTTTGAATTCCATTTCTTCTTCTGTTTGTCTTCTGAAACTAACGCCATCTATGTTTTTTACTCTCAACTATCTTCAGTATCTACCCATTTAATACCGTATTTTCAGTGTTCCTAAAACTGATCATCTTGAATACGTAATAAAATAATTCATTTTAAATAAGTCTTATAATCATCACATAAATTTATTTATCATCAATTAACCTACAATGAATAAAGAAATACGTTTTATCGGAATACCTCTACAAAGAATTTCGGAACGTAAGTTACCAAAAGTGAAAGAGGTTATGCGTGTGTTTTTCTACCAACTTAAAATTTTAAAGTATTCAATCAAACAAAGTGCTAAAAATTCAGTTGACCAAGTTATTGAACTGTGGAGAAAAAATCAGATTCCAACTAGTGGAGCTCCTAATGCAGTCAAAAAATTTCTTCGCTATCACAGTCAATGGTTAAAATTACAAAAAAATTTCGATAAAAAGAATTCAGCGCAAAACCAAAAGGAAATGAAATTTCAGACTGATCTTGAACAATTATTCGACATTGTGAGCGAAAAATCCTTAAAAGTGCTTGATGATAATATTAGAAAGTTGTATTTGGATCAAAAATTCGGTACCCATAAAGAGATTCTTTCTAATAATGTACCTGTATCAAACTTAACCACAACTATGATGGGAATAGATGAGAGTAGTAAGTATCTGAGATATTTAATTATTATAAAGTCAGGTAGTAGTGTAACTTTTCATAGATGACTAGATGACATTTGACTAGACAATTTTTGGAGTCCTTTCTTAATTATTTGTCATCAAAATGAATAAATTCTATACATTTTCTTCGTTTAATTTATAAAACAGATCTTATTCCAGACTTAGATCAACCGTCTACCAGTCATGCGATTGTTCCAAGTGAAAAATCAGAGTCGTTCTCTACGTATACATTAAGTGGAGTTACAAATTTTGGATCTGATTCAGAGTATGAACCTCCAATTCCGACAAAACGAGCAAAACTTGATGTCTTAACTCCTGAAGTCATTTTTGGACTCGACCGAGCTAATGTCAGCAGTAGAAATGCGATGTTTATTATTGCTCCGGTTTTACTAGCAGTAGGTATTAAAATTGAAGATACAACGCTCAGTTATAGTTCAATTCAACGAGCTCGTATGCTTCAAAGAGAAGACATTGCTAAAGGACTTAAAGACAACTTTAAGACACACGATAAATACGTTGTGCATTGGGACGGAAAAATGCTGAATGACCTTGTTGGATCAAAATCTGTGGAACGGCTACCAGTTATTTTAACTGCATTTGGTACCGAACAATTACTTGGGGTTCCAAAAATGAATTCTGGGACGGCAGACAATCAAACATCAGCCATTTTATCGACATTGAGTGAATGGGGTATTACTAATTATGTTAAGGCGATGTGTTTTGACACGACGGCAGTTAATACAGGTAACTTATCAATGATAATTTAATCTAAAAAATATTTAATTATTAACGTTCTAGTTTAATTTTTATTGCTTACTGAATTTCACTTTTGAAATTATTGAGAATTATTTACTCATTTGGATTTTAAATATAATCTACAATTTGTTGAAAATATTAAATTTAACGATAGTTATCTATTTTCTTTATACAGGAATTCATAACGGTACATGTAAGGCAATTGAAAAGACTTTGGGAAGAGAGTTAATCTGGTTACCATGTCGTCACCACATTTTTGAGATCATATTGAGAAGTGCATTTGAAGTATATTGGCCTGTGTCATCTGGGCCAAACGTACCAATGTTCGGAAGATTTAAAAAATCATGGGATGAAATAAATAAAACTAATTATAAATCTGGAATTGAAGATACTGTTGTTGCTGATATCATTTTGGATAAAAAAAATGAAATATCTAGTTTAATTGCACAATCCTTACAGGTATGATTTAACTGCGATTTTAAGAAAAAAAATTTTCTTGTTTCTGACAAATTTTTAATTGTTTTTGATAGTTACTACAACCCCGAGATGACTATAAAGAATTGTTGGAATTGTCGTTGATTTTCCTTGGAGAAATGCCTCAAGAAGAAATTTTTTTCAAACGTCCTGGTGCAATTCATCATGCTAGGTGGATGGCGAAGGCAATTTACAGTTTAAAAATGTTTCTATTCAGAAATGAATTTAAACTTTCTAATAAAGAATTGGACGGTCTTCGGCAAATTTGTATATTTATAGTTACACTGTATTTAAAAGCTTGGTTTTCATCAACTTCTGCAACAACTGCTGCTAATCATGACTTGCAGTTTTTGAAAAATTTATTCGAGTACAAAAATATCAATTCATTGATTTCTTCAGCAACTTGTGAAAAAATGATTTTGCATTTATGGTATTTAAGTGATGAACTTGCCATTTTATCATTATTTGACGATACCGTTTCATTGGAAGTAAAAAAAAATATTGTTGGAGCTGTTAATACTCGTAACGGTACAGATTCTAAAGCTAAAAAATTTATAATTGATAAAAACGATTTGAATTCATTAACGCAAAAAAGTCTGAGTGACTTTGTTTCTAAAAAGTCTTTAAATCTCTTTAAAATCTTTGATTTACCATATGACTTCCTTGATAAAGATATTGAATCGTGGCCTACTAATGACAGTTACATTGAAAATAAAGAATACTTTAACCAATTGAAAGTTGTTAATGATTCAGCAGAACGAGCTGTTGCATTAGTTAGTGAGTATAATCAATGCTTGACAAAAAATGAAGAGCAATTCCAATACTTATTGCAAATTATCAAAGAACATCGAAAAAACTACCCAAACTGCAATAGAGGAAATTATTTACAGTAAAAGTGTACCGTTATGTTGAAAATATTGAAAATTATATGGCAGTTGATAATTAAATAAATAAATTCTTCGATAAAAAAGTGAAACACATGTGAAACACACTAAATTGAATTATATATTTAAAAAAATGCACTAATTTTTTGTTTTAATGTAATCAAACATGTCCAAGACTAAAAAAACTAATTAAAAAAATAGTTCATAACATATTTCTATTCATAGAAACTCAAATTTGTCTAAATTTCCTTGAAACTCACAGAATAAATTGAAATTTTTCGAATTATTGATCAAAAACTAGAAAAATTGATATGCATTGATGTTTGACGATGAATATCTCGTAAACGCTCAACTTGATCGAAAAATCATAAGAGACCATTTTTATAGAGCAGTAAATTTCCTACAAAACTATGAGTTTCATCATTCATAATGATTTTTTTTCATTGAGTTATAAAATTCATAAGAAATAAAAAATTTTCCCAAAAATAATCAAACTTTAACCGTTAATATCTTTTAAACGGTTGGGTTTACGAAAAAATCGTAAGAGACCTTTTTTGTAGAGCATTCAATTTCCTACAAAATCTAAGGAACAAGATATTTTTTCAAGTAGTTGGAAGCGAGATATAAATTTTTCTATCTGATAATAAGAAAAAATAGAAAACTGTAAGAAGGAGGACCTTCCCGTTACAATTAAGAACTCATGCTTGGAGAGGCTTTCTTAGAGGTGTCTAGGAACCTATTTTTCAGAGTACCAAACGAAAAAAAAAATATTCTTTTTTTTGAATCACCCTATATATATATATATATATATATATAGTATATAATATACCTTTTTAGCTGCTGCAGTTGTTGACGTCTGTTTGGATTCAATGCTAGGACTATAATCGTTAAATTTCACAGTTCTGATGCGTATAACTCCATCATCATGACGTTGTTTTAACAACTTAGGATTATCTAAAATTTTAATTAAAAACAATAGTTGAAAATGAAATGCAATTACTTATTATTATTTTACTATCATTTTTTTGTCGGAAATAATAAATGCATGGTTGAGAATTTATAATTTCATGAAAAATTTATCATTTTAAATAACAAAAATATTTTTTCAGCATAAGGTATGAAAGTGAGTGTTACATTATAATTACTTGATCAAACATACATTTATTACATTTTAGAATTAGGCAAATTATCCACCATTTACAGAACAGATAGTCAACTTGGTAAATTCAATCAAAACTTACCATCAGATCCAACAACTAAAAGATTATTTAGTGGAACTCCCACGTTTCTTACGTACACTGTGGTATAGGAATTTTCATTCAATGTTATAGGAGCAAATTTGCCGCCTTTAACAATTTTGAAAACATTTTTTGTTTCCACAATCCAACCTTTTGTTCCATTCTGAGATGCAAGGAAACAAAATTTATCCATTTCTTATTCCTAAAATAATTTGTAATACAATTTTTAAAACAAAATAAGAAATTTTAAATATTTACTGTAGGATAAATGTACCAGTAGTTGACCGATTAAGGATTTTTGGCATTTCAATTGATCGTAATTTAAATATTATATGTTAAAAAAAAATAATTCAAAGTTTATTTAAACTTTAAATAGTTAAGTTTTTGATATGCGATGTTATTTATCTGAATTATTAATAAAATTACATATAAATTCACATTTAAATGCAGATAACATAAAAACACCAGTAGTTAACCGGCTTGATCTAGTAATTGACCGCGGAATGTTCCAGTAGTTGACCGATTGTCAAACATCGGTTATTTTTTAAACTTTAATTTGTTTTTTATGTTTAATGTATAATATTTTTATACTTATTTATTTAATTTAGATTTATATTATTAGTAAACAAAATTTGTTTAGTCCCTGATTAAAATATGATTGAAAAGAATTCAAAAGTATGAAATTTGAATTCTTTTCAATTATTTAAATTCTTTTGTTTGTATATATAGATATACAGTTTGCATAGAGTGACCGCTTCTCAATTCTTTTCAATCAGTATTTTTAGTCAGGGGTTTAAAACAAAACTAATAACAGTAAAAACGTAACAGATTAGTAAATTAATTTAAACTTAGATTCAATAATGACAACGTCAAAACATTTCGTTGAGGTTCATGCATGCAATTATTATTAAAAATAATTGTTTAAAATAAACCATTAATTACTGTAAATTTATGTCTATTATTTCCAATGTCAACAAAAAAAATTCATAGTTAAGCTTGTTACACTGATAGAAAGATTTGTTTATATTTAATAAGCTCTATTTATTCTTAATAAATAATATGTTAACATCATAGGGTTTATTAATAAATATTAATTAATAGTTAATGAATATTTGTTAACTGTTAAGAAATATTTATTTAAAATCAAAAGCAAAAATAGCAATTTTCTTTTGACACTTTTTATAAATGTATGGCTGGAATACATGATAATAATTCAATTTACTAAATAAATTAACGTTTTCAATATTTAAAAATATAAAAGATAATTATGAGCTGTGATAGAATTCGGTATGTTACAATAAACGTTATTATAATTTAATATAATTAATGCTAATAATTTATAAATATGATTTTTGTTTACAAGCAATCTTCATATCGTATATCATTGCAAGCGAAATAAATTCACTTAACAAAATATTTATTAACTGCTAATAAACATTGGTTAAATATAAATAAATACTTATTAACTATTAATAAATGTACTCTTTCTTCCTAAATAAATTAAATTATTAATAGCTAATAAATCCTTCTATCAGTGCACAAATTTAAACTTAAGTCAATTGACTCAACAGTCATGTTATTTGAAACACATTCAACATTAAGCATAAATACTCTTGGAACATTTACCCTAACTACAAGATATAAAATTAAAAAAAAAAAATTCAATGAAAATTTTATTGCAGTAGTCGTAGACAGAAGTTAACACTTATTTTCCGACTGATTTTTGATTGTTAAAGTGAATGAACTTAGATTAAATGTCATTTCATAATAGTGTCAATTAGTTACTGAAAATTATATTAATTACTGTGTGATTAACCTTCTCAATTTTTAGTCATTCATACATAAAAACAGGTCGTGTTTGTCTAAATAAATTATAAAATAAAAAAAAAATTTATTTTCATTGACTGGTTTTTGTACCTCGATAGATAATAAAAATGTTATATTATATTTATATTTTATTTATAGCATTAAACATCCCTATGTTTTTAGCAAGAGAGATCGCCACATAAATACATAAAATAATAAACAATTTTTTAATAATAAGAAAATATAGTATGTACAATGTAATTCTCGCTCTTTTTTTTTTTTTTTTTTTTTTTTTTTTTTTTTTAATACGAGATATAAAATAAAAATAAAAATTGAGATTTAAAATTCAAATTCAAAATTAGTTCAGTTTAAATTAATTAGATTATATAACCTTAAGCTCAGTAGGACTAGTAGACAAATATTAAACGCCTTGGAGAATAATCCTGGAGACTTCTGGAATTCCTGGGTAGACTTCTTTCATAGATTAAGAGCCCATGCTCTTAATTTGGCACATTTGATTACAAAGTTGATAAAATCGGTTGAATTTTTTGGGCTGGTGGGGCTAAGAATGGCTGTAGGCGGGTCGGTTTCTAGTTGACTTTGCGTGTACTGAGTTCGCAGTCTTGAAAACATTGGACACACAAAAAACATGTGATTCATGCTATCCGCTTCGCTTGAGCTGCAGAGCTGGCATTTGGTGTTAGGCGTGAACTGAAGTAAGATTCCTTTCGTTATAAGGCGACAGCAGTATTTGTTGGACAGTCTTATTTGTGCTAAAATGCGTTTGGTGGACAGTGGGTTATTTTGCATGAGATAGTTAGCTGGCGCATACTGGCGAATTCTGGGTAGTTGGAACTCGAGAGACTTAGACTGACTCGCATCGTTGTAGTCTTTACTGAGGAGTATGTCGTGGTAGCGTTGGAAAATTATCTCAGTTCTTGCTTCCCAGATGTGTGCCTCAGGGGTCTCAAGTAAATCCAACGAGTCGCATTCCTGCAAAAATTCTCTCAATTGGGTAATCCAGTTGAAAGGCGAGACGGTAGTAGAGTTTTTGGCAAGCTCGAGCAAGCGACGTAAACAGATTTTATGTAAAGAAGAGTCTTTCGCACCTAGTGTCTTAATCGTCCAGCGCCACGCACAGAGCAATGCTTTGTATGCAACAGGCTTGAGACCAAATTCTAGGCGAATAGCCCAGTCAGCAGTGTTTTTGGGCAGGTTGTACAGTTTCTTGAAGAAAAACGTCTGGGCTGATTCTAAGGAGTTCCTATACCAAAGTCCCCAGGAAGGAAAGGCATAGAGAAGAACAGATTCTACCATGCTGTCATATAATTTCACAAAGGTATCAAATGAGTCGCATTTGGCTTTGGCAAGGATGGAAATAGATGAGCAGGAAGCACACTTCGCTTTGTTCAATGCGTTTCTAAGAGCGTTAAGTCCCTTTGTTGAGGAAGAGACCATCACACCCAGATAAAGATAGGATTTGACAATCTCTATTGGTTTGTTTTTGTAGAGCCTGAATTTTACTGGGCACTCTTTCAATCTTCCAGCAGCCTTAAAGATCACGATCTTGGTTTTATTTACGTTGACTGAGAGTCCGTTGATATCACAGTATTCCTCCAGTGCTTTTAACTTGCGTTGCAGGTCTACGTAGGAATGCGCAAAAATGACAGTGTCATCAGCATAAAGAAGGAGTAAAATGTCCGTGATTCCATCTATATTCAGTCCATATAAGCCCTGCGATCGGAAAAAATTTTCAATGTCGTGTAGAAAAAGTAGAAATAAATCAGGGCTCAGTGCTTCCCCCTGGAGTACGCCTTCAGTTACGTCGAATTTCGCAGAGAACTCCCCAGCCGACTTGATCTGTATCGTTGCTTGGTCGTATAGCGACTTTACTGTTGCAATAAATTTGGAGCTAATCTGTAGTTGATGTAGCTTTTGCCATAGTCGATTATGAGGGACAGAGTCAAATGCTCTGCGAAAGTCAACGAAGATACCGTAAATTTCCCTCCCGTCATTGTGGCGATATTGAATTTGAATGGCACTGAGTAATGTAAAAATAGCATCAGTGCAGCTGCGTCCAGCTCGAAAGCCCAATTGACACTCGGGTAACACATTTTGATTATTGACCCAAATGACCAGTCTCTTTTTAAGAATAGTGGTGAATATCTTAGTTACAGTATTAACTAGTGCGATGCCGCGATAATTCAGGGGATCCTTTTTATCGCCTTTCTTATGTAACATGGTCATCAGGGAATTGGTCCATGTATTAGGAACCTGCTCCGTTTCTAAGACTTTGTTCAGAATGATTCTGAGAACCTCCTTGTGATCTCCAGTAAGAGATTTATAAAGTTCGTTGGTCAGGAGGTCAGGTCCCGGGGATTTGCCAGATTTTAGCACAGAGAGAGTATTATTCAATTCGGCAAAGGAGATTTTGGCGTCGAGAGTATCATTGAGGATGCGCTCCGATGGAAGGCTCGAGATTATTCTAGGTTGGTATATTGTGCTATAGAAATTATTCCAATCAGTTATGGGAATAGAGGAGTAGGAACCTCCTTTGTAACTAAATTTTTTGACAGCAGCCCAGAATTTCGATGGCGCAGAAATGTTGGCAAAGGCTTCTTTAATTTGCTGAATGTAGTCTTTTCTTTTGTTCTTGCAAAGGTCTCTGTATAGTTTTTTATAGTTCGCAACTTCTTGTCTGGTGGCATGATTAAAGTTCTCTTTTTTGCTTTTGAGGAGAGATCTGCGGAAATTCCTTTTCGCTTCTTTGCAGCAGGTATCGAACCAAGGGTTGCGATACAGAGCGACGTTGGCATTAAAGCATGATATTTTAACCATCCCGGTATTTTCCGCGGCGTTGAAAATTGACTGTTGTAGCCAGTTGTACAGATCATCAGGTTGCGCCTCTGATTGATTGCTCGGGAATCGCGTAGAGTACAGTTGGCTCTGGAATTCATTTTTTAATTTTTCATCCCATTTAATTTTGGTGATGTTGCATGTAGGCGCTGTGCAGTAAGATTCAGGCTTGGAGTTAGAGCTCACTTGTATTGATACACAGACGGGTCTGTGGTCAGATAGTGAGGGTTCGAGTATAACTTCCAGATCCAAAATGTAATGGAGTGACGAGGTATTTGCCCATACTAAATCAATTATTGATGTGCCGTGAAAATCATAAGTAGGCTGCGCTGGGGAGTCACTGTTAGTTCTACCATTTAGTAGAACAAAATCATTGTCCAGCATGAAATCCAGGAGTTGGTGACCCCTATCGCATTCAGCAGGATCCAGGCTTGTTCTTGCACTGTGTATATGGAGTCCAAGAAACATCTCAGGTGGCCAGGGGTTTAAGTGACCAACTCGTGCATTCATGTCACCGCCTATAATAAACAGATCATGAGTATGTGTTGCTTTAATGGAGTCAATGAGAACTTGCAGAGAGCTTAAGAGACTATGAAGTACAAGGCATTTGCGAAAATATACAGACCCAAGTATAATAATAGTGTTACCGATTTCAACTTTATTGAAGATCCATGACGGTGACTTTGCAAGTATTGTAGCGTTATATCTGTTATTAATTGCTGTAACTAGCCCACCGCTGGCACGACCCACAGCATGTTCCCTAACCGCATCTGACCAGAAGTTGTGATACTTTTCTAAGAATCGGAGATTGAGAGGCAGCGTAGTCCAGGTTTCACAGACGGCTATAATGTCTGAGTACTTGCGGAGTGAGCTGAATACAAGGTTGGAGTAGCCATGAAGGTTCCAGAAGGTTATCTTTACTAGTTCTGCTGAGCTATTATCTAGTTTTCCAACGGAACGTTCTCGTAATCCATTTGGATAGTAGTAGCGTTGGATGAGTTTTTGCTTAAAAGGACAAAAGTATCTTGTGCATTGCTCCAGGTAAAGGTCTGGTTGTCTATTATCACTTTATTACCTTTTCTGGCGACTTTTTTGCCTTCTGAGTAGTTTTGTTTACAGAATTGTCTACACTGCCAATCAATATATTGTTCTTTGCTTGTGCGGTCCGGGTTAATAAAAATTTTAGTGCCTGTGAGCTTGTTTTTTTTGGTTTTCAAAATTGTAGATTTCAGATAGGGGTCCAAGAGATCCACTAGGATATAGTTGCGAAGTTTTTTGACTATGATATTAGAGCAATCGATGTTAAAGTTGGAGGTTAGAAAATGTTTGACTTCTTGGGAGTGGTTATTGGAACTCAGTGTGAGTCCAGCAATTGTTATTTTTGTTTTTTTGTTTTCCTTCTCCAATTGCTCAACTTTGTTTATTAGGAAGCTGATCTTTTTATTTAAAGGCCCCTCTGCTGAGGTAAGGATTGCAGGTTGGTTCTCCATGGATGAGACTAGATTCTTAAAACCTTCAATTTGGTTAATTTTAACCGTATTTTCTTCCAGAATAGTAATACGCTTGGAGAGATCAGTTTTTGTGCCTGAGATTTTTTTTTTGAGATTGCTCAGGTTTTCTTCAAGCTTGGCGAAAGCTGCTTGGTCGTTCATTAGGTTTCTTTCAAGTTTATTCTTGAGTTCAGTATGCTTGAGGTCTTGTTCAGCTCTGAGAGCCGTGATTTCATTTAAAATCCGAGCCATCACGTCAGGGTCCGGCTGGACAACGTTGGCATCGAAACTCATATTGTTGTTGGGCTTTTCCGACGTTCTCGCAGGCAGGGAGTTACTTTCTACGCTGGAAGACTCTTGTGTTTCAGTGTCAGCCGTACCCGAGGGCCTGCTGGACTTAAGTGGCGTTTTACCGGCTTGAAAAGCCTTTTTGTTCACGCTGACAGGTGAATTCAAGATGTTGTTTACCTTTTTCGGCGTTATTAAAGAATGATCTCCGTTTTCCGAGTTAAAGGCTTCTTCACTGCTGCGCTTTCTGTTTTTTTCAAGAAATGATAGAAGGGCAAGAAGTGGCGAGGTAAGGCGTAGATAATTAGGTGGTCTGCCCAACGGAACCGCAGTTGACACTTTTAAATTACCCGGTTTAATTTTCTTTTCTACTATACCAAAGACTGTTAAATCAACAAACTCGGTAGAGTTTGGCGCCAAGTTCCGTTCTCAAACCAGACTACCGAGTGTGTATTTACCGTAAGCAGAACGGTATTTTGAGGTTGCAAATTTTTTTTTAAATTTATTTCGATTTCTTATTCATATGATGTTTTGTAGTAGTAGTATATGCTCTTTTTTACTCGTATTAATTGATGACTTTTTATTATCTTGATGATTTCTGTTTAAAATTATTAAAAATAATCAGCACAAACTATAGCGACCCAGATTTTTAGATTTTAACTTTTTTTCATGAACACAATAAGAGCTCAGTGGCGCCCCCCCATAATAAAAATGTTAACTTGATATTATTTTTAATAAGTTGCTATTATAATTTTCAAAGACTGTTAAATCAACAAACTCGGTAGAGTTTGGCGCCAAGTTCCGTTCTCAAACCAGACTACCGAGTGTGTATTTACCGTAAGCAGAACGGTATTTTGAGGTTGCAAATTTTTTTTTTAAATTTATTTCGATTCTTATTCATATGATGTTTTGTAGTAGTAGTATATGCTCTTTTTTTACTCGTATTAATTGATGACTTTTTATTATCTTGATGATTTCTGTTTAAAATTATTAAAAATAATCAGCACAAACTATAGCGACCCAGATTTTTAGATTTTAACTTTTTTTTCATGTAAAAAGCGGATGGCCAGAGAATAAATAATATCAGGATGCATGTTAATCTCATGATAGATGGGATAATACAGTGAAAACCAGATATTCACAGCTTGTGTTCATATTCGCTAGGGTGCGTCAGAATAATTTTTACATAAACTGTAGATAGATAAGAAGTAGGTTTGTTGTTCACAGTTCTCAGCGTGTGGTGGCGTCGAGGCGTTTTAAGTTGCGGGTCTGCCGTCAGAGGCGTGACCAAATCAACAGTACCACCACATTACACGAAAATTTAAATAGATTGATTATTTAAATTGAGCGAGAAGTCGAATGAATACTTTACTAGAAAAAGATAGTGATTATTATGTGTTTATTAAATACGATAATTTGTTTTATTATTTAGCGTGAATAACAACAATAATAGTAATTATAACAATATTAATGATAATAACGACAATACTAACAATAACAATAAAGATAAAACTTGAATTAATCACAATAGTAACAATAAATTGATGATGAAAATAATAGTAATAAAAATATTTATTATTATTATTATTATTATTATTATTATTATTATTATTATTATTATTATTATTATTATTATTATTATTATTATAAAATTATTGAGCATTGAAATGTTAAATTTATTTAAATTTACAATTATCTTAATTACTGAAAATGTTAAAAATTTTTTAAAAATGTATCTGAATTTAACAGCTTTCAATTGATAATTAAGTTTATCAATATTCCAAAGAGCATACGCGGCTTTTTTATATAAAATTTCATTAATTCTACTTGATACTGTAGGAAAAATAAAACTGTAATTTATCTATATCTATATAATTTTATTGTTATTTAATTTCTGCGGAAAAAGGCCATGTTTAGAATTAGAAATTTTTTTCATTACAAAAAATGTTAAAATTTCTTTTTGAATATAAAATCTCTAAAATCAACTACCAAACAACTTTTCATATGTATTTTTTCTTCTAATTAAGTTTTATTTATTAATTAGTATCAATACCTAAAAGAGCTAAAATTGTTTGTGTTTGCATTCTTCGTGAAAGTAAGTCAGCTGATTAAGGGGACGGGGACACTTTGCCAAAAAAAATGTAGCCAACGTGAGATTTAAGTTGGTACCACAAGAAACTAAAGGAAAAATGTAAAGGGGCTCACACACATGTCAATAGATTAAAGTGCTGCTCCCTCTCTGCGACTAAGAACATTTGAATAGTTTGAATTCATTGTGAATTCAACCAATATATTCAGATAAAACAGATTTGTTTAAATAGCGCAACATGAATACAATAGATGGCGGTTATATGTGCATTATTGAAAAATACATTAATATTCTGGCTAGTCTCCGGATCCTGATGATAGTCGTAAATAGAAAAAAATAAGCAAGCATTCGAACGTGGCGTGTACTCCATTACATGAGCTGATAAAAATGAGTTATTAATGACAATATTTCCAAGTGTAATATTATATAATTATTTCATAATTATCGAAGTTAAAAATTTTATTAAATGTAATCCTTTAATAATAAATAATTACTTATTGAATTAATCACTTAATAATAATTGGTGCAAATAATATAATGTTACTAAAAATGTGAATAGTGTGATTTATAACATTTAATTTTACAAAGATATTTGCAACATCTTCTTTTTTTATTTTTTTTATTTGCTTATGCAAAAAATATGTAATATAGTGTTGTGTGTTAAATAATTTCATAATTATGAAAAATTCTGGAAATTTTATTATTTACCAATTACAAATTCATTATTTTAAGAAAATTAGAAAGTGTGTACTAATTAAAAGATCTGTTTGTAATTATAGAGGTTATACTTTCGCTAATAAGATTTATATTCTTTTTTTTTTTTTTTCTTTTCTTTTTATGGCATGATCGTCGCGACAGTGAATTTTTGGAGCATTCAAAGTGGTGTCAGCAATTTTTATTTCTCTCCATTTAAAAATGTTTCTTTATTCAATTTTCTTGACATTGTTAAAATTTATTTTTCTGATAAATTAATGTATTAATTATTATGAATCTATTTTGTTATGTCGTGTACAAATATAAAAATTTGCTCTTTTTCTTTTACTTATCATGAAACTTTTTTAAATAATGTATTAATATTATTTTTCGATTATGTTGACTTTGATTGATTTCGTGTATTTTGATTGAATCATAAATAAAATAATTCGATTCTTCTAATTAATTTGTTTAGGCTTTTAATAACTCAACCTTCCTAAATTTAATAATAGTAAGATTGTGCAAGATATTTTATTATATAAAATTAAAAAGAAAATCGTGTAGAAGTTCTGAATTATTTAAATTCGAAATAAAAATTGATAAATAATCCATATTTTTTGCATGTAGAATGGGTGATTGCTTCTATCATTTTAAGGTTTGCAATGGTTTTTGACGTTAAGGCTACTAATTTCTCACGTGAAAACTTGATGGCGTCACTTGATCAAGCTAGATTTTTGTAAAAAATAGTCCGTAAGGAATTACTTAATTATAATTTTTTTTTTGTTTTTTTTTTTTTTTTTTTTAATAAATTACACAATTTATTTTTTTCTTAAAAAATAAATGAACGTTATGAGGCGGGAACTTTTGAATTTTCCAAACTTTTTTCATAATTATTGGAGTCCTAAATTAATTATTTAATCTATCAACCGACAGTAAAGACTGTACAAGGCAATGTTTTAGCAATTTCTTTTTTTTTTTGATTGCGACTAGATATTAAAAAAATAATAATATATTTATTTTTTTATTAGTAACATCGTAATAATTATATTTCACAAATAACCTAAAAAAGAGACTTCTCTTGTTGTTAAAGCCATGCCTGTAGTCATTTTCTAATGTATTCAATAAATATATTTGACGGGACAGTTTAAAATTAAAATTAAAAATTTTTAATATTACAAAAAATTTTATAATATTTGTTATATTTTTATAACGGTTCGAGTCTTTAGTTGATTTTTCAATTTATCAGTCAATACCCATGTATGTATGTCCATACCCAAGTTACAGCAACTTTATATATATTGCTGTGGAATGATCTGCGAAAAAACGATTAATTTTTTTTTTTATTAATAATAACTTTATAATTTTTATACTCCTGCAAGGACCGTAAAATGACCCCTCCATTGTTTATAGCTTTGACTGCAATAATTTTCTAATTTTTTTTAATTTTAACTGTTGGCGGGAAACTCTAAAATTTGAATTTTTTAATTTTATTGTTAAAAAAAAATGTCATAATTTTATTTGAGATATTTATAGCTACTAAAGTTTGCAATTGATAGTTCAATTTATCAATCAATACTCATAGGTATAAGTTGCAGGGACTTTTTACATTGCTACAAGTGCTCTAAGAATGATGATTAATTTTTACTTATTATGATTTGTAATTTTATAATAATTATATATTTTAGCAATGACCTAAGAATGACTCTTTAATTGTTAATAGCGTTATCTGCAATAATTAAATTATTTATTTAATTTCAATTTTTGGCGGAAAAGTCTGAAATTTTAAATTTCAATATTCGTTATTACAAAAATAGTAAAATTTTTATTATATTTTTGACTAACGGTTGGAGTTGTTAGTTGATTATTCAATTTATGAATCGATACCGATGTATGTCTATAGCCTAATTACAGCAACTTTATATTTATTGCTGTGAAATGCTCCGCGAGAAAACGATTAATTTTTTTTTCATTATTAATAAATTTATACTATTTATACTCTTGCAAGGACCGTAAAATGACCCTTTCACTGTTTATAGCTTTGCCTGTGATAATTTTCTCATTTTTTTTAATTTTAACTGTTGGCGGGAGAGTCTAAAATTAAAATTTTTTAATTTTATTGTTAAAAAAAATGTGATACGGAATATCCATTATTGTGATGAGTAATTGACACGTTAAATTAATATAAAAAGAATTATTATATGTTAACGTCCACGGCGACAAGATCTACGAGATACGACAAATGGTGAAAAAATAATTAGGAAGACGGTTGACCCTGAAGGCCATCCCTGCAACTTCCCGCTAATTCCATAACTAAGTATTTGAAATTGCAATTATGACGTTTTTAAAACTTTGGGCTCAAAAATACAATTTTTGTGATATATTCAGCTCTCCGAGCTCAAAGAGATAGCTTTCCTATGCTTTTGAGCTCATCAAGCACTTATAAGAGGTTCACACACACACACACACACACACACACACACACACACACACACACACACACACACACACACACACACACACAGAGACGTACGGACATCATCGCAAAAATTGTCAGGACAGCTTCTTAGGGCTTCAAAACGTTAAGATCTGTTGAAACCTCAATTTTTGCAAAACGGGGTAAAGACAATTACTTCCCGATTTTTTGATAATCATTGATTTTTTTAGCGAAAAGTTAAAAATTGTATTGATTTATCGAGCCGTAAGACTTAAAGGGCACGGATAATTAAATAAACAATTCTTTCCCAAGCATTCATTTCAGTGGTTTCAAAAAGTTGGAGATACAGAAATTTAAAAGAATAAATTCACTATAGCAATAGCCGAACTTCAAAGTTATATAAGACATGGATTATTGATAAAGAAAAAAAAAATCCTCTGCCAACGTCAGTGACTTGAAGCCATCGAAAATTAAAATGAAAAAAATTATTTACTATTTTCCGTGCATCTAAGATCTGCGAGATACGGAAAAATAGATCAAATTATATTCATTTGACTTTTTTCACTTAAATACATGAAAAAAACGGAAATTTATACTTATTAAGAAGTTATCTATGATTCATGCGGATGTCAAAGCTCTGTTACATTGAAAAAAATTAAAGAAAACTGGATTCTATGCTGATGTCCGACCTTACAGATACGAAAGACATAATAAGGATTTGATACCGATGTCCGTGGCTGTGAGCCTCTCAAGCCACGAAAATTTTTAATTAAATTGAATTTTTATAACTTTCCGTGATTATAAGATCTTCAGACACGGAAAAATTGATAAATAAAAACATTATTTCTGTTTCCGTTCCTCTAAAATCTAAGAGATACGAAAAATTTAAATAAAAAAATTATTTGCTATTTTCCGTGCTTCTAAGATCTGCGAGACACGGAAAAATAGATCAAATTATATTCATTTGACTTTTTTCACTTAAATACATAAAAAAAACGGAAATTTATACTTATCAAGAAGTTATCTATGATTCATGCGGATGTCAAAGCTCTGTTACTTTGAAAAAAATTAAAGAAAACTGAATTCTATGCTGATGTTCGACCTTACAGATACGAAAGACTAATAAAAAGCATTTGATACCGATGTCCGTGGCTGTGAGCCTCTCAAGCAACGAAAATTTCAAATTAAATAAAATTTTTTTAATTTTCCGTGTTTATAAGACCTTCAGACACGGAAAAATTGATAAATAGAAACTTTATTTTTGTTTTCGTGTCTCTAAAATCTAAGAGATACGAAAAATTTGAATAAAAAAATTATTTGCTATTTTCCGTGCTTCTAAGATCTGCGAGACACGGAAAAATAGATCAAATTATATTCATTTGACATTTTTCACTTAAATACATGAAAAAAACGGAAATTTATACTTATCAAGAAGTTATCTATGATTTATGCGGATGTCAAAGCTCTGTTACATTGAAAAAAATTAAAGAAAACTGAATTCTATGCTGATATCCGACCTTACAGATACGGAAGACTAATTAAAGGCATTTTATACCGATGTCCGTTGCTGTGAGCCTTTTGAGCAACGTAAATTTTAATTTAAATCGAATTTTTATAATTTTCCGAGATTCTAAGATCTTTCAGACTCTAAAATATTAAAAAAAAAATTTAATTTAGATTTCCGTTTCCCTAAAACCTAATAGCTCAGAATTTTTGTGGAAGAAAAAAAAATCTCCTCTGTCAACATCTGAGGCAACGTTGAAGTCCTGAAAAAATCAGCACGAGCTGAAATTAATGATTTATTATTGTCCGTGCTCTTGAAAGTTCGGAGACAGGGATATTATTTTAAAGATCAGTCATTCTAATTTCGATTGTTCGTGCCTTCAAGTGCTTAGAAATCGGAATATTAACAGACGCGTGCTATTTTTTTCTGGTGGTCTAAACAATTAAATTCTTCATTATCATTTTTAAAGTTTCTTTTAAATTCCAAATTTAGAGAAGTTCCACAATTATCTATTATTTAGTGTAAAGTTCGATGGAATTTCTCAAAAAATATATTAACATTCAATAATTTATAGAAGGATCAACAAATAAAATTTTACTTTATAAATTATATTTTCAACATTTAAATACGTACTTACGCAAAGCTTAAAAAAAGTATTAAATCCTTTTTTTAAGCTTTGCGGTTCCGAAAGTATAAAAATCAGAACTTAAAGCGGGTTTTCTTTGGCGCTTAGGTCGTCCACATGTGCTTGTTTGAACACTGATTTCTTCTGAAAACTCTTTGTTGACAGGAGGAGGATTTTGTGTTGCCGGAAGATCAAGGTGTAGCGGTGAATTGTTTGTTTGAGACGGGATCACAGAATGCGTTGACTCATCACCTGATGAAATTTGCTCATTTTCATCGATTTTTTTTAAGCTTTCTAACAAATTAATGAGCATTTTTTTCTTTTGTTGAGCCGTATTTTCATCAAAAGCAATACTACTTTCTATTTTCTTGAGAATTTCCGAGACTGTTAATTGATCATTTGATTTTTTTTCAATGCTCTTATCAGCCAGAAGTTTTTGGCTTGTTTGAACTTCTTTAGATTTACCACCAACATGATCAAGTTTTTTATTTTCCTGTAAATAATATATAAATTTGTATGTCAGTGTATACTTTTTGCTTCACAGATAAGTACTACGCTTTACTTGGCTCATTCATGTTTAACTTACTGGCTCATGATTATGGTCCGATATCCATTCTGTTACAACCAATACCTTTCTCTGTAGGTCAGCGGAAACGCGAAGCTGTACTGAACAATCAATTTTATTGGATCTGTAACAAATATGTCTAATCTAAGTATGACACACATATCATTAAGTTATCACGATTAAAGTCGGTCGAGTGCGAGTATAGTCTAACCAATATGATAATAAAAAAATAATAACTTACTTAACATTTCGGGAATGAACGCTGCATTTTTTTTTTTTGGGACGTAACTTCCTCCTCTTGAGCAACGCATGTAATAATAATAATGTGATAAATTGGGATAATCATCAACATTTTTACCACTTTTTCTACAGTAAGTCTCCATGGTTCGAGAATCGTATTTACCCAAAGTATATTGGGTTTCATTTTGATATTTTTTAACAACATTGTCGAAATCTTCAGATTTGAAAAATTCTTGGTTAATAAAGAATAAATTAGCCATGACAATATATAAATAAACTTGATTAATTTAAAAAAACATTAATTTCAATTTTTGAAATTAAATACTTATGAAAATTTATAAATCCTTCTTCTGTCAAAAAATGTTAAAAAATTATAAAATGTTATGAAATTAAATCTTTGAGAATGGTTATGCAGTGTTTATGTCTTTCAATAATGACAATAGAATAGAATAACCTTCAGAAAATATCACATCGAAATTGTGCATAGCAATGAAATATTCGATAGAGGTCACTACCATGCTGCTCACGTTACATAGAAAAAGACAGCACTTTGTGTGTACTAAAAATGGTATCTCATAGCAGTATTGCCAGATTGGGCAATTTTCCGCCAATTGGGCTATTTGAATTGTCAATTGGCGGTTAAATTTTACTGTTGGAGGTTAATAGCCATTGGCTGTTTTGAGACTCATACACTGTTAAAAATTTTTGTAAAATTACAATCAAATTACAAAACAAATAATACCCTGATAGAAAGAGTTTCAAACCAACAAAGTTGGTGTCAGATAGTTGCCACCAACGTAGTGACAACTTGCGGTCAAGTTCTGAATTTTTAATTGTTGGCATATTGCGGGAAAGTTGCGACCAACTTGGCTATCAGGGTAAGTAAAATTACAAATCAGTGTATAGCAATGCGAAATAAAATACAATTAATGTAATTTTCCAACGCCTGTCAGGAAATCTACTCAGATGTATTGTTATTTAACAATCTTCATGTACAAACCTCACACGCATTGTAATATTACAGGACGGTTCGTTAATTTTTAAGAAGAAGCTTTTTAATTTTGCAAACATTACTTGTGATCTGATTCGGCAAATTGTATATAAAATCACAAAACAATATTGTAATTTACATTACAATAATCTCATAAAAAATTTTACAAGTTTTTTTTTATTTCTACAATTTTCATTATAAAATTACACAGCGCAATGTAATGTTACCAGACAATTTTTATTATATTAAATGAATTGTAATTCTACTTCACTGTTTTCCAATTAAAAAAAAAATACTTTTCAGTTTTACAAGAATGAGACTAATGTATCAAAAAATAACAATGTTCGTCATATTTATTTTTACTAATTTTAAGTCTATGGTTGTTTATTTGTAATAATAAATTCGAGGCATCATTTATCTTTTATAAATTTTAATATTACGCTCAAGCGATTATTTCGAAATCAATATATTTGAATGAGTATATGTTAGACTTTAATTTTTATAATATTCAATGAATTATAAATAATGTAAAAGTTAGTTATTTCTCATCAATGAACAGCATTAAATAACACAAATAATGTAAATAATAAATAATAAGCCGTAAAGCTCAATCACCACATAGGATTAGCTTATAAGAATAATGAGATGTTAAATCACCTATCGGTCGTACGGCGTAGGACGTTAGGTATCGGTCTGGCAAGCGCGCGGCTCGCGTTCGATTCTTAATTAGGGTAAATACTATTATCACTTTATATCATCAGAGTTGTAAAAATTTGGTCTACGTGAGATGCAAAATCTAGTTAGCGCTTCATAAAAATAAAATGTTAACAAAGATTAAATCAAATCTTTCTTTTTTATTATTTCAATTCAAGTAAAATTCAAGGAAAGTATTGTAATTTTACAAACTCAGCTAATCTAAAAATATTTGTAAAATAACAAAACCGTTTTGTAAAATTAGTAATCTCACAGAGCTATATATGTTTTGTAATTTTACTATACCCGATTGTAATTTTATTCCTCATTTTCAATTTCCCCGCCAGAAATTGTTGATTGGAGCATTCGTCGAAATTTCGTTTTATAAATCCTTGTCCAAGAAATATTTTTTTTTTTAAATACAAATAAATACCGTTGTAAATATCCAAGCTTTGATGACTCCATTTTTTTATTTTTGTAAATTCGATTCTTTCGCTGAGATATCGATTGTCAAAGTTTTCGATTGTCTGTTGTCTGCTAAGTTCACTCATAAAAATTTCTAAAAATTTTTTATTTCGGTGACAACCAAATTTTTTGTTATGTGATTTATTCTTAAAATAGACCCTGAGCAAATATCTGTAATGAAGTTAGTCATGTAATGTCTTAGTCAATTTGTTGTTCATATATATGATAATAGTTGATTACATTTGCCTTGGAATTACAATTTTTATGGTTATTAGTCGTAATAATAATTAAAATTTTTCGCAATGGTGAAAATAAAGCGTGCACCTCGACAGAAATGGTCCTTTTTTGGATATTCTTATCATTTAAAAAATTCATATTTCAATGAACGTTTAGGAAAAAAAATGTGGTTATTATTAAGTTTTAAATTCCTTACAATAATCAATTTATAAAATATTAATAGAACTACAAATTATGGTCGATTCAGCCAATAGTAACTAATTTTTTCTCATTACATTGTTGTTTAGGTATTTTAAATGTATTTATGATAATTCCAAGATAAAGCGGTGCAATGGTGGTGGTGTTATGATTGACAACAAATTTAAAGAATCTAATAAATATCGTCACAAACATAGTCGAAATCTCAAGTTGGCTGATGACACTAAATTTTGTCAAACTCTAAGACTATTTTCTTGTTTACCATTTGTAAAACCGAAACAAGTTGTGAAAGCTTTGGAACGAGAGTAAGTATGCAACTTTTCATACATTCTTACTATTTTGTGCTATAATTTGTCAGTGTTTTAATGAAATTAATCTCTTTCTGTGTCCAAACTATTAACTTTTTACTTGTGTTATATAATCAATTGAAATTAAAATTTTTTAATCTTTCTCCAACTTTTAACCATTAAAGAATTTGATTATAGGTGATATTTTCTCCTCACTTTTTAAAATATGTGTATAGCTATAAAATCAATTGTCTGCGTTAAATATGACTTTGATGACATATAACTTAATAAAACGTCATCATAAGGAATTGGCTTAGTATAAAATCAAAAGATACAACCGAAAATAATTGATATAATTATTGTTTTATGAATCATTTCAAAATCCTGATAACAACAAATCCGGAATTATAAATTATAAGAGTTTAATTTTTAATTATCTGAAAGTAATGAATCTTAACATTATTTTTTTTTTTCAGTGAACCTGAAGTGACATCATCTCTATCGTTGTGTACTTTACGTAAGAGGGTGCAGCGATCTATTAAAAAAGAAAATCCGGTTAATACTAATATTAAGTTAGCTTTGAATAATTTGATGGAATTTGGAAGAAGCATGGAAAGTTCCACCGAAGAATTAAAATATGGATTGCATAAGGAAATGCAATTAATAGCGAAGCTTTTAACATTTCCAGTCCAAAACAGCAAGCGTGAAGTAAAGGAAGCCACTGTTGTTCTTATGTACGATGCAGATTACTTGGAAGAAATTAGTCCTTTCGTAGAAGTTATTTCAACTGACGCGACTTTTGACGCATTTCCTGATCTGCATGTGCATAATGGGCAATTAATGACAGTTATGGTTCAATTACGAACTGATAACGATTGTCAAAAGGTACTTCACAATTTTTCATTTGATTTTGGATAAAAATTTTGTGATTATTAAATATTATTTTGCGTAAGCTTGATATACGTTCTTAAGGCGCTGACAAAACATACTTTTTAGCTATTTGACGGGATACAAAATTAGTAAAAATTAAAATTACGTACAATACAATATTTAAACATAAATTATTAACGAGTAATTGGAATTTTCTTTGAATTGATATAGGCTATACCTTGCACTTGGGTTCTTATGAACAACAAAAGCACTGATTGTTATTTGCGAGTATTTCAATTTCTGGCTGAGCATTTCAAAAATTTCAGGCCAAAATATTCCATGACTGATTATGAAATTGCATTACGAAATAGTCTAAAAGAGGTTTTTCCTGGCATTAAAACAAAAACCTGTTATTTCCATTATAGTCAGGTTAGTTTAATTATTCCAATCTTTTTATTTGATGCCAGAACTATGAGCTCTCCGAGTTCAAAGAGATAGCTTTTCTCTGATTTGGAGCTCTTCGAGCTCAAAAGTCTAATAAAATTTTCATCGAACACGATTTTTTGAATTTTCAAGCCGCAATAACTTTGAATGAATTAACCGATTTTTACACGATCGGTGGCATTCGACGTAGTTTTTATAGCCTCGTGAAGAATCGTCAAGTTTGAATTGATAAAACTAGGAATTTTAAAGTAATTTCGAAAAAACATTTTTCTCGGTTTTTTTTTTGTTCAAGATATCTCTCAAACGAATCAACCGATTTTCACTGACATGGTGGCGATCGACGTAGTTTTTTGATGTTGAAAGCTGATTTGTTTTTAGAATCGATCGGGAGAGCCGTTTAAAAGTTATTCCAAAATAACCACATTAGAAATAATTTTTAACTTCCCGCTAATTTTTCGGGGTTTTTTTAAGATTTCTCAAAATCTACCGGCCGCAATTGATCCAAATTGTACTCAAAATGTGATTATGCCCAAGCTCTTTCGAACTGCGCTAACCGCGATGAAATCGGTCAAATCGTCCAAAGTTGTAGGAGGTTTACATGTTCACACACACACACACACACACACACACACGCGCGCGCGCGCGCGCGGACATCATCGCGAAAACATTCAGGGAAGCTTTCTAGGACCTCAGAACGTCAAGATCTGATGAGAACTCGATTTTCGAAAAACGAGGTGAAACCAATAACTTCCCGATTTTCGAAAATTTTCAATTTTCTTAGCGGGAAGTTAAAAAAAAAAAGCGATGTTCCGAACAAAAATTCGATTTTCACGCTCGAAGGGCCCAAAAAATTACACAAGTTATATTTGTGTATATTTGTAATCACACAAAGATACTTACACTTTATTTTCTATTTTAATAGGCCTTGATCAAAAATGCTCAGGATAAGAAATTAATAGACAAGGATAACTCTAAAGAAGAACGCCCGGAACTTTTTATTGTTTTGAACCGATTAAAACTTCTTGCTTTGTTACCAGCTGAATTCATTGAAAGTGTTTACGAAAAAATTGAAAAAGAATGCTTAAACGATTTTGGCGATTATTTCAGAGATTACCAGAATTATTATAAAAAGCAATGGTTGAAGCAAGAAGGGGCAGAGCAGATTTCTGTTTATAAACTACGGAATCGAACAAATAATTTCTTAGAAAGTTATCATAAGCAATTAAACACTTTCATATCAAAAAAGCCGAAACATAATGTATTTGTTGATAAGTACTTCATTCTTTCGTAAGAATAATATATGAAAAAGTAATCAAATAATATTTTCTATAAAAATTGACATCAATCGATTGAAAAAAAATTTACCTGGTTCGATACAAATCTTGAAACATGGAAGCAAATCTGAATAATTCTATTGTATTGAATGATGAAAAAAAGGTTATGAATCAAATAAAATTTTTATAGACCAATAAAAATTTTACAGTTCAAAAATTTTTTAACTTTATTCAAGACAATGAAACTCTTCAAAATGATTTTTTTGGTTTAATAACTTCTCTTTTGAATAAAGTTAATTTATTTTCAATTTAATTATTTACAGGTATTTTCTACGATATTTTTATAATAACTCTATTACAATAGTTGATATCTATCAAATTTTAAAATTAATTGATATCAAGCAGCCCACGGATTTTTAAATAAAAAATGTTTAATTAATAATAAGTTTATATTTTTTAATCAGATTTGCTATTAAAACATCTTTCATTGGTTTTTAAACGATAATTTAATGAAAATTTCTTTAGTATAACTTGAAACGAGAAACGTTAATGGGGACCCGATGGTCTAGCGGCCTAAAATTTAAGTTATTTAAAAAAATTTTATTTTTATGTGAAGGTAATGACTAATGTTTTCAAATTTTTTACACTTATTCTATTGCTTATCAACTACACAAAAATAAAAATCAAAAAAAAAAAATTTTTTTTAATTAGAAAAATGGTGCTGAAGTCCCCCTCTCGTAAAATGGCGCGTAGTCAAAAATATTTTTTGAAAATTAATTTCGGATTTTTACTTTAAACTACGTGCAATTTTGTCAAATATTTTTTTTTTTTTTTTTTCATTGTAGTATCGACGATAACTATCCTTCTACTAATAAAAAATCAGTCAATTTTTTAATCTCAGATTAGAGGGAGAGATCAATCTACTTCCACCAGTCAGGTCCGTTTTTTTTTTTGAGAGGGGGACTTCAGCACCATTTTTTTAATTAAAAAAAAAATTTTTTTTTGTCTTGATTTTTATTTTTTTGTAGTTGATAAATAATAGAATAAGTGTAAAAAAATTTGAAAGCATAGGTCATTCCCTTCATATAGGAATAAAATTTTTAAAATAGCTTAAATTTTAGGCCGCTAGACTACCGGGTCCCCTTAAATTGTAATATTTCATTAATTAAAATTATTTTTGAGAAATTAATTAGGAGATTGATTTAAACACATCTAAATTTATCACTGAAATTTCGATTTCCTTTCAACCGAAAATACTCATTGCCGTTATTTATTGACCTTTAAGGACTTAATGATTAATAAACTTTCAGAATGAGCTTCTCATAGATATTTCTAAACAGAAGTAAATATATATATATATATATATATATATATTTACTTCTAATAATGCTTCACAGCATTATTTACTTTGTATATATATATACATATATATATATATGTTATGGGTGATTGCAATGCAAATCTATTATCGTATTCTCGTGATACGGTCACTAGCAATAAGCTATTTACATTATAGGCCTGGTAATAGTCTCATTGGAACCCACGCATCATACGAAAACATCGCACACATGGATTGATATCTGTGCAGTCAATTTATTTTTACTACCGGGGGACAATCATCAAAGCCATTTCTGTCTGGTAATAACCTCATCTACATGTCTATTAAGCATGAAATGTTATACAGCTAGCGGAAAAATGTTAAATATAGACAAAGTTTATATTTTTCAGCAGTGCGACAAATGCTTGCAGAATAAATTATAGTCATAGTGATAGTCTTGTTATATTTAGACAATTAAATAATAGAGTTTGTTAATTCCTTCAAATACTTATGAGTTGTGTTTGACAGTACACTGTCATGAAATCGGCATGTAGCTAATGTTAAAAAAGGCACAGCATGTGCTCTTTATGAAATTCATATCAATAATTCAATTTTAAGTGTATTGCTTTAAACGTAAACTTTTCGATGCACTGGTACGACCAATTTACAAAATGGGGAGTATGAGCACATATCTCAGCATCAGCATAGTTTGTACATTCACATTCTACGGCGTCACAGATTATTAATTGCGAGTGAGTTTTATAGAGCTTAGTATATATCTTATGCAAACTGAATACAAATAGACTAACAATTCGGTATGCATCAAGAACTTCTTATGAATGATTATTTGTTATTACAGGTTGTAATTTTTGGGATTCTCTTTAATTGAAAATGACGTCATATAATACGATTGGCGAATTTCGTAATTAAAGTTTGTTGCACTATATTAATCAAGAGAAAAATAAAGACTTAGAACAGTTAGTGTAGGAATGCATGAAATTGTAGGAGATGACTGATAATTAATGTTAAAATATTATGTATTCAAATTTAAATTGAATTTTATTTGTGCATTGAACCTTTTCTTTAGGAAATTTAATAACCAAAATAGTGAAATTTTCTTTTCAATATTATTATGTCAGGATGCTCCGCTTCAGACGACTATTGTCAACGGCTTATGATGTAAAGAATCAGAGAGTGCTTTATGAATGAAAATTTTTTTTCGCGTCATTTCGGCGACTATTTTTATAATTATACCCTTCTTTGTTCACGGAATCAAGATACTTTGCATACTATTATCAAGATAATTCAATAGAGTTTAATTCTACATTTTTCAAAAATTTATTATGTGCAATATCAGTGGAAAAGTACATCAAGATATTTTAAAAATGTACCTGTCCTTCATTTATAAAACCCTGAAAACATTGCAACTTGTGAAAAATTTCATTGATTGAGTCGGACTTTTTTTTGAAAAATTCTCTTAAAAAATTGTAAGTCATTGAATGCGAATGCCTAAGTAACTTGGTCGTTTATTTGCGATAAAGGGGTTACATAGGTTTCGCGGTTTCAAAAAATCGATTTTTTTCTATTGTCTTATTAAATTCAACAACATCTCTAGAATATTGTCCTAAAGTTTCGAATCGATGCAAATAATAGTTTCGGAGATACAGTTTTAAAAATTTACGCGCTTAAAGCGCTGTTGTATTGTCACTCAAAACTTTAAACGCATTTTTTTCAAAACTATGTTTTCAAAGACGGTTATTAAGATTTCTTGAGAATTACTCAACCCATGTTGATGAAATTTTTGACAGGTCTTTAAAATATAATTTACAAGGTCTGTGACGGAGGATTTTTAATTTCCTGCTAAGAAAATTGAAAATTTTCGAAAATCGGGAAGTTATTGGTTTTACCCCGTTTTTCGAAAATCGAGTTCTCATCAGATCTTGACGTTTTGAGGTCCTAGAAAGCTTCCTTGAATGTTTTCGCGATGATGTCCGTGTGTCCGCGCGCGCGTGTGTGTGTGTGTGTGTGTGTGTGTGTAAACCTCTCATAACTTTTGAAAGGGTTTGATCGATTTAATCGCGGTTGGTGCCCATTCGAAAGATCTTGACTGAACTTAGATTTTGAATGTACTTTGAACCGATTTGGACCAGTAGATTTATAGAAATCTCAAGAAAACGACAAAAAAATTTTTTTTAAAATGTGGTTTTTTTGGAATAACTTTTAAACGGCTTGACCGGTCGATTTCAAAAACTAATCAGCTCTTAACATTAAAAAACCACGTCGATCGACATCAAGTCGGTCAGAATCGGTTGATTCGTTCGTGAGTTGTCGTTGACGACAGAAAACCGCAAAAAGTGTTTTTTCGGAATTGCTCTGAAATTTCTGGTTCGATCAAATTAAACTCAAAGATTCTTAATGATGCTTAAAAACTGCGTCGAATGCCACTAGCCGCGTAAAAATCGGTTCATTCATTCTAAAGCTATTGCGGTTTGTAAATTTGAAAAATTGTGTTTTATCAAACTTCTATCAGACTTTAGAGCTCGAAGAGCTCAAAAGCATAGAGATCTATCTCGTTGAGCTCAAAAACGTCATGAAAGTGCAATTGTAAGCACTTAGATATGGATTTAGCGGGAAGTTGCTGGGATGACCTTTAGGGTCATCCGTTTTTCGGATTTTTTTCTATTACAACTATATTAAAAAAAAACGTCGCGAAATTTTAACCAAATTTTTCATTTTTTTTTCTTTAGAAAATCCTCTCTGCCGAAAATCCAATTTTTTTTTTCTTTCGTACAAGTTCTAGTTTGAAGTGTTAACTAATGCACATATTTTATTTTTACTTATAATTATCCTGCTAGAAGTTCTGCTGTCAACGCGGACGCATGTTATATCCGAGGGTATTTTTTTTAATATTAGTAATCCTTTACTGAACATGCATCTTTAAGACAGTAAAAAGTTTGAATAAAATATCTCACTTTTAATATTAAAAAAAATTGTTGAAAATAGGCCATTTTTTCCTGGAGGAAACCCATGTAACCCCTTAATAAAATAAAAAAAAAAAAAAACCAAAGGACTATATATATTTATATACATTGAGTACACTTATCCCACTAGAAGCGCGTGCGCATTATGATTATATTTTAGCTGTTTGATATTTTTTTCACATTCACTTTTTGCACGTCTCATGATGCGAAGCATTAGAGTGCTTTACGATCGAAAAATTTGTTATTTTCTTATTATTTCATAATTAAATGAGCATTATGAGTTGTGCACTCTCGAATTTTCCAAATTTTTTTATTCTTACTCCCTTTATGAAATATAGTTAGAGGTGCTTAAGAAGAAATTGTCGCCAGAAATTGACTCTTAATTTCAATTCTTAATAATTGCTGAATTGATTTGATAGTTTCGTATTTATCCACTCGTAAGCTTATAATTTTTCTTTAATTATCGATAGCTTCACAATACTTTCCGTTATTTGATTGACCATAAACAAAAATTATCAAGGAACCTTTACTCGTTCGAAAAAGTTTCAACTGATTTATGACTTATGTATCGTTTCGACAGTAAAAAATTCACAATTTACTCGTAAGAGTACTTAAAAATTCTTAGTTTATCATAAAATTATAACGCAAAGGAAATCTCTCCAAGCATGACTAATTTAAAGGTAATCCTCTTTAAGAAAAATCATGGACGATCACGCTTTAATCTAATGCATAAACATTCCCCAAACAGACCATGCATGATCAATCTCCCTCATGTTTGTCTAAACACGATTATACTTTTTCTTTTCAGGCGAATATTCAGGTCTGACTTACGTTACACACAAGTAACGTAAGAAATTTTTTCCGCCAAAACGAGGCATAGTTCATAAACCAGCTATAAATATTTTTAAAGAGTAATGATTCCTTGACAATTTTTATTTATAGTGAATCAACTAACGTAAAATGTCATGAAGCTATGAAAATAAAAAAATACAATCTCACGGGTTGAATAAATAAGAAAATTTCAAATCCATGTAGCGAATACTTGAATTTTAAACTAAGAGGCTATTTTTGGTGATATTTTTTTTTATATACCTACATAAATACTTTATTAATCGAGTAAAAAATATTTATCGCAAACGAAGTAATCTATTATCATATAAATTTGAAAATTAGATATTTCCTACCAGAATTAAACTCCTTGACTCTTTTTAAATAGCAAACTCAATCAATATTGAAAATAACCCATAACTGGCAGATAAACATTGTTGATGTGAATATTGATTAGGATAATTTTTTGACGTAGTAAGGTCTTATAAATCGAAAAATACCGACTGCACACACGAAAAAGTGTCACGTTCCGCCTGAGCCTGAGCGTGCAAGCGAGAGCGTGGAACAAGCGATAGAGAGGCACGATCGTCCTAAGAGTTAGCTTGTGACACACTCATCTCTCTTCTCGCGTGACGACTGATTTTGCAGTTCGAATATTATTCTATAACTAATTGTTCATGATAATATTTGAACACATTATTTGAATTAAAGTTTCAAAAACTGTAATTAATATTTGAAAATTAAAAATTAAAATGTTCAACCAGTTTTAAAAATATTTATGTCAAAGCATATCAATAATATCAAATTATTATTATCGATAATATTGATACTTGTTAATAATTAATAATAATTACTAACGATAAATTGATAAAATAATAATAAACTTCTCGCAAAAATTGAGGGAACAATAAAATTTCCAAAATTTAGGGGGTTTTTCGGGGTACGTTGGGCTAAAGAATTTTCCTCTGACCAAAGTCTTCTTCCCAATATTGACGAAGATACAGTCGATTAACCAAAAAAAAGGAAAATAGCATTGTTTTGTTCTTTTTTTACGTTAGGTAGAAAAAAATTTTTTTTGAAATTAACCATGACAGATTTTTGTAAAAATTTTCTGCAGAAAACGAAACCTCTTTTCCGCTCGCTGGGCGACCAGCAGTTCCAGAGATATCGGCAGTTGAATGGAAAAGGACCCTTTTGCATTCAAAATTCGATATCTCGAAGACAAATGATCGTGTCCAAGTCTCGCAAGAAGCAACTTGAAGCAGAATAAGCAGGTTATGCGACCTATGCATTGGTCTAGCTGGAAAAATTTTTTCCATGCCCGTGGAGCGAAAAAAAAAAAATGTAAGAAATTTGGGAAATTTTTTCTTCTTGCTTTATCTAAGGATTACATGGCTACCAGTGCTCCGAAACATTTTTAACCAAAAAATCTGAAAACTAGAGTCTTCAAGCTTCAAAAACTTTGCTTTTTTGTTTCCTGTACGACCGTTTTTTACTGAAATACAGCCTGTTGAAAATCGCCAAAAAAATTCGGAAATTTTTTTGTTCCCTTAATTTTTGCGAGAAGTGTATAAAATTATAAACTAATGAAATAATTAATTTTAATTATAAATAATAATAATTATATCAATTATCAAATTATCATATCAATTTTGATTAACAATGTATCAATAAGTCCTTTTTTTTGCTAATTTAATTTTTAAATATTCAAAATTTTTTAATTTTTAAATACAAAATAATGACGTAAAACTATCGTCCGTAAGCCGATTTTACAGACAACCAATTTTTTTTTGTTAGGGGCGATCAAATCGGTGGCTATGGAGTCACGGGCTCACTTCAGTAAAATTATTGCTGGTAAGTATGAAGGTAGAGAACAAAAACAAGAAACGGTTACTCGAAATGCAGCTATCGAAGAATTTTGGCGAAAAATTGAAGGCATATCTGAAGATATAAACGGCGATAAACGATTTCAAGAATTATTGAGAATTATCGATCAGATGCCAGAAATTGAAAGTTTAAAACAAAAAGAAGGAGAAAAGATTGAACAGTTGATTAAAAATATTAAAGAACAAGATGAAGGAATTGTTAAATATGATAGACTTGGATTGATACAGATAAGAAAAAATAGTAATAATAATGACATGTTGGAAGATTTGAAATTTTATCGGCGTAGATGTTTTGCTACAGATGAAAAAATAGTATTCAGAGTCGAACATATTGAGTAAAACTGTAAATAATCGTGAGTAAGTCCGTGTTAAATTTTTAATAAATTTTCTATTCAATAAGAACAATATAGAATTTCTAAATTTACCGATTTTGTGATCATTTTTTTATTTCCAGGTTTTCCATGTCTCCGAGGCCCTAGAACTATAAAAATATTTAAACAATCCGTAAACTTTAAATGTTCTGTATCGGTTAGGTAGTAGAACTACGGAAATCAAAATAAAAAAAATTTTATTCATTTTACCGCTTCCCGAAGATTTGATGACCACAAAAATTGCTATAAATAGTATATATAACATAACTATGCCGGTGAATTAACAAAAGTCGCAGATCACATATAATTTTTAGCCGAGACAAAGCCGAGGAAACAAAAAAAGTTGCCCCATTCTGGTCGGAGGGTGGAAAATAATATTTTATTCAATATTTTCTGTCCTTGTTCAATTTTCCGTGTCCCTAGGTGTTACAGCACAGGGAATTAGTTCGAGAGAAAAATTTTTTTTCTAGTTTTCCGCGTGTGTTTTTTGGTCTTAAAGTCACAGATATTACTGTAAGAATTTTTCTATCAATTCTCCATGCTTTTAAGGTCTTACGGCCCCGGTTGTCAATTGAAAATGCTTTTTATTTAAATTTTTTGTCTCGTGGCTCCTGAAATCACAAATATCAGTATAAAATGAATTTTCCGTGAATTTTCCGACGTTAGCAAAAGAGTTACATTTAAAATGCATTTTACTGGTCTTTCGTATCAGGAAGGTCAGACATCAGGATAGGATTCAACTTTTCTTTAAGATTTTTCGTGCCCAGGGCTTTGACAACCACATAAATCAAAAATATCTTATTGATTAGTTGAAATTTCCGTGTATCTCATGTATTCAAGTAAAAAAACTGAAATTTATATAATTTAATCAATTTTACCGTGTCTGGAAGATCTTAGAATCATTAAAATAACGAAAGTTCTATTTCATCCTTTTTGATTTAAATTTTCCGTAGCTCTTAGGTTTAAGAGCATGAATCACAGATATCTTATTGATTAGTATAAATTTCCGTGTTTCTTATGTATTCAAATGAAAGAAGTCGAATGAATATAATTCAATCTATTTTTCCGTGTCTCGCAGATCTTAAAATCACGGAAAATTATAAAAATTCCATTTCAATTAAAATTGACGAGGCTTAAAGGGCTCACAGCAATGGACGTCGGTATAAAATGCCTTTTATAAGTCTTTCGTATCGGTAAGGTCGGACATCAGCGAAGAATTCTATTTTTTCTCATGTCAAAAAGCTTTGACAACCGGATGAATCATAGATATCTTATTGATTAGTATGAATTTCCGTGTTTCGTATGTATTTAAGTGATAAAAGTCAAATTAAAATTTTTTTCGTGTCTTAAAGCTTCAACATCAGTCGGATAAAACATAGATATCGTGTTGTTCAGTTAAAATTTCCGTTTTTCTTATGAATCTGAGTGAAAAAAGTCAAATGAATATAATTTGATCTATTTGTCCCATGTCTCGTAGATCTTACAATCACGGAAAATTATAAAAATTCTATTTAACTTAAAATTTTCGTTGCTTGAAAGGCTTACAGCCACGGACATCGGTAGCAAATGCTTTTTATTAGTCTTTAATATCTGTAAGGTCGGACAACAGCATAGAATTCAGTTTTCTTTATCTTTTTTTAATGTAACAGAGCTTTGACATCCGCATAAATCATAGATATCTTCTTGATAAGTATAAATTTCCGTTTTTTTTATGTATTTAAGTGAAAAAAGTCAAATGAATATAATTTGATCTATTTTTCCGTGTCTCGCAGATCTTAGAAGCACGGAAAATAGCAAATAATTTTTTTATTTAAATTTTTCGTATCTCTTAGATTTTAGAGGAACGGAAACAGAAATAATGTTTTTATTTATCAATTTTTCCGTGTCTGAAGATCTTCTAATCACGGAAAGTTATAAAAATTCAATTTAATTAAAAATTTTCGTGGCTTGAGAGGCTCACAGCCACGGACATCGGTATCAAATGCTTATTATGTCTTTCGTATCTGTAAGGTCGGACATCAGCATAGAATCCAGTTTTCTTTAATTTTTTTCAATGTAACAGAGCTTTGACATCCGCATGAATCATAGATAACTTCTTAATAAGTATAAATTTCCGTTTTTTTCATGTATTCAAGTGAAAAAAGTCAAATGAATATAGATTGATCTATTTTTCCGTGTCTCGCAGATCTTAGATGCACGGAAAATAGTAAATAATTTTTTTCATTTTAATTTTCGATGGCTTCAAGTCACTGACGTTGGCAGAGGATTTTTTTTTCTTTATCAATAATCCATGTCTTATATAACTTTGAAGTTCGGCTAATGCTATAGTGAATTTATTCTTTTAAATTTCTGTATCTCCAACTTTTTGAAACCACTGAAATGAATGCTTGGGAAAGAATTGTTTATTTAATTATCCGTGCCCTTTAAGTCTTACGGCTCGATAAATCAATACAATTTTTAACTTTTCGCTAAAAAAATCAATGATTATCAAAAAATCGGGAAGTAATTGTTTTTACCCCGTTTTGCAAAAATTGAGGTTTCAACAGATCTTAACGTTTTGAAGCCCTAAGAAGCTGTCCTGACAATTTTTGAGATGATGTCCGTACGTCTCTGTGTGTGTGTGTGTGTGTGTGTGTGTGTGTGTGTGTGTGTGTGTGTGTGTGTGTGTGTGTGTGTGTGTGTGTGAACCTCTTATAAGTGCTTGATGAGCTCAAAAGCATAGGAAAGCTATCTCTTTGAGCTCGGAGAGCTGAATATATCACAAAAATTGTATTTTTGAGCCCAAAGACTTAAAAACGTCATAATTGCAATTTTAAATACTTAGATATGGAATTAGCGGGAAGTTGCAGGGATGGCCTTCAGGGTCAACCGTCTTCCTAATTATTTTTTCACTATTTTTCGTATCTCGGAGATCTTGTCGCCGTGGACGTTAACATATAATAATTCTTTTTATATTAATTTAACGTGTCAATTACTCATCACAATAATGGATATTCCGTATCACATTTTTTTTAACAATAAAATTAAAAAATTTTAATTTTAGACTTTCCCGCCAACAGTTAAAATTTAAAAAAATGAGAAAATTATCACAGGCAAAGCTATAAACAGTGAAAGGGTCATTTTACGGTCCTTGCAAGAGTATAAATATTATAAAGTTATTAATAATGAAAAAAAAATTAATCGTTTTCTCGCGGAGCATTTTACAGCAATAAATATAAAGTTGCTGTAATTAGGCTATAGACATACATCGGTATCGATTCATAAATTGAATAATCAACTAAAAACTCCAACCGTTAGAAAAATATAATAAAAATTTTACTATTTTTGTAATAACGAATATTGAAATTTAAAATTTCAGACTTTCTTGCCAAAAATTGAAATTAAATAAATAATTTAATTATTGCAGATATCGTTATTAACAATTAAAGGGTCATTCTTAGGTCATTGCTAAAATATATAATTATTATAAAATTACAAATAATAATAAGTAAAAATTAATCATCATTCTTGGAGCACTTGTAGCAATGTAAAAAGTCCCTGCAACGTATACCTATGAGTATTGATTGATAAATTGAACTATCAATGGCAAACTTTAGTAGCTATAAATATCTAAAATAAAATTATGACAATTTTTTTAACAATAAAATTAAAAAATTCAAATTTTAGAGTTTCCCGCCAACAGTTAAAATTAAAAAAAAGATAGAAAATTATTGCTGGCAAAGCTATAAACAGTGGAGGGGTCATTTTACGGTCCTTGCAGGAGTATAAAAATTATAAAGTTATTATTAATAAAAAAAAAAATTAATCGTTTTTTCGCAGATCATTCCACAGCAATATATATAAGGTTGCTGTAACTTGGGTATGGACATACATACATGGGTATTGACTGATAAATTGAAAAATCATCTAAAGACTCGAACCGTTATAAAAATATAACAAATATTATAAAATTTTTTGTAATAATAAAAATTTTTAATTTTAATTTTAAACTGTCCCGTCAAATATATTTATTGAATACATTAGAAAATGACTACAGGCATGGCTTTAACAACAAGAGAAGTCTCTTTTTTAGGTTATTTGTGAAATATAATTATTACGATGTTACTAATAAAAAAATAAATATATTATTATTTTTTTAATATCTAGTCGCAATTAAAAAAAAAAAGAAATTGCTAAAACATTGCCTTGTACAGTCTTTACTGTCGGTTGATAGATTAAATAATTAATTTAGGACTCCAATAATCATGAAAAAAGTTTGGAAAATTCAAAAGTTCCCGCCTCATAACGTTCATTTATTTTTTAAGAAAAAAATAAATTGTGTAATTTATTAAAAAAAAAAAAAAATTATAATTAAGTAATTCCTTACGGACTATTTTTTACAAAAATCTAGCTTGATCAAGTGACGCCATCAAGTTTTCACGTGAGAAATTAGTAGCCTTAACGTCAAAAACCATTGCAAACCTTAAAATGATAGAAGCAATCACCCATTTTACATGCAAAAAATATGGATTATTTATCAATTTTTATTTCGAATTTAAATAATTCAGAACTTTAACACGATTTTCTTTTTAATTTTATATAATAAAATATTTTGCACAATCTTACTATTATTAAATTTAGGAAGGTTGAGTTATTAAAAGCCTTAACAAATTAATTAGAAGAATCGAATTATTTTATTTATGATTCAATCAAAATACACGAAATCAATCAAAGTCAACATAATCGAAAAATAATATTAATACATTATTTAAAAAAGTTTCATGATAAGTAAAAGAAAAAGAGCAAATTTTTATATTTGTACACGACATAACAAAATAGATTCATAATAATTAATACATTAATTTATCAGAAAAATAAATTTTAACAATGTCAAGAAAATTGAATAAAGAAACATTTTTAAATGGAGAGAAATAAAAATTGCTGACACCACTTTGAATGCTCCAAAAATTCACTGTCGCGACGATCATGCCATAAAAAGAAAAGAAAAAAAAAAAAAAGAATATAAATCTTATTAGCGAAAGTATAACCTCTATAATTACAAACAGATCTTTTAATTAGTACACACTTTCTAATTTTCTTAAAATAATGAATTTGTAATTGGTAAATAATAAAATTTCCAGAATTTTTCATAATTATGAAATTATTTAACACACAACACTATATTACATATTTTTTGCATAAGCAAATAAAAAAAATAAAAAAAGAAGATGTTGCAAATATCTTTGTAAAATTAAATGTTATAAATCACACTATTCACATTTTTAGTAACATTATATTATTTGCACCAATTATTATTAAGTGATTAATTCAATAAGTAATTATTTATTATTAAAGGATTACATTTAATAAAATTTTTAACCTTCGATAATTATGAAATAATTATATAATATTACACTTGGAAATATTGTCATTAATAACTCATTTTTATCAGCTCATGTAATGGAGTACACGCCACGTTCGAATGCTTGCTTATTTTTTTCTATTTACGACTATCATCAGGATCCGGAGACTAGCCAGAATATTAATGTATTTTTCAATAATGCACATATAACCGCCATCTATTGTATTCATGTTGCGCTATTTAAACAAATCTGTTTTATCTGAATATATTGGTTGAATTCACAATGAATTCAAACTATTAAAATGTTCTTAGTCGCAGAGAGGGAGCAGCACTTTAATCTATTGACATGGTGTGAGCCCCTTTACATTTTTCCTTTAGTTTCTTGTGGTACCAACTTAAATCTCACGTTGGCTACATTTTTTTTGGCAAAGTGTCCCCGTCCCCCAGATGGCCATAATGGTTTATGGGGAGAGGGTAAGTAAAAAAAAAGAAGTTATATATATATATTTTTTTTTCTTTTTTTTTTTTTTTATAAGTCTTTCATTCTTTCTTTTTGTTGCAGGCTAGACGTATCGGGTGTCGTCGTTTCCGCTGAGAGAGCTGAACGCACCTTCATAAAAGAATATAAAAGGAATACATTATATAATATAATAAATTTTTTTTTTTTTTTTCAATTTGGTTTTTCTTTTGCTTTTATTTTCCTATACCTTCTCCCCTCCCCCAAAAAAATATAATCATACTGGTAATTGTAGTGGTTGCAACGAAGCCAAGAAGGTAAGTGGGATGAAAATAAAAATAAGTAAGATGAAAATTAAGTCAAATGAGTAAATAGAGGAAGGATAAAATAAATAGTAGAATAAAAAGATAGAAGAAAAGAACCAAAAACGAAAATAAAAGTATATAAAATTTTTATTTTCGCTCTCTCTTTTGAAGGTCTTATACGGATTTTATTAGTAAGGGTAGAGGAAGAAGGAGTATGGAGTATACGTATAGGCATATGTATATACCTATACTTATACTTATGTACGTGTGTAGTATTCTTTATGCGTTATACCTATGCGGTAACACAGCAGTGGGCGTGGCTTTCGGGAGGCTGTCGCGGTTGAGCGGGCGTCGGTAAGCTATTCTGCTTGACTTAGTAACCCGTTATAATTAACGCTAAATGACTCTTGTTGTTCTCTTAATTACTTATACTTACTTTACTTGTATTTATTGAATATTAAACGTTTAAAATAATCGTTTTGAATAAAAAAATTTTAGGATTCAAAAAAAATTTTGTATGAGTGACGTTAGCTCTGAAATATGGAAAAAAAAATATTTTTGTATATGGAAATTGTTGGGTATATATATATATTTTTTTTTTTTTGACATAATAATAATATTAATAGGTAATAATATAATTATATATAATAATTGGTTACATATATGTGATAGAAATTTAAATAGTGTATAATTGGATATAAGTTTATGAAAGTTTAGACTTTATATGAGTTTTATATAGATTAAATATAGAGTGTAAAACTAGTTGAATAATTTGGTAATATATAGAAAAAAAATTTTTGAATGATATAGTGATAGTAAAATGGAAGAACAAATTTTTTTTTAATTTATAGAAATAATAAAAAAAATCTAGATAAAAAAAAAACAAATATCGAGATTTTGCGCTGTTTCCACTCGTCCCCTCAAGGCCGGAGGTAATTTTATCTTCGGTCTTGTGAGTCTTACTGTCGCAAAAATTTTGTAAGTTAAGAAAAAAATTTTTTTTTTAAATGAAAAATTTGTTTTTACATTTTACTATCCTTTTTCTGTGGAAACCGTTGGCTCGTTTTTGGCTATTTTAAATTTCATAAGGCAAGATGTCATTGGAAGATTTTTATTATTCATTAATGTTTTACGTTATTAATTTTCGGTTTTCCGCAAATGAGCCATCGGTTTTATGATTAACAATTCTTTAATGTTGATCTTATTTTCTACGATGTTGATGACTTGTGTCTAGATCGGTGATTTGTAGTCTCTTAGTCGGAATGTTTTCGACATCTTTGGTTTCTCGACGTTCTCAGGCGCATTTTCAGTCGTTGTTTGCTTACTCGGCGGACTTCCTTCTTCGTTGGTTTCCGATTTCTCTGGAAGTGATTCGTTGACTCTCGATGGTGATGACGTTTTTTCTTCGGCTGTTTTTAGTTCTATAACGACTGGCTTTTCGATTATTTTGTATTTTTGTCGTGGTTTTAGTATGCATCGACGAATGAGTTTTTGTATGGCGAACCCAATTATAATGATCGATAATATTCCGATTGTTGATACCGATCCGATGGTTATTTTCTTATTGATTTCTTCTTTTTGGTGATCTAGTGCTATTAATGACATTTTTTCTTCATTTTCTTCTAGCCCTTGACCCCAAGGTTCGAATTTGTCGACGATTGTGGCCGGGTCTGAGGATTTTGTTAGTAGATTGGGAGTTTCGCTGTTAAATTTGATACTCGAGTTTAATGTTTCGAGAGATAGATTGAAGCTCGGTGCGATTATTTCTATTTTAGTTGTTTCTCTTGCTGTTCCTTGGATTTTATATTCGTTGCAGTTTGCTTGCATCCTTGTTGTAGGTGTATTAGTCCAGTTCCGTTAATTATGGTGTTTCCGGTTTTCAGTTCTGGGCATTTCCACTAGATATTTTCCTCTTTGCACGTAAATATGCCCACGTGTTTTTCTCGTTCATTTTTATCCAAGTTAGTTTACATTTTCCGATTATTCTTACGTTACATTCTCTGAGATTTTCTGTTTTTGGGTTCATGAGTAACTCCATTTCGCAATCTACTTCGTTTACTAGTTTTGTTATTTTTATTGGGATGTCGGTTGGGCAGGCCATATCTGGTCCAATGGGTTTGCAGTTGTTAACGTAGTCTTGTTCAGCTTTTGGAAATATTCTTCGAATGCTGGTTCTGTCACTAGATATTTTGACGTGGATTGAATCGTCAATGTTGATAATTGGTCTCCAATTTTCTCGGCCTTGGGAAGTGATTTTAGTTCGTATGCTAACCATGGCGTCTGATCGAAGAGTGGTACGGTTATTATTATCAGGAGGTGACCGTTCGATTTTCCCGTTTCTATCGTTGATACTTTCGCCAACGTGCTGATGTCCATGTTTGTCCAGAGGTTGTGGCGGATTTAAGGTCGGATGTTTTCTGATCATGTCTGCGGTTGCTTGATTTAGCTGTTTGGCTGATACTGTTAAATAGGTCAGCTTGCCCCATTTCGCTTCTTCTATGGCTTTTTCTGCATTATTAAGAGTTCTCAGGTGGTTAGTCATCCGGTGAATATTTTCATCGCCTATCATTGAGAATAGTTGGATCCTTTGTAGGTCGGTTATTTGTTTATTTGTTGATTGTTGCAGAGATGCTGAAGTTCTGGTAATTCTTTGATTCTTTAGTTAGGTTTGTTTCGTGTTTTAAGATTTCGTTGATTTCGCTCTTAATAATGTGAGTGTTATTTTGGGATAGGTGTACAAGTTCTCTGTTGTCTTGATATAACTTGTCTAGTTCCTTGGAAATATGTTCCTTGTCGCTGTAGTCCATGGTTCCGAATAGTTTTCGTGGAATTGAGCCTACGAAGCCGAACCACGGTGCTCTTTTTGTGCGGATCTGTGGATGTAATTCTTCAAGTTGAGGATCGTCGAGGAACTGCCTTAGCCGGTGTTTTGCTTGTTCTATTTCAGCATAAATTTTCCGGTGTGTGTTGGTTCTTAGGTACGACATACAGGAAGAATGATTGAATTTTAAGGAACATATTCTATAAGCTTCCCATATATTATGATTTAGGTTTGGGTAGAGAGTTACTAGTTGTTTGATGTTTATAGAGCTGATTATTTGCCATTCTTCTCTGATTCTTTTGAATGGATCGTACAGTAGGCCCGGATTTGCTTCCATTGGTTTTATTTTCACCTCGTCAGCGCTCCACGCCAAGTGTCCGATTCCCAGGAGAAGAAGTGATGCAACGATCATATTTTTTTTTGTAGATTTTAGCGTCTATATATGTGTATATTTACTGAAACAAACAACTTAAGTTCTTTTTAGTCGAAATTTTCGCGGCTGGCTGTTTTAGCCTTATTCGGGTGTAGTAATTTCCATTTTCCGTTTTCTTTTTCTATTATTAAATTCCCCATTTCGTTTATTTCGACTATTTCGTATGGGCCTGTATAATAATGATCTAATTTGTTTTTTCTAGGTTCTTTTAACGTGTATATAAGGTCTCCTACGTTAAATTTTGCTGGGTGTATATGTTTGTCGAATCGGACTTTTGACTCGTGTTTAGCTCTCGTTAAATTTTCAGCGGATATTCGTTGAATTTCGGAAATTCGGCTAATTAAATCTGCTAAATAATCGTTATATGTTTCGATTTTACTAAAATTTGGAAATTGAGTCGGGCTACAAGCTTTTCTCCCGTACAAAATTTCGTATGGCGTAAATTTCGTGGCCGTATGTACGGTGGTATTATAATTTAACATTGCCATTGGGATATACCGATCCCAGTTACTGAATTTATCTACGTAGACTCGGAGGTAGTCGACTAATGGCTGGTGAGATCACTCTAAAGCTCCATTCGATTGAGGATAGTAAGAAGATGTTGTTATTCTTTGAATTTTCAGCGCTTTGGCTAGTTGTTGGATTAATTTGCTTGTGAATGAGGTGCCCTTATCTGATAATATTACGCGAGGGCACCCATAAAGGGCGATATAATGATTTAATAAGGCATCTGCGACGGTTACTGCTCTGATATCAGGGAGAGGAACTGCTGCAGCTGCTTTGGAAAAATTATCTTGAATTGTTAAGATATGTACATTCCCGTCAGGGGTCATGGGTAGCGGTCCTACCGTATCTATACTAATTTTCTCAAAAGGTTCAAAGGGTGTATCTGTGATGGTCATAGGCTGTTTGGTCTTTATTCGCGTGAGCTTATTTTTCTGACAAATTTCACAAGCTCGGATGTAATTGTAGATATTGTCTTTCATTCCTGGCCAGTAATATCTTTCGCGAATGCGCCAATACGTTTTCACTACACCTTTGTGACCGCCTATTAAGCTGTTATGATTTTCTTCTATTATTTTTGTTCGGAGGGATTCGTCTGGTACCTCGATATTCCCTTCGCATAAAGTTATTGTTATCGGGCAATCTCTTAATTCGTGTGATAAGTAAGCCTTGATGTTAAGGTCATCGAACTCATCTCCCTGTTTTGTACAGCGGAGTGAGTGAATGTCGTGTTTATGCATCGATTGTCGAAGATTTCTCAATCCTTCGATCAGATCGATTGGGTCTAATTTTTCGAAATGTTTTGTTTTGATGAATACCGTGAAGATTTTACAACGACCTAATTTGGTGACAAATACGTCCCCTTTTGTTGGTTTGGAGGCATGAAGGTCATCAGCATTGATAAATTTTAAGTCTCGGAGCAGTTTCGCTACAGGTTTTATTATTTCGCAGTCGGACGCTAAGAAATGCACCAAATGATCTCGGGCATAAGTGAGCCCATCACGGCTGGTTGCAAATTTTATTTTTGTTTCAGGACCTTTTTCGGGTATGCTTTCGTCTGAACTAGAGGGTGAAGATATTTTTTTGGCCGATGACGACGTTCAGCAAAAATATTTTCAGCTCCTTCGAAATTTGGAGGGTCATAAGCAACGAAGGGTGGTCCAAATCGGCGCTTCCCTACATCATCCCCCACTGTTATATTCCCGCTTGTTGTTGACTTATTTTTATTTTTATCTGAATCGTGGGGGTTTTTCCGGATTATTATTATTTTGTGGATTACTCGATTTAATTTCGTTTGATAAGTTTTCTTTTGGGTCTACACGTTCCGGTTCGATAAGGATGTTATTCGCGTCGAACGGTTCGGTTTCGATTATTTCGTTTATTCCCTTCCCGTTTTCGTCTACGATTTGGCGGCTTACGTGGTCATAACGGATACCCATGGCCGCTAGTTCATCGGGTATGAGAACTCTTCCGAAGATTGGAGTTCGGGGTTCTGGACCGTCTCTTAAATATCCTGTGAATCGGGATTTAATTAGGTTTTGTGGTGTTAGAGAATTTTTATTTAGTTGGTTTTCCTTTTTATCATGTGTGTTGACGACGTTTCTTGTGTTAGCAAATTCTGCTGAGGTTGCAGGCTCTGGCTCTACGATGACGGGGTGTTCTGTTTCGCTGGGATCTTCGCTTCTTCCCGTATCTTCTGGGCTGATGTCGCTGCTTGATCCTTCTTCGGGGTCATCGCTGTTGTCTCTAAGAAACTCGTCGAGACTAAATTTAGGTGTTGTGTCATCTAAGGAATCTTCTTCCTGAGTTTTTCGTCTTTGTTTTTGAGGGATAGTTGTTTCTTTATTTCCTTTGGTTTTATCTTCAATTTCAGCTTCATCGTCCCCCTCTTGGCCCGTATCTGTTTTGTTAATCGTGGAGGGTCCAGGAGTTGATGCTGGCAAGAAGACTTCTTCGTCCCCCTGTTCTTCGATTCCGGTTTTCTGCGACTCGGGATCTTCTATGGTTAAATCAAGGTTGCTATTTTCAAGGTAATTTATTTTGGGTGGGGCTCGTGTTTTTCCTATTTCTCTTTTTCTGAGACGAGAGGCGATTGTTTCTCTGATTTCGAGGGCGCTGCTGATTCTTGGTCTATTTTTGGATCCGAGAGGGCGACCAGGGCGTTTGACCGATTGAACCGCTTCTTCGTCTGAGAGTATTTTATGAGGTTTTTGTGTTTTAGTACTATCCGTGATGGGTAGCGCAAAAATATTATTTTCGGTAATATTATTATTCGATACGTTTTCCAAGGGGTCGGGACGACCTTCGGGGTTGTATGAGAGTCCTTCAGCGTATTGTTCGGTGATTTTGTGACGGACTACGACATTAAATTTATATCTACTCAATTTAGACCGCCATTTTGCTTACCTTTCGGTGATAGTCGTGCTGTCCCTTAGCCAGGTGACACAAGGGCTACTGGTTATTAAAGTGAAATGTTTTTGGAGATACGGTCGGAATTGTTGAATAGCGTAAACTACTGCAAGGCATTGTTTTTCAATGTCAGTGTATCGAGTTTCGGTGTCGTAAAAGGCACGTGAGACACATGACACTATTTTCTCTCCGTCTCCTTCTAAGTCATCGTCCCCCTCTGTTGTCTGCTGACTGAGGATTCCGGATATCCTGAGTCTGACGCGCTGACAGCTAGGATGAAGGGTTTATTAAAATCTGGGTATTTAAGAAATGAGTCTTCGCAGAGGGCATTTTTGATATCGTCGAATGCCCTTTGCGCTTCTTCTGTCCATATGAAGGGCTTAGTTTTTCGTGTAAGGTCTGTTATGGGTTTGGCCCTTTCAGCGAAATTTTGGATAAATCTTCGATAGTAATTAGCAAGTCCCATAAATTTCCTAGCTTCCGTATGATTTCTAGGTCTCGAGGCATTTTTAAGTGACGAAATCTTTTTCGGGTCTGGTTTTACACCTTCTTTCGTTATTACGTGACCTAAATAATCTACTTCAGGACAGAGAAATTTACATTTTTCAGGTTGGAGGGTGAGACCAGCTTCTCTCAGTCTATTGAATAGTCTTTAAACTCTCACCCATGTTCTTGTAGGGTTTTACCATAGCTGACTAAATCATCGATATAAATAAATAATTCTGTCCCTTTTAATCCGCTTAAGGTGGAATCCATCATTCGTTGGAAGATAGATGGAGCGCATTCTAGGCCAAAAGGCATGCAACAATATTCCCAGTGCCCATCTGGGGTAGAAAATGCCGTTTTTGGTGCGTCTGCGGGGTGCATTGGGATCTGGTGGAAACCCATGGCGAGATCAAAGACGCTGAAGAAATTAGCGTCGCCTAATTGGTCTAAAATATCGATAATTAGGGGTAAAGGATAGGCATCCCCTCGAGTGATTTTATTTAGTTGCCTAAAGTCGATAACCATTCTATATTTTTTTATAGAAGGGTCATTAGATTTTTTTGGTACAATCCACAAAGGTGAATTGTACGGAGTTAGATTTCCTAATTATCCCTTGTTTTTCGAGATTTTCGACCTGCCTGGCGATTTCTTCCCGATGTTCTGAGGGAAATCGATATTGTTTTATTCTCACCGGTTCGTTGGTGGTGGTTTCTATCCGGCAGGTGAAATTTTTAGAACGGCCTAGCTTATCTCCGGGGAGGTGAAAGACGTCGTGATTGTTATTAATAAGAGTATAAACTTGTTCTTTTTCCTCCTCATTGAGGTGATCTACTGGTATTTTCTGGAGTAGAATCTTTATACGTTCTTGTTTATTTATTATACGGTTGGAGTTTTCTATAGAAGGGGCGTCGGATTCGTCCCCTTCTGAGCTAGGATTATCAAATTCGAAATCCTCGAGTGTTTGAGGTCCTATGTCTATGTCTACCGGGTTTGAATTTAGGTTAATAATCATGCACATGGCGTACCCGTCGTCTACCTTGACAACTGCTTCTCCTCCGAGTACCCCTTTCGGAAGGTTCATTCGGGGGAGGTATCTCTCTCCTTTTTCGAAACTTTGGATTGGTACTGCTACTGATACTCTCATCCGAGGTGGCAAAGTGTAGCTGGAAGAAGGCTTTGTTTCAAGGCTAAAAGGTGTTGGTTTACAAGGGCAGGACAATAAAACTAGGGTTTGGTTATTATAAGAGATTTCAGCTTTTTCGGCTTCGAAAAAGTTGTTTCCTAAGATTCCCACTCCAGGGAATGGTAAATCTTCTAGGCAAACTTGGAATTCTATTTCAATATTGAGGATTTTTAATGTGGTCGCTCCTAAGGTTTCGAAAGTACTATCACTGAGTCCTCAAAATCTCCTAGCTTTTCCGGTGTCGATAATTACTTCGGGTTTTAAAGCGGATGCATTGATGAGGCATACATCCCCCCGGTATCGATGAGGAAGCGCTGAAAATTGCCTAGGAGTGAGTTACACGATACGTATATTTTTGGCCCAGTTCCTAGAGCGAGGACCTTTTTCTCTGGGAACTTTCTTGGGTTAATTATTGGGATTGGATGTATTGGTTTATTTTTCATTACTAAGGTGTTCCAGTAAAACGAGATGGTTACGCGTTCCTGAATAAAGAATTCATTTCCGAGAATGGCCTTATAACCTCCGGGTGGTTCCGGTACGAGATGGAAAGTAATTTTGACTCCGAATATTTTAGATTTATGGAACCGGTTATGGGCATTGAGCTAGTAGCGATGCCTCCTACTACTCCTGTATTTTCAATGTTACAGAGGACTTCGTCGCATAGTTCTTCGATGCAGAGTAAGTTGAGGTCGGAGCCGGTGTCCAGGAGTGCGTTTACCCCTCCGTTACGAAGTGCTGGGCTTCGTATATGGACCGTGGGGCCTTTTCCGGTTGTTAGACATTTTGGTTCGTCCTTCCCTGGGCTCGTAATTCTCCTGCCGTCATCAATGGCGGGTTCAGCTGAACTGATAGCGGTATTCCGTTGTTCTGATCGGGTTCTCGTTCCGATCTCGGGAGGGTCATCATTTCGTTCGGAGTCGGTTGGTGTTCTAGGTCTTGCCTCTGGGTGTTTTGGAGGATTGATCGGGGGTATTGATTTTGGAAACGCCGATATGGGCCCCTTTGGTAATTGTTGGGGTTCCTCGATGGTATGGTCGGAGACGGGACGGGCATACTCGTCATTGCCTCCTGTTGACGAGCGCCCACCCCGTTTAAAGGATTGTAGGCGTCTCGACGTTCTCCCTTTGGGCAAAATGGACAATTACAGACTACTGAAGGGTCCATTATGTGCCGTAATCTAGCTTTGTCGGAATCTTCGTCGTCTTCGAAGCGAACCGCTCTCCTAGTGGGACCGTTTACTCCGGAATGATAACGATTTTGATTAAAATTTTGAAACGTTCGTGGTCGATAATAATTTTCATTTCTAGGTGGATATTGGGGAGTTCGTTCGGTTCCGAACGCGAAAGTGGAACTTGAAATCTGTTGTTCCTTCTGATAATTCGGACCGTAGTAATTTTCTTCGTAAGTGTCCGGATATGGGTCTTCGTAATAGTCAGTCGGATGTATTGGTCCATGAGCGTTTGTCTCTTGGGCCTGTCTGTATTCTTGGTATGATAAGTGCGAGGCAATTCGCGATAATTACCTCGGTCATCGTAGTCATCTCGGCGTAATAATGATCTCGGTTACCGTCTTGTCCAGTTCGTCTATGGTATTCCACCGAGGGTGGTAAAGATTCACCTGGTATAAGTCCGTCGTCTCTTATTGCACGTCTACGGTCTGGTCTTCTGTAGGCGTCATTTTCAATGGCCTTGTACATGTCGTCTAAGGTTTCGGCTCTTCTTATTTTGCATAGGCATCGTAAAAAGTCGGGTAAGTATTCATATAAAGTAGTGGCCGCTGTTTTTTCAAAAGTTCGTTTTACTACGGCCCTATCATCCGCGGGAGCATTAAGTTCGATACGCCTGACCATTTCGCTTAACCGATAATAGAAATCTTCAATATTCTCGGATTCTTTCGGTGCCGCAGCAGCTAGATTTTTCTGCCACGTGATATAGGGATCACCTCTTTTTAATTTTCGCCCTAAAACTAATAAAATATCCTCTACGGAAGCTAGTTCTACATGTTCGATTAATCTTTTGGCTCGTCCGTATAATTTTTGGGCTATACGGCACGCGAAAAAGCCTTGGTTATCAGCTGGAATGCTGGGTAACCAGTTTCTTACTATTCCGTCGAATAATTCAAAGTCTTTTACTGCGTTTGGACCTTCTCCGTTAAAATACGGGAGCGCGTCGTGTAATTCTTTCGCAAGGGTCTGAATTTGAGTGTTGAGATTCTCCTCGTTTATAGAGGTATCAACGCGGAAGGTTCTTCTTTCCATGGCTCCAAACGGGAAATCGTTAGAGCAAGGCACGAAAAACGTTCCGGACTCGTCCTCGAACAGTTCTACGATTATTGTATGGTTAAATCGGCCTAAATTTGACTATTCCGTATAAGGTATGTATTGAAGGAAGGGTAACAAGGGAGCTTTTGTTCAAGGAACTCAAAAAGCGGAAGAGAAAAATTTCGTTTTTATTTGATTTTAATCGCGATGTATTTTTATTTGGTCACTAGGTAAGTAGGCCAACAGCTGTAGAGTACAATAAAACGAGAGAAAGATTAGTTATCGCGGGTGTATTGTGTTACGGAATGGGCGCGTACGGTAGTGTAATTCACGGTTGAAATAAGAGACGATTTAAATGCCTTTAATCAAACAATAAAAATTTTAACCGATTAATAATAATAAAAAAAATCTTTCTTTTATTATTAAATTTTATCGTGAATCACGTGTTCAACTGACTACTCAAGGTTAGATACAATTTTTGCTTAGTTAGCAGAGAGTAATTTAAGAAAGTCAAGAAAGAGTTTAATGGGAATTAAAAGTAGCTGAATAATTTTCGAAAGAAAAAAATTTTTTTTTTTTTTTTTTTTTTTATAAGGGTTTCCTTGAACTTTTATTTTGATGTAATTCAGGAAGGTATTAAAGGTAGAAGGGATAAGGTTTAGATTTTTATTCTCTTTTTCAGGTAAATCTATTTGCAATGGGGGTTTAGAGTCGGTCGGATGGGTTTAAATGAGCCTTAGTAGGGGTTTGGGTTTGTCGAATTTTCAGAATTCTTTCGTAAAGTTCCGGGATTGCTTTGACGTTTTCCAGGACTTTCGGACCGCTAGCCTTATTGTCGACTACTTTATCCGCGGGTTCTGTATCTTCCTCCCAATATCTAGTTTGATAAGGGGGCGGTGGTATACTCTGCCGTTATGAAATCTGAATGTATCTTTTTCAGATGGTATCGATAGCCCGACCGTCTACTTTTTCCCATCGACCTTCTAGAATCTCGAGGAAAAATTTATCTCGGTTTTAACTCAGAATAGTAGGCTTATTTGGAAACTATGAATCGCGATACTATAATTTGGTCGTTCGACTATAGGGGATTACAGTTTTCTTATAATTAATGTGAGTTAGTAGTACAAGTATATAAATATTAAAATTATTTTATACCCCTGTGAATGTGTGGTCGAGAGCAGGTGCTAGATTCAAAGCACCCTTCCCAAGAGTTTGTGACAGCTTCTTTCGTAAAAGAAAGTGCTAATTAAAGCCCCTTTCCAGAACTAGGAAACTTCTGTGAGAGTTTTGTCAGAGGAGGTGCTAGATTCACAGCAAACTTCTCGTAAAATGTAGTGTAAATGTAAGGGACAAAAAAAAATTTTTCAAAATTTCGTAATCTTTAAAATTTAATATTAATATTGCTTAGTTAGCAAAAAAAATTTTTTTTTTTTTTTTTTTCGATACCGAATTAAAATGAATTTTGCTGACAGGAGTTGAGATTGCAAATTCCGTTTGGTGTTGAGCAACTCGGATATAGACGCGTCAGCGAATTCTTTTTGCGATATTTGGTTGTTTAAAGAGTGTACGCTAAGGTCAAAAACCGATTGCGAAACAATATTATTGGAGTTCTATAACCTTTGGAAAAAGAATTCCGGGCAAGGGAAATTTTGCAAATTTTGCAAAAATATAAAATTTAAAATATGTCGAAATATAAGAGAAAAATTTTGTAAGACTCGAAATTCTTTCTGCAATAAAATTGAAAATATGTCAAGTTTGAGCAAAATTTTAGTTTGAATGTACACAGTGAATTTACTTTACTTGATTTAAAAAGAATGAATAACGAACAAAAAAATTGTTAGAAGTTTTTTTTTTTTTTTTCAAAGGGAAGTTAAATAATTTCGTATTCGAAATCTCAGCGCTGCCACCAGTGTTCTTTATGTTATGTCCAAGGGCGTTTTTAGAGCGGTAGCGTAAACGGTGGAGGTTTGGACTAACAGTTTAAAGAATACGCAACGGAGGTTTTAATTCCGTTGTTTTAATTATTTATGTGGGACGTTTTCGAGATACGAACTTACCACGCCTTCATTTGAGACTGACGGATTTTTATGAGAGTAGATGTACTTACTGTTACAGGAACTTTATTGATGGTCAGATCCGTGATTTCAGGGCAGCTGTTAGCGCCTGTTCCTTGATTGGGCCCTTTGGTTGGTTCTCGCAGCGGATGGAGTAGGATGGATTTGGGCTGCTTATTCTAAGGGCTTCTTATCTTATGAAATTAACGAACTCGAATGGAATTTCACTTTCTTTTTAAGATATATTTTAATAAACACCTAAACTTTTACAGAAATTTGTTTTTAATCGAAATTATATTAATGAATTTTATCTGTTTGAGCTAACGTCCTCCAGTCCCCCGTAGGGTAATGTGCGCAAATTTAGCTTTAAAAGATATTATACTTATTGACCAAACTCTCGTCTAAGTGCAGAGCAAATTAGGACTTTGAGAATCCCGACTCGTAGATAATTAAAACTAATACGTGGCCTGCCGGTTGAACCGAGTCTGAACTCGTCTTAAGTGCAGCGCAAATTAAGATAAGGGACTTATACAAGGCACGGGCCCGTCAGTTAAACGCGGAAGTCAAATTAACTGAGAAAAGACGAGGCGTTGGCTGTTGATCGCCTTTTTAAATACTCGCGGTGCTGAGATTGCAGAAGTCCCCGCTAGTCAACCAGCAGTCGCGTAGCTCATATTGTATTGTGGCTTTCGTGCATGGAGAAGTCTTCCATCTGCGCGGGTGATTTAAATTTAAAGAAAAATTTTGGGGTGGCCATAACAGTGGTTTGAAAATTCAAAAAATAGTGTTCTATGAAACTTCTATCAGACTTTTGAGCTCAAAGAGCGCAAAAACGCAGAAAAGGTATCTTTTTGAACTCGGAGAGCTCAAAAGAACACACTGGTTGTATTTTCGACCTTAAAGAGCTCAAAAACAACGGCCATGTATTAACGGAATTAGCGGGAAGTTGCAGAGATGGCCTTTAGGCTCAACCGTTTTCCTAATTTTTTTTTTATATAATTCGAATTATTATAGTTGGTAATAACAGTTGAGTGTGAACTTGGCTCGATAGCTTACAGCGAAACTGTTTTTATTGGGACGACGTTTATTGGACTGATTTAAATTGGAAAAGTAACCGATAGGACATATCCCAATTACCCAGATCCCTATTACCCGAATTACTAATTACTCATAATCCCGATGACCCAAATTTTCAATTACCTAAAATTCCGATCACCAGTAATTGCATTTACCCATACTACCAAATACCCAAATTTTCAATAATCCAAAAGTTCGATAGCTTAAGTTTTCATTAACCAGAAACATTGATGACAAGACATTCCGATTGGACAGATTTCATAAGCTCAAAGTCGATTTCTTTGTTATCGACAGATGAAACTTATTGTAAAAAGTACATTCAGTTATTATACAGATGGTCAAAAACTATTATAAAATGAAATATCATATAAACATGTTTAGAAAAATTTAAACGTGTTTTTTTAATACATTTATTCAAATTAAATTATGAATCATAACTATTTTTAATAATAATGAAGTTTATTAATATTATTTTCAATTTATTATAATTTTGACAGCGTTAACAAAAGTTATATTTAAGTACAACTGATCGATATTTATCTTGTTATATTAACGAATAACTTTTTAAAAAAAATACAATTTTATTATTATTATTAATATTTAACTTTTATAATTATTGATTTATTTTTATTTTTTATTTTCATGTATAGAAAAGCAATTAAGCTATTAATTAATTAATTAGAAAATTAGAGATATGTTTAGTAAAATAAATAGATAAACAATTAGCAATCGAAGCAAAAAAATTTGTATTCACTTCTAACAATTTTAAACGTTTGAATAAACTATTAGTAACACCAATACTTATTAGTAACTTACTTAACTTAAAATTTAATTAATTTTATTGATGAAAATAAAATAACTGAATAAAAAACAAAAAAAATATTAAACTTTTTCTAGAGTATGCTCTAAAGTCCATTTTTTTTGAAGAATTAATTCATCTTTTAATGTTATTTCAACATGTAGTGATTATTGTTTATTAACTGTGAATATTTAATTTTATCATTTTATAATTCGCTTACTTTTTTTTACTTAATGTTTTTTAAGTCGATTTTAAAGCCTACACGTACGCACGAACTGTTTATTATTTTATTACTTTATAAATAATAATCATAATCGCACTAATTGTTACATTTAAATTCATATTGATGTTTATTAAATATCTTAGTTATTTAAATCGTTAATATTTTATCGATAAATAATAAATGTGAATGATAAAGTGCATAAACATGAAACAAAAAAATTCTTTTTAACAAGTATAAACACAGTAGATGCCACTTTACCACACGCGACACTTTTAATTACATTTTATTTACTGGTTTATTTTTATTATTATTATTATTTCTACTAATATTATTTTTATTATTATTATTATTTATTAAAATGCCGAATGGTAGTAATCGTAAGTGGGCAAGTAAGTCTGGAGCCTATCCTAGCTCGTCATTTTAATGAGCTGTTGTCGGTCGCATTGCCATATTTCTAAACATATATTTCATTTAAGGCATAAATTTAATTATACTTGGCACATGGATCAATGGCAATTCATCAGTCAGTGATGAACATTTACCAGCTTTTATCACAATTATTAATTAATAACGGCGTTTGATTGAGGTACAATAGCAGTCTGGGAAGCTGGTTGTCCACCAACTAATTCAGTCCATCCATTAACAGTCGCTAATGGACCGAGCATATTTAGAGCATTATTATTAACAGCAGTAGTAGATCGCGCACTTGCAGACTGCGAGTTTGAAGATACATGAGCTGGATGGGTTGTAACAGCAGTCCTTGATGGCTGATCAACTGGCTGTAACGTAGTTGCATTAGCATGACTATTAACAATAACAATAATAATGATAATAATATTTTTTCTTAAACCTTTTTTTTTCCTTCTTTGTAACTTTTTTTTTCGCCGTTGTCTTCTTCTTCTTCTTGGTTTCTCTTAGCCACTTATCACTGGGTAATCTTTTTTTTTTTATTATCTTAAATACGTTTGACAAATGATTATAAAATAAATTGCTTTTTAATGCTGATTTCAATTGTTCTGGCTGGTTTTTTTTTTCGAAAATAACCTATTTATTATTTATCATAATTTGTTGAAAATTATTGTTGTCAAATAACTGTTGTTTATTTTCACTAATACTAACGATTTTATTTAGTGAGTTGAAAGTAGTTGTTCTAAGTGGGTGAGATTGTGCCGTAACGTTTGTAACTGGTGTTGCCGAAGAAGATACGGTAAGTAGTGTGTCGATTTGAGGATTAATTTTTGTAGACGATGAGGTCACTCTTGAAGTGGTAGGTGAGTTATTGAGATGCTCATCAGGTACATTTAGTGAACCAAAAGTTACGGTACTTGGTAGTGTAGAAGTGGTGAGTGTACAATTATTTGTTTTTGGTACTTTTTCCGTTTTTATAATCTGTAATCTTCGATTGAGGAATGGATTACATGATTTTGAAGGTATCAACTGCTCTACTTCATTAAGTAGATTGATATTATTTATATTTTCATTTTGATCAGTTTGATAAATGTCCAACTCCGCAGCTACCGAACAATCATAATCTATGTCATCTGCATTATTCCCAATTATTTGCTTTAACGTATGTTGTAGCTCAAGTAATGACCTTGGAATCATTTTCATGAAATTGTTGACATTGAATCTACCTTTCTCTTGTTTAATTTCATATCTTAAATTATTAATATAATAACGCCGATCGATAACATGTTTTGGAGTGCGTCTTTTCGGTTTTTTAGCATTCGTAAGCAGCCTGCTGTAATTTATTCCTTCATCTTTTAGTACTTTATCAACACCATCTGAAAATATAAATATAGAAAATTATTGAACAAATATCGCCATATTTTTATAAACTACAATTATTTTTATTTAATTTAAATGAAATTGAAAAAAAAAGTATATTTATAATTATAAAAAACACTTTAAATTAAACTTTTCTTGCTTACAGTATTATCAGTTAATAGAGAGATAATTTAACAATTGACAAAAAATTTTATATTTTTAATCTATTGAATTTAATTAAATTTTTAGCAAGTCTGGCAAGGTTACTAGAAATAAGAGAAAATTTTATTATTCGACATCTTTACCTAGTAAAATTTATAGGGAAATATCTAAAATATTATAAACTTTGCGAAAATAATTTTTCAAATTTATATTTATATAAACTATATTAACGTAATATATATTTACGTTTTGATAATACTTTTTTTAATCTGGACTCGATAATTTTTCATTATTGTAAACTTTTTCAGAGCTGCTAATAAGATGATTAATTTTTTTTTTTTTAGAATTATGTTTAATGAAGAAAAAAGGATGTACGAAAATTAATTTTTCCAACTAGTTCCCAGATGCACGGGTGTTTACCGCCCAATTTTTTTTTATGATGGCGATTAAAACTTTCACTTCCATCATTGTTTAAATTTGGACAATCATGTTCACTAACATGATCTGCTGCAATTATCCACGTTTTGTGTAAATAGTCCATAAACAACAAAATATTCGGATCTCTGGCAGACAAATTATTTATTTCGATCTCAGCTTTGAGAATTTCTTCTGCTTCAGGAAATTTATCGGCAGGCAGTAAAGGAATAGTAAGTACCATGGATAAGATTTGATCGGGTATGTTTAATCTAAGTTTAGTCCATCGTTTGATAATAGCCTTTAAATAAATAACAATTAATTAGCTTTTTAATAAAAATATTATTAGAATTTTATTAGGAATAAAAAGAAAAAAACTCACTTGACAAAAGTGAAAAAAACAACCATGGACTTTGGCCAACGGGAAACATTCCCTCAGTGCTTTTACAGTAGCTTTTTCGAAATCACTAATAATAATTAATTTATCATTAGTTCCAATAGACTTTGCATGGATTTTTAACCATTTAAAAACTTCTTTATACATTTCAGTTGTTCTATTCTCCATAAAAGCGATTACTGTTCCAACATACTGCAAAGAAAAAAAAGTTAATTAAAGACAAAATATTTAATTTATTTAAAATTTTCTTCTAATTTTTATATATTTTTCCACAAAAAATTTAATTTTTTATCAACAATGACAAAATAAATTTGAATTTATAAAAAAAAAAAAATGAAAGCAAAAAGCATTTAATTTCGAGTTTTTTAAAACGAAAAATTATTATTTTTTATTATTATTTACCGTATCTCTGCATTTTATGAGAATTGTGTAGATCTGATGAATTTTTGGGCGTCGTGAAGTATTCTATGAATTTTGAAGTATAAATAAATATTTGTTTTAATTTTTTTCATTAAAAAATGTAATAAAAGTTTCGAACTTACTTCAAAGGTACCATCCATAAATATATCGTTCGATTTGTTTAAAGCTTCCAATAATTTGCTGGTAGTAAAAATTATTGCAGATTTACCTCCTACTGATACATAATCTGTAGCAATTTCATTTTCATATAAAATTTTGCCAAGTTTTGTTAAACTGTCAGGTATTTTTTCTCTATGATTTTGCCGTTCTCGGGACAATATACTCGAGCATGATTCGAAACTGTAATAAGCTGTAATCTCAGGAAATCTAAAAAAAAAATATAATTAAAATTAAAGAATGAACGATTGATATACAAATGAATAGTCACATTCATTATTTAATATAAAGACTTTGTAATATACATACGGACGAAACACATCATCGAAAATTTCTCGAAGTCCATGATTTGTCTCCCTACATCGCTTTTTCATAATTTTTAGAAGATCACACCAATCCCCACCGTAAGGTTCTTCTAAATGATCATGTATATTTTCTACAGTGCAGTCCTCATCTTCATCCAAATCCAAACATTCCTCAATATCATCAATAGAATCAAGAAAATTTAGATAAGCAGTACATCCTGATTTTCTTCTTGAGCACCGAAATATATGTGTACTGCTTGAATCACGACTGTATTTGAAGCCTTTGTGAAAAATAATTTTTGAGCCAGCTCTCTTACCAGGTATCACCTTCATAATAAATTTTATTTTATTATACAATGTCACAATACTTAAAATTATATTTTATTTCATCGATGAAATGATAAATGAAATAAATTTTTTGGTTGTATATATATTATTTATAAAAAAGTTGAAATGGTTGTCATAGAAATTTTAATATTCATTTGTTAATATTCTTTAAAAATTTAAAATCTTTACGAATGAATTCATTTAATTGTATGAAATATAGATTATTAGAAAAGTTGAAAATTTTTAATTTATTAAAAAAATTATAATAAAATCACCAAAATAAATATCAAAAATTAATATTACTTACGACATATAACGAGTATAAAAAGGTTATGCTCATATATAATAAAGATATATAAGTATAAAAACACTGTTTTCCTCTAAATAAAAATACAAGAAAGTCTTGAAGTTAGTCATAGGTCGAAACTCGCAAAAACCGGGCCACGACTCATTGTTAGTAGTGTAACTAGGAATTCAAATTGCGCGCATACGCGCGCGCTTCAATCCTAACCAATAAGGAATCAGTAACCATTCTTTCGAGATTTTCGATACTAAACTAACTTCAGTTCAATCATCAATTTTTATATTATAGGATATTGTGATTGTGACATCTAGTAAACATTAGATGAGGTTATAAATTTATTTAATATAATAAAAAAAATAATTCACTCTATCTATTAAATTAAAATTAGGATCGATGTAAGTTTTTTAAAAAATGTAAATGTTGATAATAATAATAATTCACCACAAAATTCATCATTTAAAAGTCACTCCAAATTTACGAATTTTTTTTTTCAAATGTAATATACTTTCCTATTATTAAAATTTTATTTTTTAAATTAGTCTATAAAATAGTTAATAATTAAATATTATTTTTTAAACCTCATCCAAAAGTAACTAATGATAAAAAAATATCAAAAAATGAATCTAAAATTTTTTCTTAATAATTAAACACTTGCTGGAGGTCACTAGAATTCAATATTAAAATATAAAAAAATAATTAATCCAAACTATTTCAAACAGGCCATCTTCGACCAACGACTCGCCGAGAGTCACCCAGGAACATTTTACAAGCAGTTCTTCGCGAGTCGGCTCATCGCCGAGTCACAGTGACCCAACCGGCAGCTCACTAGCCGCACAATGTCCAGACAACCATATCGCGAGTCCTGTCCACCCAGGTGATAACCTCCCCGATGATCGTCAGCCCCGAGATATTGACATCCAGCCTTGGTCAATTGTCGAGCGACTGTACACGCTGAAGGCCAAGAGCCAGTCGACCCTCCGGCAAAGGGACTCTCCTCGGAACAAGCTGACAGAGAGAAGCACTTAAAATTGGAAGAAGTGCATTTATCAGCGCCACTTGTAGCAAACTTAGTCGCTTCTCTGCCTAGCGACCGCCCACACTCCTGTCCGACTGTCAAAGGGAGTCTCTACGGCGGAAAAGTCGACCTGAATAACAAAGAAAACGATAACAAGAACGAGAACGAAGAATGGTGCAAGATAGTCTCCAGACCCGGTCGTAGGAGTCTCGACTCCCTGCAGGCTGATCTTACGAACATCTGTCGGCTCTCAACTCCCGTTCGCAATGAAGATAGTTTTAACCAAAAGACTGACAAGGACTTCAAACTGCCCTCCGCTGAAAACACTCTGAAAACACCTTGCCAAAGATACTCTGATAATTTGATAGTTGTAAATTGATGAATAATTAACGGGTGAGAGCTGATTTTCGAAACGTAAAAGATTAATTATTAATTTACAGTATGGGCAGAAGCTGGATTGTTCCCTGTTGAAGATTTACTCAATTTACATAAAATCGACAGCGACTTTAGAGGGACATCCAACTCCAAGATTGAATTTCGTTGATGTGGATACTCGATCCCTGGGTCAAGGTCTTTTAGTTGCTGTTGATATGGCTTATGTCGGAAAAAATTATGAAAAGGCCAATTATCGGTAAGCATTTTCATTGCTTGCACTATAAAATAAATTTTTTTTTATTGAATATTATACTAATAAATCAGTAAATAATTCATTTCAGTGTATACTGTTTAATTGGTGATGAAGAATCAGCAGAAGATTCAATTTCGGAAGCGCTACACTTTGCCTCTTACTACAAACTTGATAAACTTTGTGCCACTTTTGACATCAATCGTCTCGATCAAAGTAAACCAACTTCTTTACAACATAACATGGAAGTATACCGAAAGTGCTTGGAGGCATTTGGATTTCATGCTTTAGTTGTCGATGGTCATGACGTTGAAGAATTGTTGAAGGTATGCATAAATTTACTTAGTTGCATTCATTAGTTATTAGTCATTAGTCAATAAAAATTGTTAAACATTATTCCTACGATCGGTGATTTTACTTATTAAAGAGATTGTTTTTTATTGTAAGAGCGATCCGAATTATTTTTTCGGTTACCGAAAAAAGTTCCACTGAGTAAAAAATAACATTTTTACTTAATCTTAACTAAAATTGTCAATTAAATCAAAATCTTTAACTATTGGATATATTCACCCGAGGATGGTATGAGTGCTCATACCGACAATAGTGTGGTGAAAATAGTTAATAAATGAAAATTAAATTTAATGAAAATTAAATTAGTCTACCATCAATTGGATCGAGAAAATTGGCTTACAATAAAAAACAATCTCTTTAATAAGTCAATAAAAATGTTATTTACGTCATATATAACGTAAATTTCAAAAGTTAATATTAAATATTCATTCATCAGGCATTTCACGAAGCACAAATTACTAAAGACTGTCCTACAGCTATCCTCGCAAAAACATTCAAAAGCAAGAATTTCCAAAATATTGAAGATTTCGATAACTGGTATGGTAAAGCTCTTGGCAATAAAGTTGAAGAAGTCATCGCGCATTTGAAATCATTAATAAAAGATGCCGGTTCTTTGACATTACATTCGCAAAAACCTTTGGTTGATAATGTTCCTGTGGTAGATATTACCAACATTGAAGTTGACAGCCTAACTAATTACTAAAAAACTGATAAAGTTGCCACCCGTTTGGCTTATGAAACTGTCTTCTCTAGAATAGCCAAGAATAACGAACGTGTTATTGCACTGGATGGTGACACTAAAAATTCTACCTTCGCTGAGAAGATAAAAACTGTTAACCCAAAACGTTCTGTTAAGTGTTTCATTGCTGAACAGAATGCTGTTCGTGTTGCTATTGGAGCTGCATTGAGATATCGTACTGTAGCTTTTGTATCAGTCTTTGCAACATCTTTCACTCGTACTTTTGATCAGTTGTGTTCCACTGTTTTTATGTACTTATTATTATAAATTGGAATTTATCTTCACTTGGATTAGTAATGAATGATATAAAATAATGACAAGGTAATTAATATAAATCTATCAACAAGAAATAAAAATAGTAGCAAATATTTAATGAAATATAAAAAATTTCGCTTTATTCAGGTTGTATCATCATCCTAAATACAACAATATTCTGTTTAGTATTCCAAAGTATTCAACAACAGTATATGAACACTCTTTTCTAATCTCATCAATACGTCTTTGGCGTGAAATACCACTTGATGTCATAAATGCACTTAGCATTGAGGCATTTAAATCTAGAGTGTTTGATTTCTTCTACGATCTTGAGCTCAAGGAGACCTAAGAACCTAAGAATCTAAGAACCATTGACTACAAATAGTCTACTCAATCTATAGTTAATGCTGAGATATATATACAAAATTCATCACTCTAATTAATGAGTGTTTTACATGTTTCTTATCATATTTTTATATCATCTTCTTTATACCTTTATATCATTTTCTATCTTTTATTATTATATCTTATATTTATACTATCACTTATTAACTATAATGCAGAATATTGATATCGATATTAATATTAGACAATGTTTATAGATTTACAAATATTTATAGATTTACAAATACTTATGTTACTCTATGTACTAATCTTGCCATTCGGCTTTCGCCTTGGCATTTAAATTAATAAATAAATAAATAAATAAATAGTAGCATTACGGCTTATATTTCAAGATATACAGTACGAGATTTATTCTAATAATTACCGTATTTTTACCTGAAAAATAAAGATATACGAAGAGCTGCTGACGAGTATGTTCATCTGATACTGCAGACCTGATCTATTTAATTATTACAAAAGCATATGAAAATATTACAAGATGCTGTTGCTAAAGAAATTAGTGATCCTGATAGTTAAGCTGGGTTTAATGCAAGAAACAGCGTTATTACATTTTTTAATTGGTAACTTTATTAAATTTATTGTATACTTAAAATTAATTTAAAAAATATTTTATTTTTTAATTTTCTCTGAGCATTCTGAGCCTTTGGAAATTATGTTCCTGATCATGGCAGAAAAACTATTTAATACAATGGATGCATCTCACCAATGCAATTTATTATCTCTAAGAAAGATCAACGCGACTAACGATGAGTACAGCAGGTACAATTATTAAATTTATTTTTAAAAATTTGTTATAGTTATAATTTAGATAAAAATTTGTACTCTTCATTGTCACATGATGACATACATTATTAGCTAAAATCTTCAATATTTCACTGTTATTCTTAATTTAATTTTAAGCATTAAAAATATAAGTTTTTATTCGTGTACGTAGTAAGTGCGTATAACGTTATTACTGAAATTAATTAATAGCATTTAAATTTGCGCGCACTATCATTGTCGGTTTATGATTGTGCGCATGTCTGATAGTGTATCGCCACGCAACAATAAATTTGACATGTCATTTGTTTAAATAATTTTTTTTTCTTATTAACTATTCATTTTTTTTTTAAGCGTCTCAGTATCAGTATAACTACAGTCCTACACCGAAAAACAACAAATTAAAGATGTACTACGATTGCGAGGGTTCATGGGCGCATGATTTAAAGCGATGTAAGTAACTTGAAATTTTTTATTATATAAATATTAGATAAATATTTACAAGTTGGGTCAACCATAATCATTTTAATTTTTTTTAACGAAATATCTATTTGATTTTATTGAAATATTTTTTTTTTTGAAAAATACATTAAAAAAATGAACAATTAAAAAAAAAAGTTAATTATCAGAATTTTAACAAATTTTCAAAAAAATTTATAAATTTTTAAGAAAATTGTGATGTTTAACTTTTTTTTTTAAATTGTTCGTTTTTTATGTAATTAAAAAAAAATATATATGTCAAAAACATTAAAAAAAAAAATGAAGTCGAAATTTTATCCAAAAACATGAGAGCCAAAATTTTTTACAACTTTTAAAGGCAAAAAAGCTATCGAAATCTTTATTTTTTCCTTTCAAGACATTTTTTATAATTGCGCCGTTAAAACAAGCAGAATAGAAAAATAAATAAAAATCTTGACCCCACTTAAATTACTTAAATAATTACCAAATATTAAAATGTTAATCTTAGTTATTAATTAATTATAATTTTTATTTTTGCAGGGACTTGGGCCGAGGACTACATCCTCGTTCGTCTGCGTCTGAACAGGTACGATCGAACATTTGTCTTTGCGGACTTGTATGAAGACCACCAAAATATTTGGAAGTAAGTTTTTTCATTGATCTTAAATAACAATTTCCTAATACTAATAAAACATTTTATTTGGTAATTATTAATAAAACAAATTTTTTCTTTTTATTGCAGCGCCATTGCCCAAGATCCAATTTTAAAGAGACGGCAAAAGACTGCGCAAAAAATCGAAGAACGTTTTTTGGAGCTGCTCGATGAATCTTTAGTAAATTAAATAAAAAAAAAAAAGTTTTTGAATTGAGTAAAAATCTTAATAAAATTTCATTTTTTATATTTGCAGGCTTATTATAATTTAACCGATGTTCAACAGGCATTGAAGAAATAGCCTGCCCACTACAGCCACTTTAAATTTTTTATCATGATGTGTCAATCAAGAATTGCAGGACAAATTTAATTGACCAAGCAAGACTATTTTTCCTAAAATATTCCGAAGAACCTGTAAAATTTTAAACGTTTAAAATTGTTGGTGAATAAGAATTTTTTTGCTTCGATTGCTAATTGTTTATCTATTTATTCTACTAAACATACCTCTAATTTTCTAATTAATCAATAGCTTAATTGCTTTTCTATACATGAAAATAAAAAATAAAAATAAATCAATAATTATAAAAGTTAAATATTAATAATAATAATAAAATTGTATTTTTTTTAAAAAGTTATTCGTTAATATAACAAGATAAATGTCGATCAGTTAATATCAGTGTTATATCCGGCGTCGCCTCATATAACACTCAGGGTCTCTGCCTCACGACGAAAAGTGCACCGCTTGCACTTTGAAGGACAATCGCACGGACAACACCTCGATCACGCCTTGAACACACCGTGCCCACGTTCTGTCAAACTAGCAATTTTAGACCAATAACAAAATTCAATTCCCCTCCAAAAGTCGCGACCCGAGTCCTCAAAAACCCTAAGCACCACGGGACGCGCGTTCAATCTTTTATCAAAGAATACGAGGGAAGGTATCCTCGTAGAACCCGTGTGTGTCCTTGTACCGCGTTACGTACGAGGCAGTATAAAGCACTAGGTCGCTTATACAGATTTCTAAATTCATTGTTGTCCTATTTGATTCTTTAACTTATATCTTCTACGAACCGCGCCAGTGTGCTCTTCGAGCAGGATCGAGGGCCCCGTTGTCCGTAGTGATATCTTTCTCTAAATTCTAACTTTTGATCTATTAATTAATTAAAGGCGGATCTAAGTATCCGCCTGAGTCGTCACTCTGTTCACGAACTCATAATAAAACATTCTAAATCATAAAATTTAGTTATAAGTGAATAGTTATTAAGTGAAATATTGTGCATTGAGTGCGTCTCGCCCGTAGGGCTAAATATCGAATAAACAGTAAAACTCCGAATATCGTGGAATCCATCATTTCTAAGATTAGTTCCTGAACCTCTTTCATTACATCGATCTCAACCACGGGGAAGGAAGAGAAACCAGTCCAGGATCTACCGATCGGCAATTCAAAATTCCAACTAACAATAAAATTCATAAGGAACGACGGTAAGTTCAGTTTTGTTATCGACTTCTCTCTGAATTCGCCATTAGGAACCCTGGTTACCAGGAGGCGTTCGAAATCCACATAAAAAAAAAATAAGACTCTTGTAGTTACCTACAAGAGAAAATCTATCACAAAGCATGTCCGAGCCTCCTCAAGGCCCACTCTACCAATTAATTATTTAACTATAATTAATTCGGACATAACATCAGATAATAAATTAGAAATAATATTAATAAACATCATTATTATTAAAAATAGTTATGATTCATAATTTAATTTGAATAAATGTATTAAAAAAACACTTTAAAATTTTTCTAAACATGTTTATATGATATTTCATTTTATAATAGTTTTTGGCCATCTGTATAATAACTGAATGTACTTTTTACAATAAGTTTCATCTGTCGATAACAAAGAAATCGACTTTGAGCTTATGAAATCTGTCCAATCGGAATGTCTTGTCATCAATGTTTCTGGTTAATGAAAACTTAAGCTATTGAACTTTTGGATTATTGAAAATTTGGGTATTTGGTAGTATGGGTAATTGAAATTACTGGTGATTGGAATTTTAGGTAATTGAAAATTTGGGTCATCGGGATTATGAGTAATTGGTAATTCGGGTAATAGGGATCTGGGTAATTGGGATATGTCCTATCGGTTACTTTTCCAATTTAAATCAGTCCAATAAACGTCGTCCCTTTTTATTTAGGATGTATAATTCAGCGTTGTCATAATGAATATTATTCTTGCAAGAAATCGTATAAAAATATTAAATCGAGAATTGTTAAAAGAATTCTCTATTAAAATTCTAGCATTAATGATAATATTCTTATCATTAGTAATAATATTCTTCAAGAAATACTTGCAACAATTCAAATTTTAAAAGTAATACTAATCATAATCATTATTTTTGTCCCAAACCGCGCAAAAATTCGAAATATTACACTGGTGAAAAATAATTTTTATCAACATTTTAGCATTATCATTATTAATGCTGTTTATTTTAAAAATAAAAATTGAAAAAATACCGCAAATTAGGATTTTGTTTTTAACTACACGAAAATTCAAAAGAAAAAATAGGTAAGAAAAATTTTTAAAAAAATCACAGCTTTTTTAATACAAAAATTATTCTTTTAAAAAATCTCATGAAAATTAAATTTAATAAGAAGCTTACTAGTCAATAAAATAAAACTTTTAATACTATAGTTACTCTTATAATGATTTTAAAAATTGAGCACAATTATAAGCTTGAAAGTTGGTACAATACCTTTTTTTTGAATTCGATCAATTATTGAAAAAAAATATCATTACTTACATAAGATAGACTATTTTTAAATGCACCCTACAGCATAACTACTAGTCTTAATCATTATTATTGTTATTATTAATATCGTATTTTTCCAAAAAATATGTTAAAATTTGATTTGAGCTATTAATAAATCCAGAGCAAAACCGTTTCACTGAAAAAATCACGTCAAGTCCACGTTCATACAAAAATTAAAAGAAAAAACCAAAATTTTGTACGTCCCAAAAATTAATTGAAAAAAAATTCATGTACGTTGTGATTTCTTTCAATACTTGTAAAAAATTTGTTTGAGTTTATCAAAAAAATTTTATCTGATCGTACTTAGCGTGGGTCATTTAGTTTTCTAAATTCTTTTATATTTGATAACTATTTTTCTGTATACAAATAAATGAAAAAATAGGTAAAGTTCATTACAATTATGTCGTATTTCCACCAATTTGTAGAGTTGTATGAGCTGTTTTCGAATATTAGGAAAAAATTGATTAACTATAATTCTATTCTTTCAAATCCAGCAGAAATTCGGAGACAAATGAGTTAGTTAACAAAACGGTTTGCAAACTTTATCTGCAATCAGCTTAGAGAAATTTATGGTTTATTACACTGACCTTCACAATTAATTAAAATTATTTCCAGAATAACTAAAGAAAATATTGCATAATAAGTATTTCTAATAATTGAATTGTGTTTTGCATAAATTATTAGTTATTTATGTAGTAATTATATCCTTTTATTACTAATCAACATAATTTTTTCTATATAATTATTTATCTTTACTTATAAAATCTTAAATTTAATTCTTTCGAATACATATTTTAATAAAAGCTAAACTTAACTGAACATTTCTTCAATTTTATGTATTATATAAGATCGACTTAATATGATTATTTAGGTAGATACTATTTTTCTACTCTCAAAATAGCTCAGTTCCAAATAAAATAACAATTATTCTTCTTCTTCTTAATATTAATTATCATAATTGTTATTAGAATTGTTTTTGATAGAATAAGCAACATATTACATAGTAAATACTGCTAAAAATAGAAACATCACATATAGAAATTGTGAGTTATTAGAATTTGAATCATTACTTTTCGACTGTTGATCAACTTATTTTTTTTTTTTATGTATCAATCATTTATCTTAATCAATCAAATTTCTCATTTCATTCACGATCAAATGAAAACATAGTTAAAACCAAGCTTAAAAGATGTTCTTAATAAGACTAATGTTCTTGTAAATATTTGTAATTTAACAAATCAAAAAAATATAAACTTAAATAAATTTTTAAAAATAAAATTTCCTTTTCATTGAGATCAACTCTTAATAATTATTTAACGAAATATCAACTTTCGACTTTAAAGTAGTTATTTTCATATCAATAAACATTAATTCGTTTTTATAAATACTTACTAATAATTGATTGAGCATTTTAAATAACCAATCACGAACTTATGTAATAAATATACTAAAAAATGACTCGTAATATGCATAAATTGCTAATTATTTAATCATTCATTGCAACTTTCTTATGCTGATTTACATAGCTTTCGTGTTTTTGATCATTACTGTAACTCAAAAATTTTTTTAATTATTAAAACATAAATAAAAAAAAAATGAAAAAAAAAATAAAAATAAAGCTTAAGTAAGTATTTCTTGAAATCATATATGCATTTTGTTAGGTCAGCTTTAAATAATCACTTTATAATATATGAGAACTCCTATTCATAAACCGGCATGAATTTATAAGTTCAATAGTGTAGTGGATTTTTTCTCAACATTATTCTAAGAAAATTTAATGGAAATTTTTTTCAAAATAAACAAACAAAAAAATACTTGATCACCGTAACATAGATCATAAATTGTAAGCTTAACGAATTTTTTTAGAAAGTTATTCATCTAGATTTTTTGTAGATGATTTTAAGCGATCTTGTTTTCGATGTTGATTATTGACATGCGCTCGCAATTGTTTTGCAGTTCTATTTTTTAAAACTGGATTCTTATTAATAAAATCTTGACATTTGGATTCAGATGGCACCTTTTTTAATAGTTCTAGTGTGCCAAATTCATTAACGACAGCAGCGTTTTCAACATCAGTTCATTGATTTCGTATAATTTTACGTTTCTCAAGTTCTGAAAAAAAAAGTCATAGCATGAAATTTGAAGTTAAAATATCAACAATGGTTGAACTCAGGACAGTTTTTTTACCTCTTATATATATAGCTATAGAAACAATACTGTTATTTTTGCATTTCATTGAATAAATTATCGCTTAATGTATCAAACAAATAATAAGTTTTATAGTAGTATTGAATACCCTGACCTTGCCCTTACGGGTTTGGAAATGCGGTAAAGATTCGTTATTTATACGATATAAATTCTTTATTTTTACCGTAATACTTCAGTTAATTTAGCCAGTTTTTTTTGTCGAACTATTGCGAAAAAATTACGAAATAAATTCATAACATTTACGGTAATACAATAGAAAAATTACGGTGTATTGACAGCATTTGAACCATAAATGTACCGCATATTTATTGTATATCTGCGGCACTAATGCAGCAAAAAACCGGAAAAGAAGATCCCTACTTTCTATTACCGGCAAAATACCAAAAATATGCTGCTTTACTACTATTTTTCAGTAGCTTAAAATTTTTTTTATAATATTATCAATTATCATAAATAATTGTTAATAGGTTGATAAATTAATTTCTCTATTATTGTTAGAATTTTTATCACTTTTTTTAATCCAGACCGGGATTCGAACTCGGATCATTTAGTTACGCGCCGAAGGCTCTACCAGTTGAGCTATCAAAGACACTATCCGTACCTATTTACTCAGCCACCTAATAAGATTCACCCACTAATAAACACATCTGTCCATTTTACGGTGAAAGCATTATATCTTTAATTATATTAGTATAAACGCGGCAAAATTGCAGTATATCTTTGGTATTTTTACCGTAGAAATACGATTTTATTATGTTAAAATTAAATAACAATATATTTAATACATAATTTTTTACGGTGAAATTTCTAGAGTTTTACGATAATTTTATCGTATTATATCTGAACTTTGCAGCAAAAGTACGGTAAAAATGCTGCATAACTATAATAAAAAAACCAGCCAAAATGACCACAGAAATACTGTATTAGTTCAGAATTATAATGATAAATTTATGGTAAACGCATTAATACCGTAAATTTACGGTATTTTAAAAACTGCAAGGGTGTCTATACCGCAGATATTTAAAAAATTAAAATACTAGTGAAAAGAAAAAAATAAACCTACCTTCGACATTTTCGGTGCGAGAGCTAATCTTTTTTTTTCTTACTCCTTTCATCAGTACTAGTACGTTGGCGCTTGTTTAACTGGCGAGATATTTTGACAGACAACTTTTTCTCGTTACTTTGTTCTAATTCTGGCTCTGGAACACAGTTTTCACTGTCATCATCATATTCAACATCACTATCATCACTACTATTGCTATTCATACTCTTCTTCAGGGTTTTTATTCTTTCGACTAGACATCGCTGATTTCAATAACTTGCCAACAAGAGTGATTTCTGCAACTGGTACATCTACTCGGTAGATATTTTTATGGATCTCCTTATGGTGACCCATAAAATTTGCCAATCGGTCTACATCCATATCTTCTAAGCCAATCATAGCGGTACACGTAGCAACGTGCTTGCGTAGTTTTGTCGCCCTCAGTCGTTCTGGATATTGAGCACCACATTCTTCAGCATATTTCCGTAACAGAGGACAAATTCTAATGTACGGTTTTTGAAAGAGTTGGATGTTGCCCGACAAAAAACATAATTATTATTTTTTTTGACTCCAGCTTGAATACGATACTTATTAATTGATTTAATGCACTTTACGACAAAGCGGTGAAGCAACACAGGAACTGGCCGACCGCGTTTACCTCGAGTTATAATCCGAGTGAACTTTTCTGCCAATTTTTTTGATTCACTCGATAATTTCTCAAAAATGTCGGGGTTAATCTCTCTGTTTATTTTGATTGGTTTTTTCACATCATCTAGTACCATCATTTCAACATCACCTGGTCTGCGCCGGTTGAATATTTGGACGAATACTGCAGTGTAGTTAACTAAGGATTCCCAAGTTGATAAATGAAATGATTCCTTAAGATTGCTTAAGCAACTCGTGCACTTTTGTTCCAAATAATCATACAAAAGTTTGATGTCTTCTTTTTCAGGAAGCTCTTCCTCATTGTTCCTGCGTAAAGTCTGTTGGTCGTGGATAGCTTTTCTATTTATAAGTGTTGGAACTTCTTCAGTCCAAAGTTCTATAAAATTATCTACCTTTTTTTTCAGATGATCATTTTCATTTTTTATACATTCTGAACGGAATTTCAATGCAATCTTTTTGATAGATGTAGTTAGTCGTGTTGCATTTGACGGAGTTATAAACTTAGATTTTTTTTTATCCCATTTCGCAACTTTTTTCACTGCTTTGATAGCTATTTCAACATGTTTCGGTCTTAACAATGAAGAATAATCTTTGATACTACTGTCAATTTTCTTGGCAGCAAGTAAATGCTTAGCAAGATATCTTAATTCTGCTCTAATCATATCATACTCTCTTTCGTGTGAATATTTGTCACAAAGCTTATTTCCATATAAGATGAGAAGTTCATCAAACGCAATCGTTTCTTTCAAAATACCGTCTCTGAATACTGGAAAGATATCTCGACGCAGTACATCGTTAGCGCGTGAATGTATAAAATTTGCCTTGCGTCGTCCTTTTTTTAAGATTTCACGTTCACCTTTCTTGTGATTTTCATCGCATTTGATAAAATGCATCCTAATTGTAGCTTTAGAATACCAATCTTTACATTTAGCACAGCATACATAATCGCTAGCTTTCTTTTTAAATTTTTTTCCTCTCTGGCGTTGCCGAGCAGTCATGAGAATTCCGGTGTTAAATTCTTTATTTGTGTTGTGTAGATAACGTCCTTCTTTCCTAATGATACCAATTAGTTGAGCTCGTCGTTTGTGTTTCTTATCATACGACATGAATTGTTGAACTGCTGGATTATCTTTATGTTTTAATTCTAAATGACGAGCAAATTTAGTTTGTACAGAATGGCAATACGGACAAAAATAACCTTTTACTCTGGATTTTTTTTGTTTGGTTTTCGAAGTCAGAATTTTCAAATTCCTTGGATCAACAGTTGCAGGTTCATTAATTGTTGAGGCTTCTTGGCTTTCACACTCAGTTAATAAAGATTTACAATTTTTATCATTTTTAGAGGAGTTAATATTTTTACCGCTAAAGCTCGCATCTTGACTGTAATCAGGATCATTTCGGGAGTTATCTATCAAGCTATTCGCTTCAGTACTTTCTTCAAATGTTAGCTGCTCAGAAACTTGTTTACTATCAGGATTGATGGAATTTTCATGTAAAGTTTTGAAAGGTGAAGTTAAAATTTGAGAGTCATCTATATTAGGTGACATTTGAATTTTTTTAGTTTTTAAAATTTTGGCGCTACTAATCTCATCATGTGAAATACAAGAGTTAGATTGGTTAGAATTATTTAACCACTTATCTCCAATCTCATTAGTGACTGTTTCAGCAATCCTAGACATTTCACTTGTGACACTGCTTTCAAGATCACGAAAGATAAAACTTATTTTTGGGAGTTGAGGAAAGAAGATCAGAAATTACGTGATGAACATTTGTTTGCTTATTGTTGTTATCATTATTGTTAGGTACTTGTATTTCAGAAAGGTTTATATCAATTGCTGCTGTCAATTTTTTATCGACGGGTGTTGACGCTGTTGCTGAGTTTAATTTATTTCCAGTATTACTATGAGTGTAGTTACGTTTTAATATTTATTTTTTAATATTTCACATTTTCTAATAGATATTTTCGGTGATTTTAGTTTTTTTCTGAATGTATTTAATTCTTCTTGCGTTTCTAAAACAGAAAGTATTATTTTTAATATTTTTGACAACGGAAAAAAAAATAAGCCTACAATGATAGAAAAACGATCTTGATTCAAGAAACTTTTTTTCTTCAAAACTTGAACTCTTGAAACTAGATATAGATATATTCCTTTCAAGAATTTTTGTCTCTTGGTTCAAGGTAGGCGAGAACATTGATTCGAGATGTTACCGACTTGTCTTAAGAATGACTTTTTTTTTGAGTCATTAATTAATTTACTTATTTCCAAGAAATTATTTTTATTTAGTATATCAATAAATGACTATTTAGTTTTTAAAGTATACTTTGATAAATTATTTCAAGTTTTCTAAACGATAATGTTATTTTGATTGAAAAACTTAATTGTATTGATTGAAGATAATATAACTCTTAAGCCAAGAAAATCTAAATCAAGACAAGAAATTCTTAAAGCAAAATTATCATTTATCTTTCAAAGTAAATTCTTAGATCAAGAAAATATTTCTTGACTCAACATAAATTTTCTATCAGTGTATGTCTAATTCGAGATCATCAATATTTTTACTAAAATTTTGATAAAATAATTTAATCAAACACAAAGAATACAAGTAACAATTAACATCGGACAGAAAAAAAAGCACTATAAAACAATCAAGTTTTTAAATATCAGAGTTTATACATAACAGAAGTTAAACTTACTAGCTGTTAAAATAAACCGGCCTTCAAATTTTTTGCCTCCTGCATATTTTACGACACAAGTATCAGTATCATCCAAAGAAATAACATTATTTGCTGCAACAATATCGTACGAATTGTTTGCTAGCTCTACTAAGGAATACATTTTAGCTATAAGACAAAAAACAAAAAATTGTTATTCTACAAAAACAGTGCACAGTACTGTTCACGAATTCTTTCCATTTAGTCTAAAATAAACTTTAAGATTTACGTCATTACCTCAAGTAAGCAACTAAACTGTACTTCAAATTCGTGGAATTTCTTATTTGTCGCTAGTAAAAGATGAGTTAAAATAAATTATGTCTCATAAATTCTAAAATATGCAAAACTTCACATACATTTTAAATTGACTTTCAATAAATTAAAATAGTATGAGAAAATTTTAAAACTATTGTTAAGAATAAAAATTTTCGTCAACATAAATTTTTTTACAATTGAAATACATCAATTTTATTGTGTATCAATAAAAGTTTTCAAAACTATTCTTTTTACTATGAATGGTAAATATAATCTATAGAGTAATTAAATTAATGAATTATTTATTAATTGGCAATGGATTCTATCAACATTAAACATTAAACAAACACTTCCGTATGTACTCATGAAATTTGCCTCGATTATTAATGAAATCGTTTACCAGGTTATAGAAATCCAAAATAGATTAAAAAATTTACCTATCTTTATAAAAAAACATGAGTAGATTTTTTTTGAGATGTATATTTATAATAAATAATTACTACTGAGAATGATAAAAAATTCACATAACCGGCTTTGCTTGGTGAAATCCGCAATTATTACGCACCCTTGCGACTTTCAAATCATTCTGAAATCAGTCTGAAAAAATTCTGGAAACATTATGGAATCATGATGGTTCCAGAGTGTTTCCAGAGTGGTTTTGTGCCTATTTTCCAGCATGTAACCAGAGTGCACCCAGACTAAAGCCAGAGTGGAATCAAAGTGAACTCAGAATAAAATTAAAGTGGAACCAGAGTGAACCCAGACTAAAGCCAGAGTAGAATCAAATTGAACTCAGAATGAAATTAAAGTGAAGCCAAAGTGAACCCGGACTAAAGCCAGAGTGGAATCAGATTGGACTCAGAATGAAACTATAGTGGAACCAGAGTGGACCCAGACTAGAACTAGAGTGAAATCAAATTGGACTCAGAATGTAATTAAAGTGGAACCAGAGTGGAATCAAAGTGAATCCAGAATGAAACCAAAGTGGAACCAGAGTGATACCAGAATGGAACCAGATTAGAATCAAAGTGAATTTTACATAAAATCAAGATGGCTTCAAAGTGGAATCAACATGAAATTAAAATGAAATCAGAGTAAAATAAAAATCGAATCAGAATTCATTCAGATTTAAACTAGCGTGAAGTCAACGTGAAATTTGTATGAGTCACAATGGAGTTATTAAAAATTAGATTAAACTGTCAGTAAATTTAGAATAAGTTCGGATAAAATCGAAATGAATTAAGATAAAACTACAGCAAAACTAAAGTCAGATCCGATAAAACTTCATAGGGATCTGAATGTGTAAATAATTTAATATAAACAATAAATTACCTTCATTGGAAAAAATTAATCAATTATTAATATACTTCATAAAGTTTTTTCCATCTTTATTATATAAATGTACATAATAAGATGTTACATAGTGGAAAACGTATCCTTTTATAATTTCAATGACATATATTAATATATTAATCAACATTAATCAACATCAATAATTAATAAGATATATATTAATCAACATAATATTTGGTTATAATATTTGGTTTATAAAATTCTTTATTAAACTCTTAATTTTCTTTTCGTTTTAGCTGTCGACGATGCTCATTTAAAATATCGCTCAACCACTTTTTTAAATATATATTTATGTCGTCGTCACTACCGGGCTGATACTTGATTTCCTTTCTCTTCTGGAGATATAAGCACAGATCTAAAAAATAAACGAAATTTCGTAGTTTTTTTATCCATACCTAGATAGATATTTACTATATATATTAGGGTGTGTCAAAATTTAACTTCCTTGATGGACCTTATAAAATTGGAATTTTTAGTTCCGCTTTTGAAATCAGCTGTATTTAGGCCTTTCCTAAGATATTTTGGGTAAGACGATAAATTTTATTTTCATAGAATTTTTTAGCAGGAGGTTTAATTGGGCACTTCCGGCGAAAATTTGAATTTTCAGCGGAAGTGCCCTAACTAAGCTCCAGTTAAAAAATTCTATGAAAATCAAATTTATCGTCTTACCCTAAAATATCTTAGGAAAGGCCTAAACACAGCTGATTTCAAAAGCGAAACTGAATATTCCAATTTTATAAGGTCCATCAAGGAAGTTACATTTTGGCACACCCTAATATATATATATATATATATATATATATATATATATATATATATATATATATATATATAAACCAAGAAAGTGACGAAAATTTATTAGTGCGATTATCTCACATGTTAATGAACAGCAGTTTTTTGCCACATACCTTTAATTTTCTTTAAATGCTTGCCATTAACAAGTACAGTATTTACGGCATCTTTTGGGCATTTCACATACATTTTTTGCAGCTCCTCAGTGGTCCACAATTTTTTGGTTATAGCAGCAGCTCGGAGATTCATTTTTTTTTTTAATATAATAGTTGCTAACTCATCGCTCGTAAATTTCGTTGTTCCAATGGTAATGAACTGTTGAAGGTAGATAAAAAATGGTATTAATTATTTTGTATTTTATAACAAATGATATGTGTAGAGTATTAAAGAACCACGAAAATGATTTATCATTTATTTAGAATTTTAGATAAGTTGTAATTTTGTACTCGGAGAGAAAAAATTATTTTATTAATTGAAAAAATATTCTTGTGTTCGGAAATTAATTTCTTGAAAATTTCCATTACTAATTTTGTTTTTTAAGTTAATTTTAACCTTTAGTTAAAATATTTTGTTATTAATAATTACTATTTTATGGTTTTAATATTATTTGAACATCATTACTTCACCTCTTCATCATTTTCGACCGTTATCGTTTCAATAAACTCCGGAATTTTATCTATTTGCTGCGGTTGTTCCTGTGGAACTGTCACAGATTTAATTTTTCTCTGTTTTTTATTTCGGTTTTGCAATAGAGCCAATTGCTTTAATATTTTAATTTGTTCTAAATTTCCCATCCGGCCTCTTTTCATACGTCTGTTAATCAGTCCCACTGGAGTTTGAGTTTTAGAATATTTTGTCACAGGAGTAGTATCGGGACACTCATGAGTAGTCTCAGGAGCGTTTTCCTTTTCGCTTTCATCGACATCATGCACTGTATCCTTTTCAAAAATAAAAAAAAATTAAAATCAGTATACCACATATATTTTTAATCATTAAAAAAAGTCTATATTGCGTGCTTAATGCAAAAAAGGCGTATAGCTACAGGTTAGTAGGGCGCTCCATGCTAAAAGGGCGCATAAACAAATTTTTTTTTTGTCATTTTGCTTAAAATCACTGAAAACACAAGGATCTTCAAAAAAAAATTCGAGCATCCTAAAGCTAAAAGTACGTAACTCAAGACATACGACTTTTTAGCTTTTAGAAAATAAGTGTCTAAAGCTAAAAGGGCTTATAAAAAAAAATTCAAGTTTTTATAAAAAAATTTAATAAATAGCTTAACAAGACATGAAATAAAAAAATTTAACAATTAAAATGAAATTCATAACTACTTAAACAATAATAAAGAAATAACAAATTTAAGCTATCTTTATACAAGTAATGAATAAATTAATTAATCGAAAGTATTAAATGGTATTAAAAGTAAATGAATAAAACAATAACAGTATTTAAATATTTTCCGAGTTTTTTTTGTGTTTAAGAAGATCGTGTGACAGAGATAGAGCGAGAGGATATAGGAATCACACCTAAATAAACTCGTTATTGTGTTTTTTTTTCTATTTGATGTAAGAATTTCAAAATAATTTTCCAAGATAAATAAATTGACAAAATCACGCATATTTTGCAATTTCTTTAACATATTTTTTATTGTAATTTTAAGAGTGTATGTATATTTAAAATACATCTCTTTTACTCTATCATTTTTGTTTTAATTTATAGGCTAAAAATGAACATTTTAATGAATTGTAAAAAAAAAAATTTGAAAGCCCTTTTGATTTTAGGTCTTAGAATTTTTAAATTCCTTAAGCTAAAAGGGCACATAATTAGAGACATACACTCTTTAAGCTTTAGGAAATCAGTGCTTCTTTTTTAGGCGAAGAATATGCAGTCTCAGTCTGGTGAATGCCAGTCGATTAGTGATAAAAAAAATTTTGCACTCTTTCAGCTTTGTAAAGCTAAAAGGGCGCATATATGTGCCCTTTTACCTTTTTGTACGCGATATAACATCTATTTAAAGTTTAGTTCTGTATGATATGTATGTAAATACCGATCTTTGAAGTGGTTACTCGGTAAATATAAGTGAAAAGAAGTGAAACAATTGAATTATACAAAGCATAATTGTCTCTGATTGATGTAGCTGATAATTTTAAACTTCAATAATGTATGCAATAAAAATTACGATTTCGAACTTACCCCTGTTTCTCTAGAATCATCAGCCGACTCAGGCCCTTCGGGTACCAAATTTCGTAAATCATCCGCTGCATGATAGATATTTTCTTTTCTCATCATTGCAACAGAATTCTAATAAATAATACAACGATAAGTAAAAAAATTAGTGTTTTTCAAAATGCTTATGTTTTAAAACTTATATGTAACTTATTTCGATTAAAAAATTAATTTTTAAATCATTTCATTTGCTGTATGTTGCAAATAAATGTTATTATAATTAAACAATTTTATTGAGTAACATAGTAAATATCATAACGCATCAAATATTTATAAAATTGAAAAAACATGAGAAGGCATGAGTCTTTAGGCCTGATCAAACATGAAAAATGACCGGGTCTGATGAGACCTGAACCGGCCCTTTCATGCCTGACCAGGCCGGGTGTAACAAAAAATATTCAGGGCTCAAAGGAATCGAATCGTAAACCTTATGCTTCTGAAACTGACTCTCTATTCGTTGACTTAATAAAGTATCTTCATACTTTTGGATTTTATAAGTTTCTGTAACTAACTTAAATCTGTCACATGATATATTCCTATAGTATTGAAAAAGTTTACAGCTAATTTATTTATTATTAATTATAAATAATTTAATTATTAATCATACATGGATGATTCGTTTTGAAACACTATTTTTTTCTCTGTTACTCCACTGTAGTAGTGATTTACGTTTTGATAAAATCCTTTTAAATTTGAGCCCGCAATTTTCACGACTTTTTTTTCCTTCAATTTCGGAGTTTATTTATGTAAATTATAAAAACTGTAGGAGTGTTTTTTGTTTCCTACAATTAAGGGGTATTCAATGCTATTGTGATTGACTAAAGAGCAATTTAAGACGAATAACAGTTTTAGAAAGAATATTTATAGTTGATTAATATAATCCTGTATATTTTAGTATGTATAGGGTACTGAACTGAAACATGGATCAAAAAATTTTGTTTTCCGAGTTATCTGGTAAAACAATTGCTAAGACAACAAAGTTATACTTTAACAGTTGGGTGGAAAATTTGTTTTCTACTAAATAAATTTTAGGACATTATATAAAGTATTTTACAAAGTAATTTAGTAAATATTGGCTATTACGTAAGTCTTATTAACTTTTTTAATGCATTTAACTTTGAAATGCTTAATTTCTAGAATAAAAGAAAAGTAGTTAAAATAAGAAGTAAGAGCTCCAACTTTTAAGGAATTTTTTCTTACTGTGTTTAAAAGCAATATTTTTCTAGAGCACTGAGAAAAAATGTTTTGTAAGCTATATTCGGAAGATCATTGAAATCAAATCACTTTAATAATTATATACAAGCGATTTATTATTATATCGAAATATATGTAGATATATGGAATCGCAGAAATATCTCAAGTTAAACATAAACAGGTCTGCTCAGACATGACCAGATATGAACAAACATGATGAGGCCTGGAGCGTTGAATACATTTTTACATGATCAGACATGAACAGACATGATCATGTCTAATGTCGGATTTGATCAAACATGAACCAATATGTCCATGTCTAATTTCACGACTTATTATGCATGAACAGGTATGACCAGGCCTTATCATTTTTCCCCAGGTATTTTCAATATCTAATTTTTTTTTTATCCAGAAGCGAACAATATAGAGAGACAGTAATTAATTAAACTTACTTCCTTTATCAAAGCCACCTTCTTTGGAATCTTTGTTGTGATTGCTGGGCTATACTGGGCAATTTTGATATTGTTATTCGGGTTTCCGCCTTATTCCTTTCCATGAGAGTGTTGTAGTCATCTACAAATCACAATTTTACGCATATTGTCTATCAATACATAGAGAAATATGTATAAAATATTTTTTAGCAATAAAAAATTTGGCCATGGGCATAATATTAATTTTGCTAAATAATTTTATAATTTCAGAAAATTAATTCTACAGTTGAGAATTTTTTTCTTTAGGTAATGATATTTTTACAGTTATATGAAGTGCTATGCTTTTTCATAATATCATTTTCAGCATAACGATTAAAGAAATGTTGCGAAATTTCATAAGCAGATTTTGTCTAGGATAATGCTTGATGAATTAATGCAGAATGAGTTTTTTTCTTTATATTACCAAAAAAAAAAAAAAGAAGCTTACTTTCTTTAAAACACAATACTGATTTTTGTAGGTCACAGCAACCGAAAAATTCTGTAGTCTCTAATCATCAAAATCATTAGTTACTATTAACTTTTTTTCCTATTACACTCAAAATATTTATCGCGAGAGTTAACAAATTCGCATAATAATTTAGCTTTTAATTTTAATCTATTGAAATGTTCATCATTACAGTTACTCAATGGAATGCACTTGAAAGTGGAATTTTAGTTTTAGTCTGACTTACCAGCTGAGTCTAATATATGAAATACACTATTGCCTAGTTTTAAATTGGATCACGAACATAAATCTCTTCATTTTCTTCATAATCATGAATTTCAATCGGTATTAACTGATTCTTCGTCTAATTTGTAAATATATTTTGTTTGGACGATATAACATTTTGTTCGATTTTGGTTGTTATTAAAGAAAACGAGCCCATCTTTACATGTATACGCAGAAACGAATGATAACCAAAAGAATTAATGTATAACAATTTTTTTATAATTTGTCTTCGGGTTCAAAAGGAAGCGAAGAAAAATCACCAATCTTTTAGCTTGTTACTTTCCAGGCTGCATAAATATCTTCAAATTTTCCTAAAAAGAAAAAAATTATACAAATAAATAATCAAAAAGATTCTTATTTTCTTAAGAAATTTACTAAATATAGATATCCTACAAAGCCTTTAAATTAAAGCAAATACTTAATGTAAGTTAAAGACCTAGTTTCTGACCTATTGAGAGAGACAGTTAAGGTCATAAAACAATAATTAATATACGATTTAACTTAATGAAAAAAAGAATTTTATCACTAGTTTCAGATATTCAAAATAAAGTCATGTAGGTAAAATAAATTTCAATTTAATTAATAATTTAATTGATGTTTCAAAAATTGATATTCAGACCCAGTTTCTGATCCTGCAATCAATATTTCAGTAATAAAAATTAATTTAATTTGTTTTATAAATATTCAAAATAAATTTTAATAACATCCTCCATATATCATAGCTAATTTGTCATTAAAGATAAATTTCGGAATTAGGGAAATAAAGGATAAAGGGAAGGAGAGGACCTTTACTCAGTAGGAATTTTTTTTTTTTTTTGTTATTCTTATCTATAAATTTTAAATTGAATTTATATATTTGCATAGTAACTTTTGCACAGACTTAATCTTTGTATCTCCTAACGTTTAGACTGTTATAAGTACTTGTTTTCATCTCGTATTCTTATACACGCAAGCTCATAGAAAATTGGTCTGTAATAATTTTACAATTTTTTTTTCCATAATTTACATCAAGAAATGTAATAACTCTTTTTAACTACTATTTATTTGAAAAAGAAATGTTTGCAAATAGTTTATTATAATAACGTTTATTTAAATATACTTCAACATAGAATAATTTACATAATATGTCTACTATTTTTTTTATTATGTAAATTGTCTACTTCTACATTGTAATACCAATTAATTAAAAAATACATGTGAATCTAACAGAATAAATAAAATATTTTATTGAAAACTAGGCACCGGCAAACTTCTTAACTTTTAATATTTTCTTTTTTTTTACAGAAGTTTTAAAATTATTCTTTTTTCGAATTATTGAAGTCTCGTTGATATAGCACTAAATATCACTGATATCTGACATTTTTAACAACGAATAAATAAATAATGAAAAAAAATTTAAGTAAAAGAATGAACAGACAAATTTTGTAATTCGTGAAGAGCGAATTTTTTAATTTTCTTTCATTTAAAAATTTTCTTTCAATCACAAATATTTTTAAGGTTTGCCGGATCGACAATTATTCTTAAAATAAATAGACATTCGGCATTTTTCAATAAATATTTAAAAAATTAATAAGAAAAAATAGAAATTAAAAAAAGCATTTGTTCGATTTGGCTTTAACAAACATAATGTAAGAATTAAAATTAAAAATTTCTTGGTTACTCTGATTAAAAAAAGTATTAAGACAAAGAATGAAGTATTGAAAATATTCGTTTTATAGTCAATCCAATCCTTTTCAATACTTTTTCTTTGTCTCAATACTTTTTTTATTCAGGATCTACTTAAATAAAATAATTGTTTATGTACTTACTATTTATGTTCCAATGAATACTTACTATTTATGTCCCGGTATTAATAAGTAAATAAACAGCGCTACGCTACAAGTACAAACCACACCACTATGATTCTAATATAATGATGTCGGCCTATCGCGAGAGTCTCTCACACTACATAAACCAAGCTATGTGTGTGAAAACAAAGCAGAGCCAGGCCAGAAGGGAAATATAGTCACTTATATATTTAACGAGTGCTATTGGCACATTCCATTTCAGAGGCACGGGTCGTCATATTTCAGACGATTTGTAATTTTACCCGTGCGCATGCGCGAAACGAGGAAAAATGCTCACTTTCCCGTGCCCCGTGCTAGCACGGGAATGTGCCAATAGCCACACTCATATTAACACGTCGGAGTTTAATACATAAAAATTAAACCTTAAACATCGTTTGAAAAAAACAATAAAAATGAATTAGTGACATTATTTTTCAATGAAATAACTTGAAGTTGTTTATAATTAAATTATTTTAATATTGATTGATGTAAATCAAACGTAAAGTATAGCCTCAATACTTCTGTGCTATTCCATAAAAATTTTTCATTTTATCGTATAAAATATATTTTAATTTATATAGATTGATAACAATGAATAGCATTGAGTAATTCTCGAACGCAACAACAAAAGGAATAAGAAGAAAGTAAATCTTCTTGACAGTATTCAAGTTGAAAAGGCCTACCTACACCTCGCACTAATTTCATCGCAGGTGAGTTGAGAATTAAAATGTATATACAAATGTTTTAATTCCTATGATTGCAAATAAATTTTCTCATTTATGATTTTATTAAAAAAATTTAGAAAAAAATTTATTTGTGTATTTTTCAAAATAATTTTTTGTTCAATAATGAATTTATTTATTAAAATATCTATCACAATAAATATTTCTCTTTTTTTTCTTGTAATTTAAATATTTAACAAGTCTATTTCATTAAAATAAATATTCATTTTTCTGTACTAATTTAATTTCAACCTAAATCATTGCACAATAACAAACAGATACATTCATAACAATCACAAGTAAAGTTAGGCTTGTATACATAAGCAATAGAATGAGCGCGACTAACCGATTTTCGGACTTTCTGCGGCCTCGTTCTTGTTGTCAGCATAATACATTTTTTCGGTTCCCTGTCGTAAGCGCATGCGTGACTCGACCACGCATAAATGTGAAGGCTTTCTGCCGTAAAATCGCAGCGGAAACCCCATACTTTCGACCAGCGTAGTAAGAAAAATTATTTCTATTCTTTTCAATCCTACATAGATTTGAAAAATATTGAATGGAATTGAAACTTCGATCATTTCAATATTTTTCTAATTTTTAATGGAATTCAAAAGTATTGAAAAGAATGAATCTTTCATTATTTCAATACCTTACAATTCAAAATGGAATTAAAAAGTATTGAATGGGATTCAATTTTTATCGTATGAATTATCCGTAACTCCAATTCTTCTGCTTCACACGCATTATTTTCGAATTTGAAAGCGTTCCACATTTTTCAAAATTCGAAAAATAATGCTGTGAAGCGGGAAAGAATAGAGTTACGGATAATTATTACGTGAAGCGTCTAACATTCACGTGAAAGGAAAAACGCGCTACATAAATTGTAAAACTACAATAAAATTTAGTATTGCATATAAAACTATCATTTATTTTAGTGATTTAGATTTAATAAGTAAATTGTAACGTAGAAAGAAACATTCTATTCGACAATAAAAATTTAAAATTTTACAGTTTCTGAGCATAAAAAATTTCAGTTGATTTTAGGATATAATCTCTGAAAGGTTGGAGATTAATTTGGCTTTAGTTAATAAAAAAAAAAAAAAAAAAAAAAAAAAAAAAAAAAAAAACANGCAATGTTTCAACGAGTTTCAGTATCCTTGACTAATGTAATCTACATAAATATATAAGATTGATATATATATACAACGAAATCGATTTTTCTTGGATTGAAATTCTTCCGAAAAAATTTGGGTACTCAATGACGCGCGCAAGTACGATAAAAATTTTTTTTTTTTTATTTTTTAATTTTCAACAAATTTTTTTCAATTTTTTCAACATTATGACGGTTTCTTGTATTTTATTGTATTCATATCTTTTTGTAGAGAATGAATTTAAAATGAGCCTAATTTTTTTGTAAAGTGCAAATGTTATTGAGATGAGTTTCATGAACGTGGCCTTGGCGCAATTTTTACAGTGAAACTGTTTTGTTCGGATATAATCTTTCTGAAAGGTTGGAGAATTTTAATTTTGGCTTTAGTTAATAAAAAAAAAAAAAAAAAAAAAAAAAAAAAAAAAAAAACAGAAACATTAAAAACTGAATTAATTTCAATTTTTTTCAATCTTACGCGTAATCAAAAATACAAAACTATTTTGGTATTGAGAAAGATTGAAAAAAATTCACAAATTTGAATTAACTTTTATTTTTTTCAATCATACACGTGACCAGAAATCGGAAACTATTTTGGTATTGAGAAATATTTAAAAAGATTAAGAACTGTCAATTAATTTCAATTTGTTTCAATCCTACACGTGATCCAAAACATTAGACTATTTAGGGATTGAGAAAGATTGAATAAGATTCAGAAATTTGAATTCATATCAGTTTATTTGAAGCCACCGCCTAATCGGAAATGTTGTACTATTTCGGTATTGTAGTCTAGTCAACAAGTGCCTTTTAGGTCAAAATTTTTTCGAAGGCTCCGAAAAATATGATTGAGGTGTCATTCGATTCGTTATCACATCTAGAAAGTTTTTGAAATATTTGAAGATGCGCTCGCAAAAATTACAAAAGTTATAAACAATTAACTGAAAAAATAAAAGGGGGTTTAGTTTTTTGCTTACATCTCAAAAACTTTTTAAGATTTCCAAAATTTGAAAAAAGTTCTAAAAAGAGGAGGAAATTTGCTAAAAAAAGTCTTGACTCTCGGAATTGTAGGATAAATATTTATAATTTTTACAGAGGGCTGAAAATACGCCCGAAAACGGGTGCTCAGGTATCCGGAAGCCACGCCCCTTGGTACCTTTTAATAAAAAATATTATTTAAACATATAAAATATTAAAATTAAAAATTGAAAAAATTCAGGCACTTACAGAATAGAAAAATTAATAATAATCTATCATCAAAAATTTTTTTTCGCCATTTTTCATTCATTTATGCATTAGTTAATTAACAATTTCTTATAGCTTGTACATCAATATTGCAAGTGAGATAATTGTTAAACTATGAATCTCAAATTTTTTTCACTTCGCTGAGCTATTTTTCAATAACCACAGAATGGATTCCCGTCGGTAGAGCTAAATAATTGTTAATCCCTACATTGTTATTAACAATTTACGTCGGTGAAAAATTAAAAAGTTAAATAAATCCTGTAAAAAAATTTTTTTTTTATAAAATTACTTCGATTCATTTTCCTATTAACATAAGCGACTTAAAAATGATTTTTTATAATTTTTATCATTTATTGTTTAAAAAATTGTTATAAACAAATGTGTTAATTATTAGTAATTTGAAAAATTTTTTTTGGATTCATAATCTCCAATGCAAATTATGATTTAAAAAAAAAATTCGTTTCTTAAAAAAATTTTTTTGTTGCTTAAAAATGGTTTTGTTAATTAACGATTTTTTTTTACCACTTGCATTCAATATTAAGAAACCATTTTTTTTTTAAATCATAATTTATGTTTCTCTTTGATAGCAAAAAAAAATCTGATTTTTTTTTAATTTTCATTGTTTATTAAATAAACAATTTGTTATAAAAAAAAAAGAAAGATCAAGAGAACACAGAAGATTATGAGCCACCATCTAAAAACGATCTTAGTTAAACATTTACTGAAGACAAAAGTTGAATAAATAAAATATATTTACTGTAAAAAATTATTATTAAAGAAATTTACTTGTATTAAACACGATTTCTGGTTTATTTCTAGTTTTTGAAAAGCCTATGTATTAATATTTATTAAAGTAAGAAAAGTAATTTTGGTAAAACAATATATATATATATATATATATATATATATATATATATATATATATATATATATATATATATATATATATATTGATTTTGATTACTCGAGTTGGATCTTTGTTTACATATATTTGTTCGACATCACGGAAAAAAAAATTTATTTCTCTTGTAATTGTAATGAAATAATAATAATATAATTGCAATTTTTTTTTATCTATAATTGAATTGATTATTATCAATGTTGTTTATAATAAACCAATTCCGGATTTTTATATACTTATTTGTTAAAATTACCAACGCCAAGAATTTAATAACTATTTGTTTCAAGTTGTGTTACTTTTTTTCTAAATTTCAAAAATGATTATTGTCAAAATAAACAAGTTTGACTTACAACATAACTATATCTATCCAATATATGTTTTCCACAAATGTTTTCATTATACTTTTTTATTGATTTCAGAATATCAACGAAACGAACAATGTAGTAATGGAAGTTGATAATTCAATCAATCTTGATAATAAAGATGTTATTATAGAAGACGTTATTGATGAAACTGGAAACGATACAGGTACAGACAGTCCTTGGAATATTACTGGAGGTGCTAACGAAAGTCATGATGTAGGTAATATTGGTGATAATGATGAAATGGATAACGCTAATATTGATGATTATAATGAAAATGAAAATTATACCGATTATGACAATGAAGATGATAGCGAAGACAACAATGAAGATGACAATGGTGATGATAATATTGAAGATGATAATGATGATGATGAAGATGTTGATGATGATGATTATAATGATGATGAGGAAGAAGAAAATGATGATGAGGAAGAAGAAAATGATGATGAAGAAGAAGATGATGACGATGAAGAAGAAGAAGAAGAAGAAGATTATGACAGTCATGATGATGCTGGTAGAAAAAATGGTGGTTATTTTAGTTTACATAACATTCCAAACGGCGACGTTTCATTGATACCTAAACGTAATATTACCGTTAAAGATCATATACTCTCTACAATTGCTATGGCAGTACGACATAATTTGACATACGAGGCTACTATAGACAGTTTGAAATGGCTAAAATCTTTATACCATCACAATTCCATACCAACCAATAAAGATGACCTTTGGAAATGTCTCACTCGCATTGATGATTTATTAGAATATCATCATTATTGCCAAAAATGTCTCGATTATTTAGGCTTGAAACATGCAACAACGAATAAACTACAAAAAAAATGCAAGTGTAGTGCTTGTGGTCCTGATGATGAATTAGAATTGAATTTAAGTTATTTTATATACATAAAGCTGACTGCACAAATTCAGGAGCTATTGACATTGCCAAATATTGCTAAAGCATTAAAATATAGGTTTCAACGATCAAAAAAAAATGCTCAAGGTATTGAAGATATTTATGATGGACAACAATATCAAAAGCTAAGTAGTAATGGAAATTTTTTAAAGGAATGGTACAACTTATCGTTTACAATAAACACTGACGGATGTAAGGTATCAAATTCTTCAAATTCAAGTGCTTGGCCGTTGTATGCTGAGATTAATGAGTTACCTCCGCAGATGCGGAAAAAACATATGTTTCTCGCGGCAATATTCGTTGATCAAGAACACCCTATCATGAATAATTTTCTTAAACCGTTTATTAACGAAATGGGAAAGCTTTTTATTAGTGGTATAGAGTGGAATCCTCCTAATTCACCAACTGTTACATCAAGATTTATAGTAACTACATGCAGTTTAGATGCTCCAGCTCGAGCAGCAGTAGCATGTATAAAACAGTTCAACGGAAAGTTCGGATGTTTATATTGTTATGCGAAAGGAAAAAGCCTAGGCCGGGGTAAATTCGTATATCCTTTATCTCAGTGTTACCAGCGACAACGAACAGATGCAGAGTTTCGTCAAGATATGGCAAAAGCTTATGATACTAAAAAAATTGTCCGTGGCGTAAAAAATATTTCAGCATTAGTGGCGTTGCCAGTGTTTGATATCAACAAAGGCGTTGTTGTTGAAGCTATGCACGCTGTATTCCTTGGAGTAGTTAAGCAGCATACTAAGCTACTATTAACGCAAACTGGAACTCCTTTTTATGTTGGAAGTCCTGATCAAAGAAAAAATATAGATAAATATTTATTGAAAATAAAACCACCATCTTGCCGTTCGCGAAAACCACGATCGATTTCAACCTATCTGCAATGGAAAGCATCAGAATGGCGAAATTGGTTAGATTACGCTCCTATATGCTTAGAAAAAGTATTACCGAAAAAATATGTCAATCATTTAGCAATGTTATCGGAGTCAATTCATTATTTGAACAGTGACTGCTTAACATTAGGAAATTTGAATCGTTGTGAAATGTTATTAAAGAAGTATATAAGACTTTTTCAAAATTTTTTTGGCCTGAGAAATATGAGTTCAAATATTCATCTTATGACGCATTTAGTACAAGTCGTGCGAGATTGGGGTCCAATATGGGCACACGAATCATTCATATTCGAAGCTTGGAACAAAAAAATTATTGATTCTGTAAGTAGTCCCCATGCCCGGACTAACCAAATCGCAACACGGTTCCTTATCCGAAAATTTCTTATTACCTCTTTATATGATGAAACTGTATCTGAAGAAACAAAAAAATTCGTCGGCAAACAACTGAAAATGCCTATTATTAACGACAACGTTGACAGAAGAAATTGTGTGGTAGGTTTGGGGAAATCTTTAACGCGTCAGCTAACGGAAAATGAGCGTGCAGCTTTAATAAGTGTTGGATATGAGCCTACATCTATTAAATGCTTCAAAAAAATGAGATTAAACGGAATAAAATATGAGTGTCAAAGCGACAATAATTATAAGTTTTGTGACTCAATAGTTTTTGTAGGTAATGATATGTTTGGCATTATAATTGAAATAATAAGATTTGATCACAATAATGAAGAAATAAGTGGAATAATAATTCAAAGAATGAAACGATGCCATCTTGCATTTGATACTCAACATATAAATCGAGTCGTAATATGCAATGAGTTATTTTTTATTAGAGAATCTGAACTTATAAGGCCGGCAGTTCAAATATTAGGGTTGAACAGATTATATGTTATTAAACTAGCAAACTGTTGGAAACGGATTAATAAATTTATTGTAATAATAGTTTTCAATATTTGTAAATAAAATGATAAAACATCAATTTTTATTAAGGAACTGTTTACATATTGACGAAAATTATGTACTGAATGGATTTCATTTCATTTCAATCAGTCTCCCAGCAGTTTGTTTATTTAATCACATCTCTATTTAAAAATGTTGATTAAAGAGTATTAAAAATTAATTCTTCTCAATCAGTTTTCATAATCAAAGTTGTTTTTCATCTCATCTTTGATAAATTTAAAGATTTCTCCCAATCTTACGTACACTAAAACTATTTTAATAAAAACTTTATTATATCAATTATGAGTTGATCAGCATCGAAAATTTTATTTAAAATCAAAAATAGAAAATATAAAATTCCTATCATATAGAACGTAAGTTTTAGAAAATTGTAAATGTCTATATATAATATATCTGGTGAAGAAAATAAAGTCATGCATAATATATGTCGGTAAAAATGTATACTTCAATTTTTCTCCTAAATTCTCTTAAAAAAATTACATATAAATCATGACAGTTTTTACTACAGCTGTTTTTTAAAATGCTTTTCGTACATGAACCTATTCACTATATGTATACAGTCTATAATTGTGCATTAAAAATCACAGGAAAAAAATATACAACTTGAAAAAAATTAATTTTCCAATGACTTTTATTTAAAGTAAAAAATAAATTCGTCGTAATACTTATTCAAAGTTCACTTTCATTGTTACTTTACTTTCAAATTTTATGGTTTAAAGAAGTCAAAAATTAATGATGACCAACGTAGTAGTATTTCGTTCCCCGAGAAAAAATGTTTCTATATAATCATATATAATCATACATGATTATATATGAAATTGTATGTGAGGTTATATATAATCATGTATAATTATATATGACTATATATGGAGCAATATACAGCCAAGCAAGATTATATAGTTCCATATATATAATAATATATAATCATACATGATTATATATGGAATTGTATATGAGGTCATATATAATCATATATAATTATATATGTCTATATATGGAGCAATATACAGCCACGCAAGATTATATATAGTCCCATATATAATTATATATAAGTATATATAATAGGGTGTGCCAAAATGTAACTTCCTTGATGGACCTTATAAAATTGAAATTTTCAGTTCCGCTTTTGAAATCAGCTGTGTTTAGGCCTTTCCTAAGATATTTTAGGGTAAGACGATAAATTTGATTTTCATAGAATTTTTTAACTGGAGCTTAGTTAGGGCACTTCCGCTGAAAATTCGAATTTTCGCCGGAAGTGCCCAATTAAACCTCCTGCTAAAAAGTTCTATGAAAATAAAATCTATCGTCTTACCCCAAAATATCTTAGGAAAGGCCTATATATATAAACTTTTGAACAAACTACATTTTCTGAATCAGCTCGAAAAACTGAGTCAGAAAATGGCTAAATTTTTTAAAAGTTGCGCCATGAGGACGCGACTGCAATAGTTAGATTTTTATGAGATCTACTAAAAATTATGCAGCAATACGAACGTTTTGAGCCATATGTATTTTGATCCGACGAAACAAGATCGATATAAATTCACAGTAGGTATACTGAAGTGTAAACATGACGGGTCCGTTCTAAAAATTCTTTGGATTTAATCTAAAAAGACTTTGGAGTAACTCAAAATTCATAAAGGATTTGCTAAGAAAATAATTAAAGTTCACTCTGCAACAATTTGTATTCACTTTGGTTCTACTCTGGTTTTATTCTTTATCTACTCTCATTCCATTTTGATTCCAATCGAATTTTATTCAGGTTGCATTCTGATTCAACTCCGACGCCACTTAGGTTTTATTCTGGCTCCACTCCGCATCCACTCTGGTCTCACTCGATAACCAATCTGGCTCCGCTTTGGCTTCACGTTGATTCCATTCTGTATCGATCTTGAATTTTCTATGTGTTCACTATGGGTCCACTGTGTATTCAATTTGTATTCACTCTGTATTCACTATGTATTCACTCTGTATTCACTCTGAATACAGTCTGATTTCAATCTGTATCCAATCTGGTTTCACTCTGAAAAAAAGGCACAAAACCACTCTGGAAGCACTCTGGATCTAGTATGATTCCACTCTGACTCTGGAAACAGAGTGGTTCCAGAGTGGACTCGCAGTCGCAAGGGATACGATAAATTTATGAAAATGTAATTATTGTTATTGTTTCATTAATGTCATTGTTGTACATACTTTGTTTTAGTTATTAATTTATTGATTTACATGAAAAATATGTGGTAAATTTTAGCTTTTTAACTTGTTGTGAAAAAATTAAATGTCATGGTTATTTTCTCTATTAAATAATTAAAGTTATCAGGTATGAACGCGCTTATGATGCAACATGCTCAGTCATTAACACGCTTTTATTTTTCAATATATCTTTTTACATACATTATACAGTATACTGAACATTAAGAACATGTGACGCAAAATTTGTGTAGTGTACAAATATGCCAATAAATTTTTTTGACTTACTATACTATTCTGTAATATATTAAATTCAAAATATAGTAATTAAGTGTAAGCCATTAATGAGATACCTATGAATTTTATTAAATATCAAACTTTTAATTTATTCACTGGAGTAGGTACTCAGAATTTATATGTGACATTCCATGCCAAACCGATCACTTTTGACCCCGACCCCTTTCGAATTTTTCAAAAATTTTCTATCGTTTTCTACCTTATTGACACCATTTTTCGGAATTTTTTCAAATTTTTTTACCCAATCAAAAAAAAATTATAAATTAAAAAAAAATGCCTTTTTTTTTTTTTTCTAATAGCTATAACTTTTTTAAAAATTAACTTATTAGGAAGTTTTTTTCTTTAATATATGTGTTATTAAATTTACTTTTTAGAAAAAAATACGGATTTATCTTCAACTTTTTTTTTTTTTTCATTTTCTTTGTTTTTGCATGTAGTTATTGAAAAAAAAAATACTAAAAAATTATTCATAGCTTTTTTCTATTTTTATCAAACTTTATTAAAAAAGAATCAAATTTTTCCGATAATTGTCACTTTTAATTTTTGTTTTTATTCCTTTTTTTCAAATTCTGAAGGTATCTAAATAAGCTAAAAAATTTTCAGACTGTTATTTTGGAAAATCAACATATGTCAAAAAAAATTTTTTTTCAATTGAAAAAAAAAATATATAAAGAAAAAAAAGGAATTTGCAGTAAATACTAGTTGATTATAAAAAAAAAAAAAAAAAAAAAAATATGACAATCATCTCGAAATTTTCGTTTTTTTCCGAAAATTTCAAAAAAAAAATCAATGAAGACGAATCCGTATTTTTCAATATTATTTTTTTCTAGAAAGTAAATTTAATAACATATATTTGAAAAAATAAAAAAAAAAAAAAACATTCCAATAAGTCAATTTTTGAAAAAGTTATGGCTATTTAAAAAAAAATCATTTTCTTTTAAATTCATAATTTTTTTTGGTTGGGTAAAAAATTTCTGAAAAATGTTTTCGATAGGGTAGAATAAAATTGAACAGTTTTAGAAAAATTGAAAGTGATCCAGCCCCAAATTCATTGTGCATAATTAGAAGTAAAGAAGAATTGTTATTAATTATAATGTATCAATTTGTTTTATGAAAATTAATTCATGTCATTGGATAATTATTTTAAATATTAAATTATGGAGGTTAACACGATTAATTATTTCAACTGACAAAATTTCTAGATACAATTGAGGAGTTGAAGTATTCTAGTAAAAGACCTCGTATGCCTAAGATATTAAATCCTTCGTCTTACGAATCTTCAGATGAAGATGATTCACAATATCTTATCGCCCAAGCTAAACGTTCTCGAAAAGTAATTATAAAAAATTTTAATATTAAAAGTAAAAACATATATTCAATAATGCATGAAAAATTATTTTGTTTTTGTTATCAATTTCAGAATAATCGCAAGAGTAAAATGGATGTGAAGAAACAAAGAACAAATGAAATTCTAAAGGCTTATGAAACTGTCAAAGATGATAATAACCTGGTAAATATTTACTAATAAAAATAATATTATTTTATTCTAATAATTATCATTTTAATTTTTAATTTATTCATTATTTGTACTAATTGAATGTACTCTTCTTTTAGAGAAAGATAGATCCAATTTGTAACAGCAGTAAAACACGTACGATCAATCCGCTTGTGGCTTATAATATCAATCATGATGATGAAGAAGAAGAAGAAGAAGAAGAAGAAGGACAACAACAACAACAACAACAACAACAACAACAACAACAACAACAACAACAACAACAACAACAACAACAACAACAACAACAACAACAACAACAACAACAACAACAACAACAACAACAACAACAAGAGCAAGATCAAGAACAAGAACAAGAACAAGAACAAGATAAAAGGGAGAAAGATCATGAAAGGAACTTGAATGAAGAAAACTGTACTAAAGAAATAGAAGCTGAATTAAGACGAAGAGAAAGAAACTCGAACTATCCAAACGGCTATGACTCAGAGGCAACATATGATCCGGAATTGGATTTTTCTGATGATGACGTTGATAATTCTCAAATTTATTCTCCTTCTTCTTCTTCTTCGTCCTCTCGAAAACATCAAAACGAGGTAAATATTTTTTACACTGTTTGAGGATAGTATCCAAACGATAAACCAAAAATTATATGAAGAATTGCGTACAAACGATTCGATTTTAATTGAAGTAATTTAGATTTCTCGATTTTTATATTAAAAACGAAAGAAATTCTGAGTATTTAGTTCGAATATATCTTCTGAAAATGTCAAAATACATAAATAAGGGAATTATTTTTTTTTTTTTGCGTAAGGCTACATCAAATAATACAAAAGATATGAATACAATATCTTCGTATTGTTCTGTTTATTATTTCTATTAGTACTATTACTGGTGTATAATAGTAGAATATGTTTCTTAGAAAAAAAATCAAATTTCAACTATTTTTTTTCTTCTGAATACATGAGAAGGCGGTAATTACATAAAAATGTTGAAAAGAAAACTCGCATCAATATTTGATTAAAATAGAAAAACTCATTAAAATTCACAAATATTACTTGAGTATAATGAAAACATATGAAACGTCAGAGATAATTATAAATCTTTATATTATTTAAGCATCATGAAACTTAACAAAACGTTATCAAATATCAAATATCGTTTTATGTAAAAAAAAAAAGGTCAGTCCAATTCTGTTTATAGCAAGCAACTAATTTCAATAAACTTTTCTAAAAACAAAATAAAATTGTTTATTGTTACTTTCAAAGGTAGTATTGTTGCACACTATCAAAATTTTAATGAATTCTTATAAAATTTATCTCTACAAAAAGATTGAAAATAGTATTTATATAGAATTATTTTTAATTCTTAATGAATTTTTTTATGATACTACATTTATTAAAAACATCAAAATTTATAAATTTTTATTAGGTTGCACAGTGCTAAAGTTTTGACTGAATATTGATTGCTAATCATGATGATCAGTCGTAAAAATTTGAACTTGATACCCAAAAAGGAATAAAGTACATTTGTTAAAATTCAAGGCTGAAAATAATCCAATAAAATTGTTAAGAAACTGTAGGACTTTGACAAGATTATCAATTTATTTTGAAAGTAAAACGTTTTTGAATTTTAGGAAATTTTTTGAAGATTTTACAAAATTTTATAGCGTTATTTTTAGTAAAAAAATATTCCGTCTAACATAAATTATAATATTGTTTGATAATTGAGATTGATCAAATAAATCATAAAATGATTTTAATTGATACTTGAAAACTCTGACATTATTTTCTTTCAAATACATAAATATAATATTTTTTTAATAATTTATAAATATATGATCGGTATTCATGTTATTATCAAAAATAAAGAAACATTAATTAATTTAACTGTATTGTTCAAGACTATGTAGAATGAATAATTTTTACTTTATTTTTATTAATAAAATATGTGCTAATGACATCATTTTAATGAAACACTATAGTTATTTTATTATTATTGATTTTTGTTTCTTTTCGGGTAATAAGTTCTGATGTATTTAGTGGATATATTTGATTAATATACCTTTTTTTTTTTTTTTATATTTTAGCAGCCAATTACGTCAAGGGGAAGATTTCAACCTCAATTTCCAACTTTGAGTAACAGACATGTAATTATGACGTGCATATTTTTCCAAATTTTGACTTTAGCCCCGAAAAAATTGCTTACTCTTACGTGTGACTATATGTCAATATATAAATTTATTTATAATAGCTGATGCTTTTATATCATTTTATAAATATATAATTAACAAAAGGATTCTTTCACGAAAAAGACAGTTCAAAATTGAGAAAAATTAGAAGATATAAAAAAAAAATACAATCAATTTAACGACTTGGTATCATTATTATAATTTTTTTTTCTTCTATCACAATGACTGAAGTGGAATGAAGAAATAGTATATTTAATAAAATTACCGTATTTAATTATTCGTTAAACAAAAAAAAAAAGACTTGTTATACAATAATGAGTAGCCACAGCATGTGAATATATGAATGATTAATAAGCAGTCACATTATTTTATTTTTATAATAGTATTTGTTACATTTGTATATTTTATTGAATTTTATAAGCTTTAACTTTATATCAATATTTATTCATATATGGGGCATTATATGCCAAATCGAACGATTTGACAAAAAATTTTTATTTTTGATTTTCTTTTTTTTTTGACATTTCGTAGTACCAATCAAAAAACTCTTCCTATTGAATTTAAAAATTTTTTTGATTACTCGTTAAAAATATATCGAATTAAAAAGAACATCGCTCTTTTCGATTTTTTGCTCATAACTTCTTCAATATAGTCGAATTGGAACTTTGTTAGTCTTTTTTAATCTTTTTTTATGTACTTTTTAGAAAAAACAATACATGAAATTACTGAAAGTGTTAACATATGTGATTTTTTAGTTTTAAACTTTAAATGTTTTTTTTTTTCGAAGGAGTGCATATTTTGATTCTTTTTGAAATTTTTTAATACCCAAAACTATCTTTTGAACCATGTTTGAGCTCAGTCCGGTCGTGGGCATTCCATAATCACTTTTTTTTTTCGTTTATTAAAAATTAAAAAAAAATTATTTTTTCATCAATCGTTATGGATACCAATTTTTGTCAATGTATATTCAATTCTTACTTATTTTGAAATAATCTTTACACTTTCTCACTGTTTAAAGTACATAAAAAAATGAAGATTATGAAGGAAAAAAGTTCTAATTTGACTATTATTAAAGAAGTTATGAGCAAAAAACCGAAAAAAAGTGATTTTTTTTTTAAATTCAATATCTTTTGAATGAGTAATGGAAAAAAATTTCAAATTTTCTCAGAAGAGTATTTTTGGTGGGTACTAAAATATGTTAAAAAATAAAAATTTTTTCAAATCATCAGATTTGACATGAATTGCCCCATGTATTTACTGTAGATGTTTATCATGATTCTTAATTATTATCATATTACAATTTAGGAAGATTAACTCATTATTTTCATGTAAAAATTCAATGATATAAATCATAATCAATTTAATAACAACAAAAAATGGAATTTTACTCAGAGCAATTGTTGCTTGAAGCGCCCAATAAAAATGTATTTCATATAATTTATCAATATACTAGGAAATATTATTTATTAAGTCATCCTTGAATAAATCATTATTTTAGATAGTTATATTTAAATGAGTTATGCGTAATTTATGTTAATAATACAAAAAACTTACCTTATTTAAAGATTGAGCCTTTTAATAATTAATAAAAACCAGTTGCTGGAAAAGTAATGAATATATTTTGTTGTAGATTAAAAAATCAGTAATAATGTATTTTTACATTTTCGCTGTAATATCTTAAAAATTTTTTTTTCAATTGTCAAATTGTGAAAACTGAAAATTATTTTTGAATTATAGTCGAAGTTTTTTTTATTATGTTATGAATTTAATCGATGTTTATGATTTATAGGAATTTCAACCAACTGCTCCATCTTTAAATAACAGCCATCAATTTCCGCCAACAAAAGCCACAAGGAGATCTACAAATGTAACATCATTTTTCTCATTTTTTAAACATTCATTATTTTTATTATTAAAATTTTTAATATAAATTTATTGACTTTGATTAATTTTTTTTTTTAGAATGACAGCGAAAACTCTATAATTAATCAATTAATTTTAGAAAATCAGAGACTCCAAAAGGAATTGAGTCAAAAAAATCAGCAGCTTCAAACTTCAAAATTAGATAGAGCTGCTGATCAGTTGCAACGCAGACAACAGCAGTTACAACAACAACAAGCACCCCAACGGCAACATTACGCTCAACCACAGCCATTACTAAATGATAATTTTGATTATATTAATAACGATCGTTATCCTTTGGGAAAAGATGACAACGGGGATGTCATCTATGTATCCAGCGCTTCATATTGCGAAGCAAAGGACGCCAAGACTCCGTATAATTTTGTAAAAATCATGTCCCATGCAATATGGAGCGCTGAGATATTAAAAAATCGAGTCGTCCGTCGGCAGTCTAATACGGGCAATCGGTTAGAGTTAACTCCGAGAAAAATGTTTCTTTTGCGTTGTCATTACGAAAAGTACCTGAGAAGTGTTTACATCAATGAATATAAAATAAAAAATGAAATAGGAAATATGAAACATTATCTATCGGAATCCATAACCGCGGCTAAAAGATTATTTAAATAAAATAAAATTTATTCTCATAATTATCACCTTATTAATTTTTTATGCTTTACTTTATCCTTTCATTAAGCTCAACCCTTCCTCAATAAGTAAGATATATGATTAATTGAAAATGAAATTACCTGGAATTTTGAATTATACTATTACTTAGGTTTAATTTATTATTCATAAAATAATAATAAATTCTAACACAGTTATTAGTTACTTATTATGTATTAGCTAGTTATTTAATTTTTTTGAGCTCAAAATCAGAAATTGTGCTATTTTTTGATAATAATAATAAGATGTTTTACTCTAAGTTTATAATCATTTTATTTTTTTAAACTTATAAGAATTTGAAAAATTTGAAGATATAAATTTATTTGTAAATCAACTAATTAATTACTTATGATTCTACTCATTATTTGCGAATCTATTGATAACTCATATTTTCCAATCTATCAAGGCATCAAATACTCAAAAAAAAGAATCAAATTATATGAAATCACCAGACCCATAATTCTAAACATTGATTGAAAAATTCTGCAATTTTTGAATTTTTCTGATATTCAATATGTAAAATTTGACTTTTTGTAGCTATAATTTTTTTTTTTTTGAACTCTTTTAAACTCTTTATAACTTTTCTAGAATAGTCCCAAATTCAGCTGTTTAAATTACTTCATAAAACTGTTAGAACAGTTATGAAGAGTTTTGAAGAGAAATGAAGACTTCTAGAACGTTTCGGTTCTCTTCTTATTACTTTTACTCTCTTCTAGCCGATAAATATTTCCGCAAGGGTATTTTCAAGACTAATGGTATTTCTGCATTTGGAGGACAAGTCTTCATAAATGAATTCCTGCAAACGGAAACCTATAAACTTTTAAAGCTTACCAAAGCAAGAGCCAGAGAAATAAGCTACAAATATGCATGGGTATACAAAGGCATTGTTTATACCAAGAAGAACGATGACTCAGAAAAGACTGTCATTCACACTGTTGATGATTTAAATAAATTAGAATAGCCATCATTAAACCAGCCTACTATTTCTCCTACTACTCTCAAATTACTAAGTCTTAATATTAATAGTTATTTAGCTCATGTAGCTGAATTTGAGCATATAGTTGCTGAAACACAGCCTCATATAATTTGTGTGGTTGAATCCTGGTTAAATCCAGAAATATCAATCTCACTTGTTGATTATTCTATTATTCGTCGAGATAGAGGATTATTAAATGAATCCGGTAGTTACATCAGAGGTGGTGAGTAATTTGCTTCATTCACAAATCACTAACATCTAAGGTTCTATACATCTCCGAAGTACGTCACTTAAATTGTCCAGAGTTCATTGTTGCTGATATCACTCTACCTACAGGGCATCTGTTATTATCGTGTATCTACAGAAGACCACAAGGTGATTCACTAGACTGCTTTATTTCTCAATTCAGTAAATTTTATCCACATTACAAAAATGTTCTAATAATGGGCGACTTAAATTGCAACCTTATGAAGTCTGATCGAGCCTCAACTCATCTGAATTCCTTCATCAATGACTCTGCTCTTTTCTGCGTTCCCTATGGACCAACTTTCCATACCTCTGAAGTGGATTCGTGGCTTGATGTCATAATTCTCGATAGTGAAGAAAAACTCGTAAACTATTCAAAGTCACAGTCACCTTTCATAGGCGGTCATGATTATTTGTTATGTGAGTATAACCTAGAACCACCAAGAAGTTATGAGAAGCGAATGAAATTTCGGGATTTTAGAAACTGTGATCACGATGCACTGGCTGAAAGATTAACCGAAAGATTGAAACTCATCGATAGTGAGCCGACCGTGTCTGATCCAGATGAGCTTGTTTCATATTTCTTGCATCAAGTGATCACTACTTTGAATCTTTATGCACCATTGGCTGAAAGAAAGACATATCGTCCCAGATGTCCCTGGTTAAATCGTGAGCTGCGAATTGAATTTCGGGAACGTGATACATTATACAAACGAGCGAAAAGAACAAATAATCAACATCTACTTGCTCTTTATAGAAGTAAGAGAAAACTCTTAAAAGCTAAGCTAAATGTTGCGCGAGATGGCTTTCTTGCTAACTATTTGGAAGAACGTCCTTCTGGACCCAACATATGGAGCAAATTAAAGCGTGTAGGTGTTATAAAGACAAAACAATCATCTCCTCTTGATTATTTTTCTCCCGATATGCTAAATGACTTTTATGCTGAGACTTTAACTAAGTATCCGTCGTGCAGTCTTGACTTCATCCAAAGCCTTCCACTTCATGCTGTAAAGGAAGTAAATTGTGAATTCAAGTGGAATCAAATAGACATTGTTGATGTTACCAAAAATTTACAGTTAACTCTACAAAAATCTAGTGGTAAAAGCCCTGATGGCCTCGATTTAAAATGGATAAAAGATCATCTATCGCAAGTATCTATGTTCCTAAAACAAATCTTCAATCGATCAATAGATACTGGTCTATTCCCTTCAGCATGGAAATCCGTTTTCATAGTACCATTAAATAAAGTGACACCACCTAAATCTATGTCTGACACTCGACCGATAGCAAATCTATCGCAATGGCTAAGGTGTTTGAACGGATTTTAGCAAATCAGGTTGTGACTTATCTTGAAACAAATAATCTTCTTGATGATTATCAATCAGGATTTCGAAAACACCATAGTACTCAGGCAGCACTGCTTAGATTAACTGATGAAATTCGGCTAGCAATAGATAATGACGATCTCACTTCCTCATTCTGTTTGACTTTACAAAAGCTTTTGATTGTCTAAATCATAAAGTTTTATTCAGAGCAATGTATGTACTGGGTTTCTCGGTTGAATCAATCACATGGTTTCATTCTTATCTAACAGGAAGATCTCAAGCAGTTGTTGATTCCACAAATGCCCCCTCAAGATGGTTAGTACTACTTCAGGTGTTCCACAGGGATCAGTATTGGGTCCAATTCTATTTCTAATAGTTATAAACAATGTGATCAAAAAGCTAAAATATTGCAATCATGGCTTATTTGCAGACGATAAATGGGCTTACTTGCATTTCAAGTTATATCATCTATATGAAGCAGCTTCAAATTTGACTGCTGATGCTCAAGCAGTAGCAGATTGGGCTCGTGAAAATGACCTTGAAATAAATTATAAGAAGACTAAAGTCATGATTTTGGGAAGTAAACATAAATTGAGACTACTTGAAAACTTTGAGCTACCTGAGATCATTATAGATGGCAATGTAATACCATATACAAATTCAACCAAACATCTAGGAGTCCATCTCTCAAATAATCTTTCTTGGGATACGCATATCTCGCAGATATCACGCAAAGTTTATGGTTCACTAAATAGTTTAAAACGTAGGAAGAACTTTCTGTCTACACAGACTCGCAATTTATTGGTTTCTGCTACTATCCTCCCTATTATCGACTATTGCTCAATAGTGTTTCTCAACTTATCTAATGAACTTGATTGCAAATTGCAGCGACTTGTTAACAATGCTATTCGATTCATTTTTAATCTGAGGCGAGATGAGCACATCACACCATATCGACGGTCATTAAATTGGTTAAATGTAAAGTCACGAAGGCTATACTTTCTAGCCTGCGTGTTCTTCAAATTGTTATCAACAGGCGAACCAAAATTTCTACGTGATTTATTTATTGAAGAAGACCCTGTCATCAGACGATCACAAAGAATAGCCAGCAGAAATAATAATGTCACTTTTAAAATACCAACTTTGTTACCACAATCTACGAGCATTCGTTTGTTATATCAGCTATACGGTTCTGGCAAGATCTACCTCCTGAAATTACAGATTCTCTTGGTTTGGAATCCTTCAAAACAAAAGTATTTGATTTTCTTATAAATCTCGAATAATAACATAATAGTGAGCTGGTTAATATGATTAAAACATTATGTCTAACTGAACATTATACAAATTCTATACTTTAAATTATCATGCAAATTTCATATTTCCCTTATGTATATATTAGCTGTACTTATGTGAATTATAATTTTATGTATATCATTTTTGCCATCCGGCTTTGTGCTTTGGCATTTAAATCTAATAAATAAATAAATAAATAAATTTTATTGGACTTTTCATGAAATACGTTACCCGTATGAGAGCTGGCGTTCCCTGTTCGAGCGCCAATTGAGACATAAATTTTTCTTTTTAATGATAAATTATTTATCAACCCACTAAAACCTCGCGGATAAGAATTTTAATCAGTTGAACCTCTAAATATTAATTTTACCACCAGCTCTCGGAAATCCGCTTCCTTACAGACAACGTAAATCGTATTTTTTTTAGTAAATAGAGAGTGTAGAAATTGATTGGAAAGATACGAAGTCTCACGTGTTGCCAGTAATAATTCTTTCTTTACTTACAATACGCAGCGATGATTAGAATATTTGGGATGATTGTCACAGCAATCCTTGAACAATAAATCTCTGAAGGTTTACGTCCTTCAAAGGCCTCAAGGTGAATATGATTGATGTACGATGAACAACTTATTAACTTATTCACACACAACTTAATTTTACCAATTAAACACGTGTATTCGGTGACGATAATATATAACTTTATTATCATCTATTTTATCAACAATAACGAATAAATGATATGATTAAACAATATAAACTTAGTATTAATACAATAGAATTATAAATTAGGATGTATGAATGTAATAGATTGATAGGATGATTTGGTAGCGTGTAGCTAGTTGGGGGTTGGATCGAAGTCTCATCTATAATTTTCGGACTGGACGCGTCGTGGGCGTTCATCCCCACTATTTCCCGGGACTCCTACCGTCAGGAAAAATCAATTAAAATTAACCCAGTGTCGGTAACGAAGGTTTTCGGGCGGCTAATTGAAGGCTGATAAGAACTGGACAATTTGTAGTGTCTCAATATATATATATATATATATATATATATATATATTATATATATATATATATATATATATATTGAGACACTACAAATTGTCCCGACTTTTATCAGCCTGGCGAACTACACCGAAATTTCCGTTACTGACACTAGCTAAAATAATAGGTAGTCCCGTGACGTCAAAAGACGGCACGGAGGGAAACGGTCACAAACCCCGATACTTGGAGCGGTGATCGACACTTCGATCTATCCCCCGGTGTCAACCACCACGGTTAGATTTATCTTAGTCATTCTTTACCACTATACCACTATTACACTATACCACTATTAGGTATTACTAACCAAAACTAATAATTATTAACACCTATCACATCTATTAATTAATTAATAAGTTTATAATCATCATTATTACTACTATTCTGTGTTAAAAATAATCATTGCGTTATTATAAATAATTAACCATCGACACCTAGAATATTAGTAAAATATTCCTATTAAAAATCTATTGTATTTCGTCACCGAATATAATAATATATTTCAAGTGTTGAGTTAGTGAAATAAAATTAAGTTTGTTGGAATTTTGTTACTAATCAAGTTAATTTATCCACTATAATATTCACACTGCGTAATTTCATCTAATCAATTACAACACCAACCACGGAAGAAGGACCATTCTGTACAGTACAATTTTGTAGTAAGTAAAATAAATTAATAATGGCACCGTGTAACTTCTTTCCCACAATCTATCTAATCGAGCTCTCCTTAAAACAAAAGACAATCATAAATACGGGAGCGGAATATCCAGGGCAGTGGACCAAAATTATAAACGAAATCCAGTGACTATTTCTCATCCGCGAGGTTTAGTGGCCTGGAAACTAAGAATTTTCATAGAAGTAAAAATTCTAGTGTTTCAATATATATATATATATATATAATAATATATATATATATATATATATATATTATATAATATATAGTATGTCGGAAAGTAAAGTACAGTGTAGTTTTTCTGACGAAGCGAGAGAATAATTCTTTAGGATATTTCTTTTTTTAGTTATTGTTTAAAGAATGACTGTTATTAATATTTTTGTAATAAGTATATAACTAAAATTTTTATTGCGGGTAGGTCTTAGGCTAAGGTAAGGCATGGTTGTCAACGTAGTCCGGGTGATCCCAAGTGACGATAGGGTACATAAAATTAAATAAGGAAAGAGAAATGTGCAGCAAGGCAGAACTATTTGAGAATACGTTTTTAAAAAGCAGTCTTGCTTTGAGATCGAGTCCGGAATGCGGAACGCCTGGTGATCGCGATTTCGTTATTTCGTAAGTCTCGGTCTACATTGCAAGATATTTAATTAATATGTTTGCCGGCCGTGAATTGAACTTTAATACCTTGTTACGGAGTTTTATCTACTCATGTCGTAATAATTGATCTTTTTTGTAATTGTGAAGTATTATTAATTGTAATAATAAAAATGAGTGATCACAAAATACGAATCCCAACAATACCTGTCCTCTCCCCACTTATATGGGTCATTCCATTTCAAATCGACAAATTTTTTACCTGACCCCTTTGATTTCGCTGAAAATTTTCTATCTTTTTCTACCCCCCGAAAGTTATTTTTCAGAATTTTTTCAAATTTTTTTACCCGACTCAAAAAAAGTTATGAATTTTTGAAAAAAAACCGCTCTTTTTTTTTGAAAATGCTATAACTTTTTCAAAAATTGACCGTTTGGGAGCTTTTTTTTTTAAATTTTTCTTTTAAATGTAGTTTAAACAAAAAATACAAAAAAATTTTCAGAAGCCCAGATATATGAAATATTTTGGTGTTTCCGAAAAAACCGTGATTTTCTCAAAGTTGGACCATTTTTTTTTTTTTTTTTTTTTTCTAAAAAAACTTCAACTAATTCCGCAGTGATCCCCTCATATTTCAGGATGTGATCGCTATCGCTTCTAATTTTTTTTACTGTTTAAAAAAAAAGTTTTTTTAGAATTTAGTTTATTTTTTTTAACTTTTAGGCCAAATTTTTTTAGCTTACTCGCGAAACTTCAGAAGTTAAAAATAATGTATCTTTCGAAAATTTTAAGTCGTTATCTTCCAAAATTTTTTTTTTTAAATTAAGTGATAATTATGCTTTTGTTTCATATTTGTTTAATTTTTTGTATTAAAAAATCACAACTGCACTATTGAAGTGTGCAGAAAAATACCCTCAGCCGATAATTTTTAAACTGTCGTCTATCGGTAATAAAGAGATCATCTCTATTTTATTCTGTCAAAATGAAGGTTATGTTAAAAGAATAATTGTATCGTTGATGTGTTCAAAGTGTCACGAAGATATAACATTATTAAATAAATATACACAGTTTGACGGAGAGTTCTTTTTATCGAATTTCTGTTTACAAGTGATTACAATGCCAAAGTTTCACGATCGATGTTGTAATCCACATAATTTGGAGAACCATCGAAAAATTATCTTTGCGTAATGTACCACGAAATTTAGCTAGTCGATACAATTTGTCAACTGATGATCGAATATGTAGTTCATGCTATAAAAATTACTTCAACATTACGCTGAAAATCTTTCTGATGAAAGTGATGACAATGAACCCGATGAGCGTTCTGAGAATGATGAAAATATTGTTAGTGGATCTATAGAAGTTGATAATTCCGGAGGCAATAACCTGACAGGTATTTTTGAAGCTTTTATGTTTCGATGTTCAACTATCATTGTTAGTTCTTTGTATTTTCTATTGGTTATTTTTTTCTAGATCCAACAACAAGTGTTGGAGAATCACACATTCAGCAAAGTAGTTCGTCGTTATCTGAACTCAGTCTGGAAATAACTCGTCCGACCATAAATGAAGCTTTATTATTATTGAACCAATCTCCGTTGCTAGCTAGAAGAGTAAATGATGAAACGTATTTAAGCAATAAAGTTTCTCGTGTTGCTGATAGTTTGAAAAAGGCATTAGGAATTCCAAATCCTGTAGATTTTCAATGCAGCGACACAGATGCTGCTGAAATAATTAAAAAATTAAGAGAAAAGTTCCATGATACCAATACGACCAAATCGTTACGTTTACAAATTTTGACTCTTATGCCGTCAAGTTGGAGTATTGAGAAGATTGTTGAAGTAATGGGCACAACTACGTATATGGCGCGATTAGCAATAAATCTTGAAGCTGATAAAGGAATATTATCAATACCTGAAAAAAAATGGGTGAGATATTGACTTACAAATTAATTTTAGTTTGAACTATTTATAAGGATTTATTTATAATTTTAATCATAACAGTCAATTTTTCAGGCCATGGATTATCTGTTGAAGTGTCATCGGCTGTTATAAATTTTTATAATGACGATGAAATGAGCAGTCCTATGCCAGGGAAAAAAGATTTTGTTTCATTGCGTAATGATGATGGTACGAAAATTCAAATGCAAAAACGTTTAGTACTCTGTAATTTGAAGGAGTTACATAAGATATTTAAATCAAGATTTCCCGGAATTAAAATCGGATTTTCGTCATTTGCATCTTTACGTCCAAAACACTGTATCTTAGCTGGTGGTTCGGGGACTCATACAGTTTGCGTTTGTTCTATTCATCAGAATGTCAAATTAATGATTTTAGGAGGTAAATTAAGTCGATTAACAGAAGGTTCGAATTTGCCATTGACAACTTACAGCGACTGTGTAAATGCTATTATCTGTGAAAATCCCAAGACTGAGTGCTATTTCAATACATGTCTAAATTGTCCAGGCATTGACAACATAAAACAATTAATTTTCACAGAAATGGATAATCATGCAATTGATGAAATTCGTTACAAACAATGGGTGTCTACCCAAAAGTAACTCTTGAAACAACGCTGAAAAATGCTTCGGATTTTGTTGATGATTTTTGTGATAAGCTTGTTGGTCTATTACCACATAATTTCATTGCAAAAGAACAATCGGCATATCTAAGAGCGTTAAAAGAATCGATAACCGATAACGAATTCATAGTAATTGTTGACTTTGCTGAAAATTATGCGTTTATTGTTCAAGATGCTGCACCGGGATTCCATTGGAATAACGATCAAGCAACAGTTTACACAGTCGTTATTTATTATAAGGTTAATAATCAACTAACTCATCAGAGTATGGTTATAATTTCAGACTGCTTAAACCATGATTCTATTGCTGTCCATGTTTATTCTGGAATTATTTTCGACTTCATCAAATCTCTGTCGCCCACAGTCTCCAAAGTATTTTTTTTTGGATGGTGCACCGCAACAGTATAAAAATTATAAGCATTTTAGTAATTTATCCCATTATCGTGAAGATTTTGGTGTACCAGTCGAATGGAATTTTTTTGCAACGGCTCACGGCAAAGGGCCTTGTGACGGAGTCGGTGGGGCAGTTAAAATGAGGGCCTCGAGAGCAAGTCTGCAATTACCACCTGATGAGCAAATATTAACACCTGAACAATTTTTTGAATGGGTGTCAAAAAATTTGGCGAATATAAATGTGCGATTCTCAACAGTTGACGCCTACAATCTGATGAAAGACAAACTAGAAGATCGTTTTAAAAATGCCAAAACCATCCCAGCAACACAGAAAATACATAAAATTTTGCCGTTGGAAGATGGTATGGTGGAAGTTAAGTCATTTTCTTTTTCGGATCAGTCTTTAACTCATAGCACAGTGAAAAAAAGAAGACAATCATTAAGTAAAAAGAAATAAAAAAATAGATGTTATCATAAAGAATAGATGTTATTGTAAATAAATAAATTAATTAATGAATAAATAAATAAATAAATCAATAAATATTAGAACCTAGTAAAGAAAAATGTTTTATATGAATACATTGATTTCAGGACAAGTAAAAAAGTGATTTTTATTTATGTAGAAATATGAGGTTGGAAGTATGAATTTAAAGAAAAAAAAATTTTGGAAGATAACGACTTAAAATTTTCGAAAGATACATTATTTTTCAACTTCTGAAGTTTCGCGAGTAAGCTAAAAAAATTTGGCCTAAAAGTTAAAAAAAATAAACTAAATTCTAAAAAAACTTTTTTTTTAAACAGTAAAAAAAATTAGAAGCGATAGCGATCACATCCTGAAATATGAGGGGATCACTGCGGAATTAGTTGAAGTTTTTTTAGAAAAAAAAAAAAAAAAAAAAAATGGTCCAACTTTGAGAAAATCACGGTTTTTTTCGGAAACACCAAAATATTTCATATATCTGGGCTTCTGAAATTTTTTTGTATTTTTTTTTAAACTACATTTAAAAAGAAAAATTTAAAAAAAAAAAGCTCCCAAACGGTCAATTTTTGAAAAAGTTATAGCATTTTCAAAAAAAAAGCGGTTTTTTTCGAAAATTCGTAACTTTTTTTGAGTTTGGAAAAAAAATTTGAAAAAATTCTGAAAAATGTCTTTCGGGGGTAGAAAAAGATAGAAAATTTTTAGCGAAATCGAAGGGGGTCAGGTAATAAATTTGTCGATTTGGCATGGAATGACCCATATATAATATA